>JAWZYV010017263.1:0-330000 GCA_038373885.1 Cheiracanthium punctorium
AGTTTTCGTATACAAACTGCTTAAAGTACTTCTACCGATAATGCCTATTGCTATTAATTACACTGGATTACCAACTTAAAATTTTGCAAAACACCAAAATACAGAAAAACATACATTAACAGTAACCAAAAAAAATCACACTTAAAAGTACAACACATCAAAAGTGCAACTATAAGAACCGCATAATTATTTTCAATTAGAATTACGGTATCAACTTATATGTAAGTAAAATAATAGAAAATATTACACTTACCCTGTACTTGTACACGCGAGAGGTGAAAATAATAAAAATACATAATAATTCACAAAACAATGATTGAAGTAAAATCCACGTGCATATCTCTAGTACAGCTGATAAGAAATTGAGAGAGATAAGAAAATGCCTTGAGGCTCTACAGAGCCGGTACAATAAGAGTTGGCCAGTTTACCGATAAGATAAAACCAGGGAGGGTGCTAGGGGAATACCGAATTGTGGGGACACGTGTTTCATTCTGCGTTCAAAATGGGGACTTATGGATTAAGATCATGTTAGATTAAAGCCATTTCAATAAAAATCTATCCTTTTTGTAAACATGGGCATTATATCCTAAATTAAAATATCAAAGTTAAGCTACAACGATTAATATATTTTACGTAGTTTAGGAAACTAATGAATCAATATATTAATTTCTGTGAAACAATTAGCAAAGATCATTATACTAAAGCAAATTATTTTTGTTAAGTTTTGATAAATAACAGTAATAAATTATAGGCATTGCAGATGAATGAGTTCACGTATAAAATAGGTATTAATATTATTGTTTAAACCAATTTTTACAATAATAAACTAAAATTTTTATTTAATAAAGTCATAAACTAAAATTATTAATGAAAACTTGCTAATAAATTAAACATATCAAAATTTTTACACTCAATTTTTTTTATAGACTTAAATTTTACATAGACATCCTTTTAATAAATGCATAAACTAAACTTATTGTTTAAAACAATTTTTTACAATAATAAACTAAAATTTTTATTTAATAAATTCATAAATTAAAACAATTTTTACAATAATAAACTAAAATTTTTTTAATAAAGTCATAAACTGAAATTATTAATGAACCTGTTAATAAACTAAACTGATTACTCTAAAAGATAGCTAATCACAACATATATCAGAAAAAATATAAGCAATTATAATACCTGAAAAATACCGGACAACACTCTTGTTGCATGCGGACAAAACATCGGTCAGCTCGGCTAAAGAATTCTTCGGTATCCGTTGCAGGAGAACTTACCTACGCCCAACCTACAAACTCTACAAATTTAACGGCAACTGATTTTCTCTTATCAGGTATCACAGATCAGATAAGAGATAAGGTAATACCGTTCTTAAAAATTATCAAAGTTGTAACTACTAAAAGAAATAAACAAATTAAAATATAATAAATTAAGTATTTAAAAATATTTGCAAGAAGCACGTTTAGCAAGTTACTAGCTTGCTATTTGTAAAAAATTCTAAGTCCGTTATCTTGAAAGAGTAACTGAAATGTACTAAGTTGAATAATTCAATGTTTCTAAAAAGCCAATTTCACATATCTAGCACTTCAGAAAAAATGTATCAAGTTCGTAACATTCTAAAAATACCAAAGTTCGTCACTTCTATAAAATTTTCAAAGTACAGATATGTTAGTTTATTTCAAGAACATATTCAACGACTTATCAGAACATAAAATATACCAATGTGCAAAACTTCTAAAAGAAAAAATTACACCTTACAATCTATTAATGCAGTTTACTAAGTATTTTGTAAAATCCTTTACTTGATAATTCTGAAAAATAGCCTAAGTCCCTCACTTTGTATAGACATAAATTATATTACTTTTATTTAGTTAAGGTTTACATAAAGATAAGTTTATACATCTATGCGAAAATAACTGATTATTTCTATACCACATTTCATCAAAAACATGTTAAGCATACTACTTCTACAAAATTTACAAAGTTCTAATAGCTAAGTTCCTTTCGAGAAATAATTTCATAACTTATGAGAACTCATAAACGTATACAAATCAAAAGTATACTTAGTTTGAACAAGTAACATGTATAAAAGTAAGAGCATATTTATTTAAAATTTGTAAGCATAACCATCTTAATCAGTAAAATGTGTAACATGTGTACTTAGTTGATATTTCTTATAAAAATATTCAAGCCCATTACTTAATAAAAATATGCTAAGTTAATACTCTAATGTTTTAAAAACATAGTGTATGATTTTAAATATTCTGTTACTTCAAGTAAAATATGGTAAGATCTTTACATTAAAGAACACCTAAAAAATCTTTATTTAAAAATACTAAGTTTCTTTAACTCACTTAACTTTATTTTTGAAAAAACTGTAAAATCGATTAAGTTATAAAATTATGGAAACTAACTTTTTTAGCTAAGTTCATTTTATAAAAATTAGTACTTTGGGAATTCTCATGTAACACAATTTACCTATCACACTTAAGTTTATGATTTTAATCAAAACATTTTAATTCTATGTAGTAGATTAATGTTTCCATAGTACATGCTTCAATAAATTTTGTTAAATTTCTAACTTTCTACCTTGTAGTGTATAAAAGATAAGTATAAAACGAGAACCTTAAATCGTGACCAAGTATGCTAACTTTATCACTTTTTATTTAATAGATTTTTATTTTGCAAGTAATCAACACGCACATACACATAAAGAAAACACAGAAAAGTTTTCATGTTTAAACTTATTTATTTACAAAAACATATTTTAAATTACACAAACTATTTACACAATTAAGAAAATAATAACTTTTCAAAGTGTAATCCACAATTAATCATGCACAAATCAGTAAAATCTTACTGTTGTAGAAGCAAGCATACCTTTTCTACATAATCACAATGGTTTTAATATATTTTTTTACAATTGCAATACTAGTTATACACCAATAACATCACATAATTACACATGTTTTGTCATCCTTGGAATTAGCAAAATCTGTAAACGGTTGAAAAAATGTATTAAATAGCACATTTTGAAGATACTTCATATAGTCTTCAATGAAAATGTTTGAAAAAAATTCTCCGTCATAATGACAAGTACATTTGTTCTCGCATATCTCTCTTGCAATATATGACATGTCGACCATAAACCATGCTTTACTACTTATAAGACCCTCTCTGTCATCAGCATGTGTTCTATTCGAGCAAGCATGTATCCTTTGCGAAGGATGATCTTGAACCCGGCTTATGTTTTTAAAAATTTCCTGATGTATTATATCCATTAATTGTTGTTTAGCTTCATCGTAATTACAATGGGGTTCGCGGTTACATTTTTGCGGCTTTAATTTTAAAATTAAATGAGGCAGGGTCGTCGTATATAGCGTTTTTAAAATGCATTCCAATATTTCATTTCTCATTTCGCAAAGTTTTTTTTACTTGATCATTTAAAAGTGTTAAGGAAATTGGATTTAACGAGAATGAATCTCCGGTTTTGTAAATTTGTTGTAAGATGCATTTTCCATCATCATTAAATACAGATAATTGATTATTACAAATAAAAGAGCTATTGCTATGACCTATATTAAAATCTAATAGTTTTACAATAAATTCGATCCATGTGGAAGGGTTCATCACGACTCCCTGACCGGTTGGTATATAGTCTAATTGGGCATTCTGTATTAACTGTCTAATATAAATCTTCAAGTCAGTTCTTTCATCGTGAAGTGAAACGTAGATAAGTCTTTCCAAGTGCCATGTACTATTTACAGAAGCATATAAGCTATGGTAAAGATCGCCCGTCCAATCGTCCAACTTTACCCTTTTCGGGGAAGGTTCATAAATGTACATTTTGGCAAATGTTAGGTTAATGTGCGGGTCTGTCACATAAGGTTCAGAAGGAATACCATGCGTTAAAAGTTTGTTGGTTGGGGGATATATCTTACACATTGAGCCATGTTCTAATTTAATGGTAGCGGTTTCACAGTTCGCTGGTTTAAAATCCAAAGTTCGTTTAGATCCAAAACTTAGAATGCATACACCTGATGATAGGTCTAGATTAAAATCTTCGTAGTTGCCGTCTTCAATTTTAGGTTGTTCTTCAGAGCCAAAGTTCACTTGCACCATATTAAATTCATAATTTGTCACTTTCTGTAGATCTTCACGTATTTTTTGCAAAATGGGTATCCAAGAGTAAACAGTGACTGTTGCTCCAGGTAAACTGTAATTGATTCCTTCATCAGCAAAAGTAATTACTTTACGGGTCGAGGAAATTTTCTTTTCACTACTTTGCAGGGGTAATTGAAATAATTCTTGCTGTAGCACATCAACATCACTTTCAGTATAAAACTCGGGGGAAATTTTCTTTTCAATGCTTTGCAGAGACTTTACATCTAAAGGCAATTGTATTATTTCTTGCAGCAACACATCGGCATCACTTTGAGTATAAAACTCGGGAGTGTATTGAATGTTAAAGTTATTTTCGATCGATTCAAGCAAAGACATTTTTGAAACTCGGCGAAAAATCAATTAAAACACACGTCTTAAGTATAGGCGCACACAGTGTAAAGAGTGTCTCGCAACACACACCTGGCCACTTTATCTAACTAAAATGTCTCTATACTGATTCTTTAAAAAATCATGTGATTACCCAAGCGCCCTCTACCTTCCTCAACTCAGTAGATATTGCATCATCTAACTTGTCTTAGCCTGTTACTAAGAGTTGCCACTCAATGTAAATAGTACATCCTGCCAGAAACCTACCGGATATTCAATCAACACAGATTTGCACACGTCACTATCACGTGTCTTCTGCGCATGTCACTTCCTTATCTCTTATCTGATCTGTGATACCTGATAAGAGAAAATCAGTTGCCGTTAAATTTGTAGAGTTTGTAGGTTGGGCGTAGGTAAGTTCTCCTGCAACGGATACCGAAGAATTCTTTAGCCGAGCTGACCGATGTTTTGTCCGCATGCAACAAGAGTGTTGTCCGGTATTTTTCAGGTATTATAATTGCTTATATTTTTTCTGATATATGTTGTGATTAGCTATCTTTTAGAGTAATCAGTTTAGTTTATTAACAGGTTCATTAATAATTTCAGTTTATGACTTTATTAAAAAAATTTTAGTTTATTATTGTAAAAATTGTTTTAATTTATGAATTTATTAAATAAAAATTTTAGTTTATTATTGTAAAAAATTGTTTTAAACAATAAGTTTAGTTTATGCATTTATTAAAAGGATGTCTATGTAAAATTTAAGTCTATAAAAAAAATTGAGTGTAAAAATTTTGATATGTTTAATTTATTAGCAAGTTTTCATTAATAATTTTAGTTTATGACTTTATTAAATAAAAATTTTAGTTTATTATTGTAAAAATTGTTTTAAACAATAATATTAATACCTATTTTATACGTGAACTCATTCATCTGCAATGCCTATAATTTATTACTGTTATTTATCAAAACTTAACAAAAATAATTTGCTTTAGTATAATGATCTTTGCTAATTGTTTCACAGAAATTAATATATTGATTCATTAGTTTCCTAAACTACGTAAAATATATTAATCGTTGTAGCTTAACTTTGATATTTTAATTTAGGATATAATGCCCATGTTTACAAAAAGGATAGATTTTTATTGAAATGGCTTTAATCTAACATGATCTTAATCCATAAGTCCCCATTTTGAACGCAGAATGAAACACGTGTCCCCACAATTCGGTATTCCCCTAGCACCCTCCCTGGTTTTATCTTATCGGTAAACTGGCCAACTCTTATTGTACCGGCTCTGTAGAGCCTCAAGGCATTTTCTTATCTCTCTCAATTTCTTATCAGCTGTACTAGAGATATGCACGTGGATTTTACTTCAATCATTGTTTTGTGAATTATTATGTATTTTTATTATTTTCACCTCTCGCGTGTACAAGTACAGGGTAAGTGTAATATTTTCTATTATTTTAGTTACATATAAGTTGATACCGTAATTCTAATTGAAAATAATTATGTGGTAATTATATTTTCCACTTTTGATGTGTTGTACTTTTAAGTGTGATTTTTTTTTGGTTACTGTTAATGTATGTTTTTCTGTATTTTGGTGTTTTGCAAAATTTTAAGTTGGTAATCCAGTGTAATTAATAGCAATAGGCATTATCGGTAGAAGTACTTTAAGCAGTTTGTATACGAAAACTGGGTTTTGAGGGCTTTCTCCTAATAGAAAATAAGGCATGCATGATATCTGTATTTCAGTAAATTCTAATTAAGATTAAATTTTCGCTTGCTAACTAATTTTATCCTACATAAAATAGCATTGTGAATCTGGTAAATTGTTATAAGAAAAAAAATTACTTTTAAAGCGTTTAATATCTTCAAATGTGTTATTTTGTTTTTAGTGTCAAAATATTATGTCTATTTTCAGCATATGATGGTATTAAGAATGAATGAAAATGTGCTAGTTGGACCGGGAATTAGGGATAATGTATTTTAAATCATTATTCGATTTTCCGGTCTTGCTAGCCGTATAGATGTTGGTACTTTGTCCAGAGACTAGAAGATTTAGCACGATCTCCCTTCACGTAAGTAAAAACCTTGTATTTTTTAGTTTAAGTAATGATTTGCGATTTAAACTATCTAAGTATTGAAAGATATTTATGTACATGCAGTATACTAAAACGGATCTTCAATTTTTATTTCCAATAGTTCAACTTTCTAACAATAGTACTATCTAGTCTAAAAGTTTATGCTCACCTTTCTATAAAATAGGTTAAGTGCATACCTCTAAAAATATTAATGCATGTATAAAATTATGCTTTCATAGTCAAACTGAAATTAGTGTTGCACATAAACAATCTAACTCGTATCGTATTGAAATTCTATAAATCAAGTTATACTACTTGGGATATACAGTAAGAATATTTTGTAGGATTACTAAAAGTGCAATTTTTCCCTCTAATTGATCTATAGAAAATATAAACTAGTATAATCGTTGCCTAAAATTTATCAAAAATGTGTGGGTAAGAAAAAAATATTTAGATATATACTTTGTTTGTTTGTGCTTTAAGGCAAACCTGCACGCGGGGGTATCTGCCTAGGATGAGGGGTGCCTTGGTAGGAAGACTTTCTAAGGGGATCTAACGCGTATTCATGCATTTCGTATACAAAAACTTGAGTTTTGGGGGATATATGGCTAAAGTGGTTTTCTCGCAATAGAATATAAGACTATATCATTATTTGTAAAAATCTTTCTAATAATCTTTCTAAAAATCTAGTATAATTTTCTCACTTGCCAAACAGTAGAAGAAATTTGTAGAAAATGTATGGGTATCCTAAACCTTACTTTAATGTTAAACGGCTACTTAACAAAAATACGATATACAAAAATTAAAACTCTTGATTAAAATTTTTTTTCTTGATAAATTAAAAACACTTGATTAAAATTTTTTCTTGATAAATTAAAACTTGGTTAAAAAATAAAAATTAATTAACTCTTGATTAAAAAAAATTTGTTGTAAAATTAATTATTAACTTAAAATTAAAACTTGGTTAAAAAATAAATTAACTCTTGATTAAAAAAAAATATTTGTTGTAAAATTAATTAAAAAAAAATATTTGTTGTAAAATTATTTAACTTAAAATTAAAACTGTTGGTTAAAAAAATATTTGTTGTAAAATTACTTATTTAACTTAAAATTAAAACTTGGTTAAAAATATGTGTTGTAAAATTATATAACTTAAAATTAAAACTTGGTTAAAAATAAATTAACTCTTGATTAAAAAAATTTTTGTTGTAAAATTATTTCACTTAAAATTAAAACTTGGTTAAAAAAAATTTAGAAAAATATTTAACTTAAAATTAAAACTTGGGTAAAAATCTCTTAAGAAAAAAAAATGTTTAGATAAAAAAGTTCATACACTATCTAAATCATTATTTGTAAAAACTATAGGTACTAAAATCGTTCTATGGTATAATTTTCTCACTTCCCTAACAGTAGAGGAAATTTGTAGAAAATGTATGGGTATCCTAAACCCTACTTTAATATTCTAGTAAACTGTTACTTATTAAATATATGCTATAATCAGTATACAAAAATTAGCTAAACATTAGAAGTATGTATTAAGCAGCATTTATTCAATGTGCATTGGTTCTATTACTAAATGGTAAAGAAAACTAAATCCTCCTGGGGATGTTGTTCATTTCTTTGCTCCACATAGTTAATTATTATTTAAAGAAACAAAAACAACAACGCGTCTGCTGTGCTACGCCCTGTCTCCATTCATGCGAGGCTAGCGTGACGTGGAAAAGCATAGTAAGAATTTTTATTTGAAATGAGGCGGTAGACGAATTCTACCGGGCGGCTGGTGGGTCCTCATTTTATAATAATATTTTTTATTTCAGGTTTAATTCCTAAAGTATAGCTTATTTAAAATTATGTCAAAGTCGCTTATTTTGATACTAAATGTTAAAGTCTGAAAAAATTACAAGTCTCCTTATTTGAAAAATTGTTAAAGTCTGAAAATTTTTCCAAGTCCTCTTATTTCAAAAAATATGTCACAATCTGAAAATTTTTCCAAGTACCCTTATTTGAAAAATATGTCACAATCTGAAAAAAATTACAAGTCCCCTTATCTGAAAAAAAGGAAAAAAAATTCTTATCAACCCTTCGAACATCCTCTCCCCACATCCGGTCCGACCACGCCCCCCTCTCTCTCTCAATAGATAAAATTCATACATTTCATAATATAGAAAAAAATTGTACACCAATTAATGTATTTTTCTGTTAGGTTAGTCAAAGTAGGCTTTTTAAATTTTGAAAGGGCTTATACAAGGGTGCACATACTAGTGCGTCTATTGCAAGGGGGAGGAAGGTTATTCAGAGTATGATAAATTTTAGTATAAAACTGATACAAAAAATTTACGAAACTTAAAAAATTCATCAAAAGCTAAAGGGCAATGAGGCCAAAAGAGGGCCAATTAATATTTTATTTCGCATTAGAAACTTTCACGATTGCAGACCTATAAAATAATGAATCAAGTATCTGGAGAGATTTCCAAAATGTTCTTTTACCCACCCAGCTAACTTAGCTCTAAAAACTCATTAAATTTACTAAAGGGCTCGCCATTTCTGCCAAATCAACTCTGTTTAGACAGAAAGATTCGAAATAAAACTCTAAATTTGATCTGTGATCTTAAATTTATCAAAAATATATTGTGAATTAAAATTTAGCTGTTTAAAAAGAGCCTTTTATCCAAGCCCTGTATTCGGTTATTTGTTGAATCACTGATGGCGCCAGACTTTCCCCGACGGGAGGGTCATCTTCCCCGACAGGGGGGCCAAACGATAAAACCTCCCAAATTTTACGTTGTACTTGCACAGCCTCTCAAAAAAAGTATTCGAGTAAGAGATAAATTTCCTACTTTGGTTTCGTATATTAAAAATTATTATGATGGGATGGTCATTAATTATCTGTTCTTGGTTAACAGGAAAGCCAAGTGATTTTCACCAAAGTCGTAGTTAAAAAGGTCTTTACGAAGGCAATTGTCAGCAGATCGGACAACCCTGATTACCCTAGAAATGTGGATCTTGTTCGCTGGTTCCTTCGAATCCCGAGAAACATACTCCGAGCTGCAGATAATCAATATTCAGTATAATTCCAAGCAGAATGAGAATGGAAGTGAACGGAACCTCTACGGTCGGGTCAGACACTTTGAATGGAATTTTTTATCTGGTTACAAAACTGGCCCTCGACAGGGGGGGCAGTGATTTCCGACGGGGGTGCATAGCCCCCCCGATCCCCCCGCTGGCGCCACCCCTGTGTTGAATACGTTTTTGTTATGATTAATACTACTTTCATCATGAAAAAGCTCTTAAAAGTTATGAATGATTTATCGAAGAACAAGTATTTTTGATAAGGAAGCAGTATGAGAAAAAGGGAGAAAAAATGAGGAAAATTCATCTTCCACAAATTTCTTAGTTGCTTTTTTCTACGGAGAGAAAAAGGGAGAAAAAATGAGGAAAATTCATCTTCCACAAATTTCTTAGTTGCTTTTTTCTACGGAGAGAAAAAGGGAGAAAAAATGAGGAAAATTCATCTTCCACAAATTTCTTAGTTGCTTTTTTCTACGGAGATACATCTAATCGTAGACTTATAGTATCTATGTCTGTGCTTCTGTGTGTCCTCTGTAAGGTATTGGAAAATAAACTCTAATATTCTGCTGTTTCTTTAAAAAGTGAAAGTAAAATGAAAATAAGAAAATTTTTAATTTCATTAAAAAAAATTAATTGTATGAAGGGCCTCTTCGTCCTCCTGTCCCCGCACTTCGGGGATTGCGGGGTTTACGGTATGCCACTTGCTGCATCGCCGTTCTCCATTTATTTGATTTAGATTCCTTTAATTTAATAATTATACACAATTCAAGCATAAAATAAATTTACTAAAATTAAGCAGAAAATTCATTTAAATTTATTCGCAACTAACCCAGTTGCGAATAAATTGCGCATGTTGGGAAGAAAGCGAGCTGACAAAATCTATATAATTTACTAGACAAACACGCGCACACGGAAAAAAAAAAAAAAAAAAAAAAAAAAAAAACCGAAAACAAATTCGTTACACAAATTTATTTAAATTTAGTATTAAAATCTACATGAGTTTTCTGTATTTTATCATAGAAATAATCTGGTTACTCAAACTGTAATAATGGATGGGGAAGGGGCTTACCTATGAACCGATGCAGTGAGATGTGATTTTTTTTTTTAATCCAAAAAAAAGTATAATAAATATAAATGTAATGGTCATCGTTGATTCGTTGATTTTTGCACCTTCACTTTCCAAACGGGAAAAAAAAATTTTTTTTTCGCTTCCCATAGCCGTTTTTTCCTACTCGCCTTTTCGATACCTTGCTTTTCTTCTGTCAGAAACTGACCTATCGAAAAAAAAAAAGTGTGTGCGTGTAATCTTTACGCGCGATTGAAGTAAAACTTCTTTGACGTTTACGACACATATCACTGAAATGTGATTAAACTTTAACTTAAAATAAATATCATATTATAATTTAATTATATTTATTATTCATGTACTTTACAAAGGTTATATAAATAATATATTCATATTATTCATTGGAAATAGGTACTTGAATGTCATCATAATGTTTCATGTATGAAATTATAGGTTTGTGGTAACTATAAATGAAACATAAATTTTACTCTCTAAATTTTCTAATTTTCTTGACAATACAGCATCTATCGTTGTACCGAAACGCGTTGCTGATTGAAGTCTAGAAGTATTCATAGATCAAATTTTTTTTTAAAATCAACTGACGGCTGAGATTCTTGAGAGCGAAAATTAACATTAAAATCTCCAGTAAGAATCATCGGTAATTCATAATTATTTAGAATCCAGGAAGTGTCCATGTTGTAGTAATATTCTTTAACTGTTTTCTTATACCATTGTTCCGTCTGGAGGTTGGGTTTGAATGGGGGGAATGTCCATAGTCTAGTATTAAACTTTAAATGTGTTCTTTAACTGATGTTTTCCTCTGTTTGTTGGGTTTGAATGCAGGTACTGTAATTTTTTTTTGCGTGTTTTTCTATCACAGTGTTCTTAAGCGTTGATTTCGTCTGCTGGTAGGTTTCGAATTATTATTCTGTATCCGTGTTTTTAAACTGTTGGCTGTGTTTATTGTTTGGGATTGATTGCAGCCAGGGTCTGTTCTTTGTGGTGTTCCATCCCCGTGTTAAACCGTTGCTCCGTCTTGAGGTTGGGTTAGAATCCACGGACTGTCCATTTGTTATTCTTTTATTTTGTTCTTAAACCCTTTGCAGCCAGAGTTTGTTTCTTTGTGGTGTTACATACCCGTGTTCTTAAACCGTTGTTCCGCCTGGATATCGGGTTAGCATCCAGGAAGTGTCCGTGTTGAACTATTATTCTTTCACTGTTTTCTTAAAACGTTTTCCTGTAGGGTTTGAATCGAGAGAATGTGTATGTTGTGGTATTTTTCTTTAACTGTGTTCCTAAACTGGTGTTTTCTGTCGGTTGGTATCGAATGCACGTTATCGATTATTGCGTTTTTTTATGGCAGTGTTCCTAAACCTTTGTTTTCCTCTGCTGGTTTTGCTCGAAGTATTATTCTGTTTAAAAATTTACATTGGGTTCATTATTATAAATAACTCAAAAACACATCAGCAATATTAAAAGATTACATACTATTTAAGTACAGACAAACAATATTTATGTATCATAGCAACCAATCATGTCAAGTTTTAACTCATAATTCCAATTAATATTGTAATAATGCAATTGAAAACGTGAGTAAAGCAACGGGGCTTGGGCCACGGAATGCCCCATTGTGCCACTTTCTGTATTCGGTGCGTGCGGAGGCCTTGTTTATCGGAGGTGACGGGTTGGGTCGCCGCCTGTAACAGCAGTGAGAGACAGCCAGCAGGATCGCTGCCTGTTCAGCGAAAGTCTTTCCACAGTGGCTCTGACAAGAGCCGGTCCACTTATCCACTGAACAGTCTTCAGACAAGATCTTGCTTCAAAACAGGTAGGGAGTAATGTCGACGCGCTAGGAGCACAGTCGACGGTCGTACGAACAAACGCCCGAGAGCTGTTCCGCAAATGAAGAAATCAAGGGGGAAAAAGATACGTCACTTCCTTTATTGAGCGTTACTTCCGCCAGAAAAAAAATCTGAGTTACTCTCTAGTTGCGCCTAAAGAAGTTTTCCTTCAAAAAGTTTTTTATTTTTTTCGAAATTTCTCATTGGAGGCGTAACAAGTTTCTCCAAAGGAATATGCAAACTCCTCCTAGATTTGTTTTCTGTTACTTCAAGAAAAGCGTCCCGAAGAAAAAGTTCCCATGAAAACTTTTAATTCCCCAAGACAAACTTACAAGATCCCACAATGACAGTCATAAAACAACTATACTCTAAAAATTTTACATTGTGTTCTCTTATCTGTAAGATCTTCGAGTTAGATTAATGACCACATTCTTTCAACCTGCATTATTTAACGAAAATTAAAATAGGTTAAATTGATGTTCTATTACAGCAATAATACATGTGCTGTCTAGCGCTTCGGCGCTGCTAGGGGCGTAACCCTTGCGGGGAGCACTTTTATTGTATTGAGGGGGCGCAAAATTCAAATCCTTCCAGGAGCAATCATGACCCTAGCTACAACGCTGTTGCTCTTTCGTGTGAACTGAAAGCTGTCAACCACCTCAAGTTTGCGGTTTTTTTTTGCCCTTCTAAGAACAACCGTCTGCCAGAAAGTCGCCTCCTTAGCCCCAAGTCGTCCTTTTGTGGCTATTTTATCCGTTAATCATTTGAAAAGTCAAGAAAGATTTCTTGGTTCTTTTGACCAATTCATTTGAGGCTGTTACTGCTCACAAAAAGTCGTGCGTTCTTTGTGAAAAAGCTCCGTGTCCGCAGGCGTTTGTCTTAGCGAAAAATAGTAGTACCAAACTCTTTGAGTTTTAAGCAATATAGAAAAAAAATATTTGACAGTAGAAAGATTGGAGCGAAATCTTTGAAGGGGTTCAGCCCCTTCAGTAGGGTTGGACGCGAGACGAAAAATAGGCGCCTCGCGTCTCGCAAAACAGCCGAAAAGCTTTGTCTCGTTTCGCAAAATCCCTATATCCTAATGTTAAAATGTTATTCTCGTATCGCAAAAAAGGTGTAAATCTCTGTCTCGTCTCGCGTCCATTCCTACCCTTCAGTAAAAATATTGTGAGGAATGAAGCCCCCTCAAACCCCATGGAGTCGGCGCCTGTGGCAATCGCAAGTGCAGTGGAAAAAGGAATGAGCGTTATGAAAAATCACATTTTAAATTTTTGGAAGCCTTCTCTCTATATTTTTCTGCGAGTTCTTTTTAAAGTGTTGCTAAAAATTTTTTTATCATTTATGCTCTGCTGTACCTTAAAAAAAATGATGTGGAAAACACATGGCTTCCTTGCACGTATTTTAAATGATACATATTTTCAGCGCACTTCGTCGAAACATATTTTGTCTGAAAGAGATAAAATACTTCAGTAATAGTAAGGTTTAACGATTTCTAACGAAATATTTCCAATTTCGCCAAACTGGGTTCAGTTTGAAAGATTTCCTTCTGACACTTAATTTGGCGATATTTCGCCAAAAGCCGACAAGCTTGAGATAGTTTGCGAGATTTTGGGGATAGCCAAAGTAGTCATTGACCACAGATTTTCAACTAATTGAATGTATCGATACACCTTAATGTATTTTAAGTCATTTGGTTGACCCTGCCAATAAATAACCCAGTCGATTGCAATCGAAAAAGAAATTGCAGTTAGAAGTTACAGTAGTTCTAAATGCAAAATTCCAAAATTCTACGGGTAAAAATTTTAGAGTTATGCAAAATGCGAAATAATTTTTGGCGCCAAATTTGGGCGATATTTCGGTCAAAACTCGCCAAGGTTGACGACAAATGGCGAGACTTTAGGTATCGACCAAACAGTGACTGATTATTACCAAATTTGGCGATATTTCGCCAAAACTCGCCAAGGACGATGACAAAGGGCGATATTTTCGGCATGGACCAAATGACTGACCGCGAAATTTGGAGATATTCCGGACAAAGAGATGAAATCCGGACAAGAACAGATGAAAGCCGATTTAGAAAATAAATTAGAAACCGGATTGGAACAGATGCAATCCGGACAAGCCGATTTAGAGAAGAAAATTAAACCGGACAAGAAGAGATGAAAACAGGGTTGGAGAAAATAGAGAAAAATCAAGAAAAATTCGAGGAGAAAATAGAGAAAACTGAAGAAAACGTAGAAGAAATTAAGCAAGGCCACGAGGAAATGGAGAAGAGAATGTCGCTCTTAGAAGAAAGTCAAGTAAAATAGGAGGAAAGAATCGAGGACAAGTTAGAAGAAAAACTGGACAGTTTAGTAAAGCTGGGCAAGATCCCTGAAAACATCAGACTGTCGCCACCCCGCCCAGCAGTAAAACAACGCCTTACGACGGAAAGACTCCCTGGGAAGTCTACAGGACCCAATTTTTAATCGTCGCCAAAGCCAACGGTTGGAGCGAGTCCGAGAAAGCGAACCAACTGGCCGCTTCCCTTAGCGGAGATGCAATTAACGTATTGCAAACTATTGGAGCGACGAAGATAGATTTTGACGCCCTTGCAAGTGCCCTGGAGATGAAATTCGGAGAGAAAGAATATAGTAGAATACAACTTAAGTCAAGGATGCAGAGATCTGGCGAGACCCTGCAAGAGCTGGCTTCGGACATAGATATGTTGTGTCATCTAGCCTATGGCAGTTATCCTGATAATGTTCGAGAAGAAGTTGCAGTGCAACATTTTATTGAAGGCCTCTTGGACTCTGAAATTCAGAAAGCATTGATCTTGGCGGATAATAAAGATCTCCGGTCCGCCCTCGTATTCGCTATGAAGTTGGAAGCAGCTCAGCTGGCTGTAAGAAAAGAGCGGCATAATGTTAGAGCTTTGTCGCTCCAGGAGCCTACGGATGGAGAAATGAAGAGATTAGCGAATAAATTAAAGATCCTCGAAATTCTGGTGGAACGACAAGAACAGTCAGAGCCAAGAAAAGTGAAATGTTGGAGGTGCAACAGCGAGGGCCATTTACGAAAATACTGTGACTCACAAAAGAACTCTCGTCGTAAAGATCGCAGTTATCAATGCACCAAAGAAGCCCATGAAGGAGGACGGAAAATAGACGACTTTCAGGAACAGAGGCTGAGGGATATTCAAAAGCCTCATTTGAAAGTCTTGCAGATTTTCTCAGTGAATGGCGGCAGTAATGGACTATTCGTACTCGGATACGTAAATGGTTCTCCATGCCACATGGTGATTGATACTGGAGCTAATGTAACCATCATAAGAATTGATCTGGCTAAGAAATTTGAAGACTATCTGGACTCCGCCCTCGCTGACCCTCCAGACTGTGACAGGTGACATGATCGAAGTAGGCGGAAAAAAAACCAGTAGAAGTCACTTTTGGACATTCCAGATATGACCATGTGGTATATGTCGCCAATATAACGGACTCTTTCATTCTCGGACTGGACTTTCTGAAATCACACAAATTTAACTTGGACTTTAAGAATAATGAGCTTCGTTCAGACTCAGAAGAAATAGCTGCGTTCGACAATAAAAATGAAGCAGTTTTACCTATTCAGCAAATAATAGCCCAGACTGATATGACTCTTCCTCCAAGAACTGATTCAATAATTTCTGGAACGGTAAAAGAAAATAATAAATTCCGGTTTGGATTAATCGAACACCCAAGCAATAGTGATGCTCTCAGAGGAGTACTTGTGGGAGCAACACTTGTGGACTTGTCGAGAACAGAAATTCCAGTTAGAGTAGCAAACGTGACAGACAAGTCGAAGGTGATAAAGACAAATGAAGTGTTGGCAACGTGCACTCCTGTTACCTGCATTAACCCATTAAGCGCCAAAGCTCCCGTTACGGGAGCATCTATTATATATTTTTTTGATTAAAATATTTTAACACAATATACGAAATACACATTTCATATAAACATTTACACTATAGTGTAAATGCTTATATAAAATGTGCATTTCGTAAATTGCGTTAACATATTTCAAGAAAAAAATATATAATAGATGTTCCCGTAGCGGGAGCTTTGGCGCTTAATGGGTTAATAAGAACACCAACATAACGACAGCTAAATCATCTGAGTGTCTGACGAAAGAATTATTACAAGACGTGGAGTTAACGGCAGAACAGAGAAGCACTGCGGAGAAGTTAATGGCTGAATTTGAAGACCTCTTCTCTCGTACTTCGGGTGACTTTGGTCGTACGAAGTTAACGCAACACAGGATAGATACAGATACCCATTCTCCCATCAAGCAACATCCTAGGCGGCTGCCGTTTGCTAAGCAAGAACAGGTGAGCAGGCTTTCAGAGGAGATGCAGCGTGATGACGTCATCGAGCTATCGCTGGGCCTCGCCAATTGTTTTGGTCCGTAAGAAGGATGGTTCCACCCGATTCTCCGTTGACTATAGACGTCTGAATGACATTACCAAGAAAGACAGCTACCCTCTTCCCAGGATAGACGACACTTTGGACACTTTGTCGGGAAATGAATGGTTCTCCACTCTGAATCTCAATAGTGGCTACTGGCAAGTAGAAATTCATCCCGACGACCGTGAAAAGACTGCGTTCACCACGAGACAAGGATTATGGCAGTTCAAATATATGCCTTTTGGACTCTGCAACGCACCGGCTACATTCGAACGTCTAACGGAGACAGTGTTGAGAGGACTTTCCTACGAAGCATGTCTCGTTTGTTTGGACAATATCATCATCGTCGGAAAGACTTTCGAAGAGCATCTCGAGAACATCCGAAAGGTACTGCAGAAATTAAAAGAGGCAAACTTGAAACTGAGTCCATGGAAGTGCAACTTGTTTCGTCGGGAAGTACGGTGTCTCGGGCACATAATATCCGCCCACGGTGTCTGAACCGATTCCGAAAAGACTTCCGCAGTCCGGAACTGGAGTCGTCCTGAGAATATCCATGACTTAAGAAGTTTTCTCGGTCTGTGTACTTACTATCGAAAATTCGTGAAGGGTTTTTCTCAAATTGCAAGACCACTTCACAAATTGACCGAGACTGGACAAAAATTTCTATGGACTGCAGAATGTGAGGATGCATTCAACGAACTCAAGACGGCCCTAACATCTTCGCCGATCCTGTCGTATCCTCACCCTGACAAGCCATTTATCCTGGACACAGACGCAAGTAAGGAGAGTGTTGGAGCAGTTTTGTCCCAGGAGATAGATGGCCAAGAACATGTCATTGCTTACTGGAGCAAACGCCTTTCGAAAGCAGAACGTAACTATTGTGTTACCAGAAAGGAACTTCTTGCAATCGTTAAGGCCGTGGAGCATTTCCATCATTACTTGTACGGCCGAAAGTTCCTGCTCCGAACGGACCATGCCTCTTTAACCTGGCTTCTAAATTTCAAGAATCCAGAGGGCCAGATAGCCAGGTGGATACAGAGATTACAAGAATATGACATCGAGATACGTCATCGGAAAGGAGCATCTCATGGAAATGCAGATGCTTTGTCGAGAAGGCCCTGCATAGACAGTTGTCGCTATTGCTCCAGGGCAGAGAAAAATTACCATCTGAAACATCCCGTTGTCCGCCAAGTTACATCATCGGCACCATCTCAAGATCCCTGGAGTGACGAAAATGTTCGGGCGGACCAATTAGCAGATAGCGACATCAAACCTATTGTGGAATTTATGGAAAAATCCAGCGCTAAGCCCAGCTGGCAAGAAATATCATCTTGCAGTCCGGCAACAAAACAGTACTGGGCTTTATGGGATTCGCTTCGCCTGAGAAATGGAGTCCTGTATCGTAAATGGGAGTCGGACGACGGCAAGATGCTCCGATGGCAGTTAGTACTCCCTCGTTCGAGGATTCCGAAGGTTCTAGAAGAGCTTCATAATGGCTTAATTGGGGGCCATTTTGGCATAATGAAGACCCTGCAGAAAGTTCGCGAGCGCTTCTACTGGGCTAGGGCTCGAGGCGATGTCGAAAAGTGGTGTCAAGCTTGTGACGCCTGTGCCGCCCGTAAAGGCCCGAAGAAACGAAGCCGTGGAAAACTACATCGTTATGATGTAAGAGCGCCTTTTGAGAAGATTGCACTCGACATCCTGGGACCTCTTCCGCGAACATCGGCTGGCAACAAATACATCCTAGTTGTCATTGACTATTTCTCTAAATGGCCCGAAGCGTTTCCTATTCCCGATCAAGAAGCTACGACCGTAGCAGAGGTACTGGTGCAAGAATGGATTTCCAGATATGGAACCCCTCTGCAACTTCATTCCGACCAAGGAACGAACTTTACCTCTGCAGTTTTTAAAGGACTATGTCAACTTCTCGGAATAGACAAAACCCAGACTACGCCTTTACACCCACAATCCGACGGCATGGTGGAGAGGTTCAATCGCACAATTTTGAACAACCTCTCGCTCCTGGTATCTAGGAATCAAGAGGACTGGGACAAGAAACTCCCCTCTTCCTGCTGGCCTATAGGAGTGCCGTCCATGAGACTACCGGCTTCACACCTTCCCAGATGCTGTTCGGCAGAGATCTTCGTCTTCCCGCCGATCTAGTGTTCGGCCGCCCTCCAGATACGCCTTCATCGCCAGAAGAGTACATGGAAAATCTTCGGGCACGGTTTGAAGACGTGCATCATTTTGCTCGGGAGCGGATCAACCTGAACACGGAGAAGATGAAGACTCGCTACGACACGAAGGCTACGGGACACGAGTTCAACGTAGGTGACAAAGTTTGGCTATGGAATCCTACTCGACGGAAAGGCCTGTCTCCCAAGCTGCAATCACCGTGGGACGGTCCTTACACAGTCCTGAACAGACTGAATGACGTCATCGTACGGATTCGTAAGTCACCTAACTCGAAACAAGAGTCGTTCATTACGATCGGCTAGCTATTTACCGCGGTTGTAATTAGATATTGAATATTAGACCATGGTCAGTATGGCGTAATTCCTCCTTTCTTTCATCTCTCATTTCTTTCCTGTCTTTCTCTTCTCTTCCTCTTTCTTCAACTCTCTTTTACTCAGCACTTACGCCATGTTTAGTGTACATATTTGTAATATATTGGTTTTTATTAATGTGTATTTGTTTATTATGTTACTACTTATTAGTGTGTAATTATTTATTATGTTTGCTATTTATTTATCCGTGTGTATTTGCCAATTGTGTTTATTGATTACTAGCTTAAATTATGTTGTTAAGATCTTGTTAATGGTTATACACTGTAGATATTTGTGTGAACTCCTAACTAGGGATTGTGGTGGAGTGAAAGGAGCAGTCTTTACAATGTGTTTTTAAAAAAGATATTTTTGATGCTGTTCCCATGGGAAGGCCACACAGGTGGACACTAAATTACAAGAGGCGCCAGGCAATCGACGTTTTGGACACTATAAGCACAATGAACTGTCAACGTTAATATATTTATTGCAGTCCCGAAAACGGTATGCAAATTTGGAAGGGTATATAACCCCATTGCCCACCTATACGGCCGTGATTCGGCGGAGGGCGTTGATAATTCCCCGATAAGAGCAAATCAAAAACCCCAGCCAATGAAGTAAGAGGGGGTAAATAGAAACAGCCCCGTGAGAAGAAAAAAGCAGGGGTGCAGAAAAAAGAAGAAGAGTGTGTCGAGGCAGTGTGTCGAAGCAGTGTGGCGAAGGAGTTGTGTTGAAAGAGTTTGTCGAGAGAAAATGTCAAAGGAGTGTTGCTTGGTGATGACCTAAAAAAAAGCGGTCCCAACAGTGCACGCAATGGAGAAAGAAAAGCTTGAGAATCCAGATTTAGCGACTCAGTGCTAGCTTAAAAGCCGATCGTGCTCTGCGAAAAGATGGCTACCTCTTCATAATGGTGAATATACAAAATATTTATTTTCTCCCTGTGTTCGAGCCTATCGTGGGTATATATTATCCCCCATAACCACATCTCTCCAGACACTTTGTTATATTAAACTTATTTGAATATTGCATTTTGATTAATGTTATTGGAATGTCTAAGAATAAATAGATGTTATTTGCGGCTAATATAGCTTTTAGATTATTTCAGTGTTTAGATGTATTCCATTATTTTCCTTTTTTTCAGCGCTATTCTAGGAGTACTTGCCAGGTAGGTTATTCGCGGCACAATCCCACCTTACGATCATCTTTGGCCTTAGCATTCATCAAATTTTAATTATTTCAAAATTCCACCTAATAACATTACCACAGGGATTGTACTGCCCGGGATGTTCAGTCCTTGGGAAGGGGGCAATGTTACGAATTTTCGGGGCAACCCACTGCTCTGGGGCTTAAAATAGTTAAAAATTCGTATTCTACGTTTCAAATACGTTTTGCTTTTTGTTGCATCAAAATCGGTCAGTTAGAATCGGAAATACGGAGGTTTCGGTTTCCCATTCAAATATATGGGTTTTCTAGAAAACTCGAGAAATATTGGTCCTAGGGCTTCGATCTCTTCACTTTTGGGGACTTATTTTTGGCGCCAAATTTTGCAATATTTCGCCAAAAGTCGCCAAGCTTGGTGATTTTTGGTCATTTGGCGCGTTTTCCCCTATGGGGCCTGTAAAGCTGCTTTTGCTGCATTAAAAACACATAATAACCTAACATTTCTCTTCTATGACTTAATCAAAATTCCCGCTTTATGTAGAACCCTCGAGAAAGTCGTTTTCTGGAAACTGCCCGCAGCTTCTGCCTCCCCTATAAATTCCGGCGTGTTTCATCGGCCCCAGTTCAGTGCGAGTTGAACGCCCAGTGTGTGAGGAGCTCTCTCAGTGTGAGTACGCTCTGTTATGGAAGCTGTGTTTCGCGCTTGATTTCGAAGCTGTTTTTAAAGTTCTGTGTGTAAATTCTTTACTGTTGAGTCTTGAGGGATTGTTAGTGTTATCCCTCGTATATTTCCACTGAATTTTACCTGTGGAAGTGTTTTATTTTATGTGAGAATTACAGCCTTTTTGAGAGCTTCTGATCTAAGCGGACTGTTAAAAGCACAATACTGATTGATAGTGCTTGTGAATTTTCTACAGCTGATTGTTCTACCAAGTTCTAGAAGCAATAAAGTTGTATTCCACCCTGACCAGTGGACTTTTTACTAGAAATTTCAACGCCAACTGGACTTTAGAACGACGAACCCGGAAACAAGCAGAGTAGTTCTGCAACACTATATAGTAAGGATGATACGCTTTAAAGAATAACTTCCCACAGAGCGCAATGTATTAGGAATATTTTGACTGCTCCTGTAGAAATACTATAAATGCTACATAGACCATTTTCAATTGGGTACATGGTACAGTAGATAAGAATAACATATTTAAATTTCGTCGAAATCGATGCATATTTACGGGAGTTAGAGAAGGGACGGACGGACAGACAGACAAATCAAAATCTTGAACACTTTTCAGTTTTTTTGGAAAGTCTCAAAAATGAAATCATATCCCAAGAAAATAAAAATTGTATTTTGCGACGAGTACAATTTAAGAAAAGAAAACCAACTTCAAATTACTTCACCATAACGAAAAATTATTCCTTGAACATTTGCCACTAATGGTGACTTTAATTCTTTGGCGATTTGAGCATCCATATAATCGATAATTAATTCTCATCAAGGTCGCTATTAAAACAAGTCTCTATATATATTCTTATGTATAATCCTTTGCGGATTGGCTTATTTAATTCCGCGAAATACTTCGTCTTGTTCATAAAAGAGCCACTGCTTATATAGAAATGAAAAACTACATGTTTTCATTTTTTAAAATTAAAATCTATCATGGTTGACCCTTTACTGAAAAAAAAAAGAAAACCTTTTATTGAATAAAAATGTTTTCTAGTCCTACAAATCCATATTCCATAGAATTTCATCCTTGTACATTAAAATAAGTTTTCGTGTTCAGACCAAAAGAAATTTTGAGAGAGGTTGGTTGATTGAGATCCTTAGGCCAAAAGAAATAATACAATTGTTTTTATTTGTTTGTTTGTGTAATATGTATTTCGGATTTGTGTGCTTGTCCCGAAGCCCGCTTATAAATCCACGTTAGAAGGACAACACAAAGGGGAATACCCATGGGCTCCGCCAGCTATGGGCAAGGGTGGACAAATGCCCACCCTTGCTTAAGGAAATCGCACAAAATTATAAATACATATAAAAAATCTGAAATATGGCCATGTTTAAAAATTTGTTTCTAAGCAAACCATTAATTTTACTTAAATATGGTTATAGAGGAAAAATATACTAAACTGTTAATCTTAAAATAACTTTTTAAGAATACGCGTTGAAAATAAATTAAATATATACATAATATAAAAAGCAAAATACAAAACTACCAATATAAAAATTGTAGCCTGCCTACAGGGTTCTAGTGTACCACGCATTCGTCCAAAACCTTTTGTATGAAGATGAAGTGTCCGAAATCACAATTGATTTTTTCTCGATGGACATTTAGCAGAGGCGGATCTACGGGGGGGGGGCTATAGGGGCTATAGCCCCACCCCATTGAAAGTGAATTTTGACTAGATAGAATAGAGTTTTGATGCTTAGTTAAAAACTGCGTGTCTAAAATGT
The DNA here is from genome assembly GCA_038373885.1 of Cheiracanthium punctorium. Lineage (NCBI taxonomy): Eukaryota > Metazoa > Arthropoda > Arachnida > Araneae > Cheiracanthiidae > Cheiracanthium > Cheiracanthium punctorium. Next base: position 23,127 of record JAWZYV010017263.1, read on the forward strand.
TATTTTGAAATTTTAATTTACTTTTTTGATTTATTACTTTGATTTTTAAAACTGACCTAATTCAATGGTTTTTAACCCTTTCGTCCCCAGGCTACAGGCATTTTCAAAACTTGAGTCCCAAGGACTCGCCCGAAATTTCGTCTCCTCCTTGAAACATTTCGGTTTCTTTTAAGAATGATCAGTAACCTAGTTTTACTATATATACGCGAGTAGCGCAGAACAGCTAATTGTTTGAACGGGTTATGGCAAATGCAGAGAACAGTGTTTGAGCGATGATGTCCATTCACCCCCTGCAAAGCCATAAAAAGGGGGAGCTAAAAATACATATAATTCACTGTTAAACATAAACAGTCTTTGCGCGCGCCTTGTGTGGTGCGCGTCATGGATTCTGTACTGATGTGTAACTGATGTGGGATACCTTATGATAGATGTACACACAGACCTCAAAATACACATAGACCGGACACCCCTATGATTTCTCTGTGACTAAAGTGATCGGAGGCAGTGGGAGGGGCTGAGAGCTACCAGATGGTCCCGAAGATGGTTTACAAGTTCATGAACAAAAGATCGGCACTCTTTCGCTTTAGAGAAAGGGGAAAGCGCAGCAACCCCTCGAAGGAAGAGGGGTGAATTCGCCAATCGTCATCTTTGGGACCCCCTTGGCAGCTGACCGCTCCTCCTACAGCTCCGGATGATTTTAGTCACAGCGAAAGCATAAGGGTTGTCTGGTCTATGTGTATTTTGAGGTCTGTGGATGTACATAGTGAGAGGATGGGGGAGTGTAACATAGACATCAAGTGACTAGGAATCCCAAGTGGCTATCTCCTGTATCATTATGAAAGGTTCTTTTGTTCCGCCATTTGGATTTTCAGGGGTATTTTGAAAGAATACTATTACTATAACTAATTTTCCTTACCTGGTTTTCGGACATTCACTGTTTTTACAAAAGTACACCCGTTTTGAATGTTTAGGAATGGTGGAAGAATTTCTTGGAAGTACTGTAGTCCTTTCTAAGCAGGCTTCAAAATCTTAGCCCATTGAAATTGCTTTCGCCGCTTGGTCGTTCTTTTAGGTGAAGCGCTAGTGTGATTCATTTGTTCTCTATTTAGCCCCGTTCGTGTGTGGAATTCAGTGGCGGCCCGTGGTCAAAACTGTTAGTGCAGCCGGAAGCATATGAGCCCCCCCCCCCTTCCTCCGGACAGGAATGGAAAATCTTTGTTACTGAATTCGAAAGCTGGCGGATTAAGTCCTCACAGAGGAAAAAAAAAGAAATTACATAAATAATGTAAGAGATCCTATTTTACTTCCATAAAATGGACATAAATTTCAACCAGCCGCTCTTATCCTCAAAATTGCATTAATCCGTGTCTGATTCGAAGTTTCCTTAGAATTTTCTTTTGTAATGATAACTTGAGAAGAAAAGAAATAAAAAAGAAAACTTACTTATTTTTTATAAGTCAAATCAATCCTCCTTTCTTTTAAACTTGCGAATCGGTCAGTGATGTCCTCATAAAAATGCGTTGTTTTAATTCAGATATAGATAATTTTAAGAGCTCTTTAAAATTTCCCATGTTTAAAGAATTTTCTCGCTCGCCATGTCCTCTAAATGCCAGTTCTTGCTTGCTTAAAAACAATACTGCTTTGATGGGTAACTGTCCATTCATAAGCGTCTATTGAGGCTTACCTTCTTGATAAATCCAGCAATATAAAGTCGAGAGTTTTCCGAACATATATTCTCCTTACCCCCCCCCCCTCACTTCTCCAGCCAATCAGTTAGTCGAATTGACAAGTGCAGCCGTCGTTAGAAAATCTTTCATCAGCTGTATCTTAGCTACATACTCCCTATGCCGGAGACACTGCTTACATAGTCGTTGCCATGGCAACAGTGCAGCCAATTTCGTTATCAGCTATGAGGACTGTACCAAGACTCACAGTTGAATTGCGGGAAGATTAAAGGGCTTTCTTTTCTGAATGAGCGATCCGGCAGTTACTACAATACGGGTTTTTTTTTTGAGATTTTTTAAAAATTTACCATGGAAATTCCATAATTCTAATGTGAATTTAAGAAAATTAGTAGAATAAATTATTTTAAAGTATGTGCTGATAATTTCAGTGCAGCCCGGCAGTACTTGCTGTATCCCACGAGCCGCCACTGGTAGAATTTAATTTAAATGCAAATATTATGGCCTCAAGAAAGCGGTCATTGAATCCTAATATAGGTGATTATTTTATGAAAATTCCGAAAAATGATAATTTGTCTAGTGAGAGTGAAAGCGCAAATCATCAGGAAGAAATCATAAATGCACAGCCACTGAAGAAGCTATTTCAAGGAGAACAGCACTCACAAAATATACCACAAGCATCACTAACAGGCAGTTTGTAAAGAGGTGCATTATTAGAAAGAATACAATGATATCACTATGGAAAAAAGAGGTATGATTTAAATTAATTTTTTCAGACATTGTTTTTCCTGTGAAGTATAAGTCCTAGCAGGTTCGAGTATTTTATTTTATCGGAAATTCGCACACCTTTCTCGAAATTCGATTACGTAATTCTATATGTAGGCAGAAAAATGAAATATATAGGCGACATGTAAAAAATCGTGCCAAATGTCGCCAAGCTTGGATAACCAGGGCCTCTGAGAGAAATTTTATAAGGCGAGACGAAAGCCTTCCCGGCCCCTTTCGTAAAGCACAAAAGTTTCGAAAAAACAGGAGGGACGGAAGGGATTTTTTTTTGTAAAACTGGTCTTTTTAATGATTTTCATATAAAATGCTAAAAGAAAAGAGAGTGGGAGGGAAGTTAGTCTGATATATAATGTTACTTTTAATTCATGTTCGAAGATTGAAAAAAAAGAAAAAACTAATATTTAAATGGTAGAATTAACATTTCTGCCATGTAAATCATTTTAGAATTATCCCAGATAGCACAGTTGTCTATTTTATATCCATTTCTGATCCATCTCGCCCATATTACGTGCATGTCTATAGATAGACATCCAGAAGACATCTATTTATGGACATAATCTGGAAAATCCAGAAAATGTCCATGAATAGACCAAAACTAGACATGGAATTTTCATAGAAAGTCTTTTTTATAGACGTATCCCAGATAATTCATAGTACCTTAGGGAAATGGCAAGAAGCATGGATGGAGATGTCCAAGACTTGACCTAAGTAGGTCCATATATAGACATTGATGTCCAAGACTTGCCCATACTAAGTCCATAAATAGGCAAGCACGTCCATAATTACGCCTATATAGATGTCTATAAGACGTCATATGGGCGTCCTATAGTGCCATATTGACGTAAAAGGGACGAGAATCCGACGAATCCTGGATGTTTAATGGACATGTCAACTTGTCTATATGACGTCTTCTAGGAGGGTTCTGAAAGAGTTTGTGTTATCTGGGATGCATTCGAAATTTAGTCTGTTTAAAAGAAAAAGATTTTAATTACAGATCTATAAATGAAATTCTTAACGCATTCTGAAAAATTTACGTACGCACTTTAGCTGAACACGGGTTCCGGGGCGATGCTCCGCCTGTCCCCCCCCCCCCTCGTAGGGCCTGTGGATAACTGCACCCAAATTATTGAAGACCCAGTAAGTTAGCCCCCCCCCCTTTACCCAATCCTAGATCCGCCACTGACACTTAGCATGCAAATTCCTGATAATCTCTGATCAGTCATTGATGATCTTAATCCAGGACTTGACACTGCGTAGAGTACTGAAAAATCTTTCTACTGTTATTTAGAAGCTGAAAATGTCAGAGCTATTTACAAGCCTTTAGACACTGTAGTTAAGGATTTAGTGTGATGGTTTGATAAATCGAGTGTTTTTGTTTCAAATTTTGTTATTACTGGAGGAGAAATCTGCCAGAGAGGGGGAGAGCGAGTTCGTACCATGCTTAGCTTCATGCTCCGGCTTCAGACAAAATATTATGTAAAAACCGTCAAAGAAACTTCGAAACTTCGAAAGCTTCATTTTCTTTATACAGGGTGTCCAGCCTTAATGTGACCCAATAGCTAATTCCCGAACCGTTCGGTTTAGATATGCACTTCCAATTTAAAAAATGTTTTAAAAAGGGTAAAGAATGTTTTTACGTGCTTTTCGAACCAAAAAACCCATTTAGAAAAAAATTACAAAAATTAAATTTTTATACGGTCCCCAGGTCCTATCACTTATATTTAGGAAAAGATGCAGTACACAAAAACAAAGTAAACACAAAAAGTTTCATTTTATTACGATAAAAACTGACCAAGTCATGGAACTTTGAAAATCATACATTTCATCCATTTTCTCGGCCAATTTCAAGAAGCTAGTAAGGGACCGTCTCTAAAGTGAAATTAATTGGAACTCTGCCAGGAAACTTTCGCTCTTGCACGTCACTCTTATGTAAATCGTTTTTAAATTTAAAAGTACATACATTACGTTAATATTACAATAATTGAGTACTTAAGAAACAAAATTTATTCTGTGTACGTGTAAAACATAGATAAAATAAAATATTTTGGACGAAAAAAACTTTTCAAAAGCAGTTCCAAAAAAATAGACTTATTTGCCTGCGGCTTCAGACTGATTTGCTTCGATACTGATCATGGCGAACGTTAAAAATCTGTTGTGTAGTCGCTTGCAATTGCATTCAGCCGTATTCGAATATTACGAATTCTAGTATGGGAGAACGAGATGTATACAACTGGTCTCCAGGCATTAGCTCCTGCGCCAGGACTGGACGATAAGGAAATGCACCGTACGTATGTAATATGTTCCACACCGTCGATTTTGAGTAGGAACAAGCCTTGCTAATATCATGGACACTACTTTCAGGATGAGCTAGGGCATATCCTAGAACATCCTCAGCCGGTATCCGCAAGCTTGAAGGTGTGGCACGAGACAAGGGAATACGTCTATGACAACTCCCAGTTCTATACAAGCGTTGAACAGCACGGGCAATTGTACAATAAGATAGATGTCTTCGACTGGGAAATTTAATGGCATAAAGTCTTGCCGCCTCTCTCTTATTTCGATTACACTGCCCATACAACAGTACCATTTCGCAGTATTCTTCATTTGTATACATCTTGTTCTCCTGTACTAGAATTCGTAATATTAGAATACGACTGTATGCAATTGCAAGAGACTACACAACAGATTTTTAACGTTTGCCATGATCAGTACCGCAGCAAATCAGTCTGAAGCCGCAGGCAAATAAGTCTAAGTTTTTGGAACTGCTTTTGAAAAGTTTTCTTCGTCCAAAATATTTTATTTTATCTATGTTTTACACGTACACAGAATATATTTTGTTTCTTAAGTACTCAGTTATTGTAATATTAACGTAATGTGTGTACTTTTAAATTTAAAAACGATTTACATAAGAGTAACGTGCAAGAGCGAATGTTTCCTGACAGAGTTCCAATTAATTTCACTTTGGAGACGGTCTCTTACTAGCTTCTTGAAATTGGCCGAGAAAATGGATGAAATGTATGATTTTCAAAGTTCCATAACTTGGTCAGTTTTTATCGTAATAAAATGAAACTTTTTGTGTTTACTTTGTTTTTGTGTACTGCATCTTTTCCTAAATATAAGTGATAGGACCTGGGGACCGTATAAAAATTTAATTTTTGTAATTTTTTTCTAAATGGGTTTTTTGGTTCGAAAAGCACGTAAAAACATTCTTTACCTTTTTAAAAACATTTTTCAAATTGGAAGTGCATATCTAAACCGAATGGTTCGGGAATTAGCTATTGGGTCACATTAAGGCTGGACACCCTGTATAAAGACTTCAGGAACGGAAAAAAAGGCGGAATTTTTCACAGAAAGACTTTGTCATTATCATTTTAGTAACAAAATTCAAAATTTCGGGGGGGGGGACCCCTTCCGCTCCCCTTAAATAAGTCCTTGAAAGACTTTTCTTTTCTAGTGATTTTTTCCATCGTTGTTGTTGAGGTAAAGTGTAAATAGTCTGTTGTGTTCGTAAACTCCCGCGACGAAGTACGTTAAGCAGTCACAAAGTGCCAATCACATTTTATACTGCTACTTCTGAACTTTCTTACGATGCGGCAGCGCGCTCGATCTATTCATTCAGTTACAAGGTAGCTACGAAGCTAGTAGCTCATTCTTCAATGTAGTTCAATAAGTTTTAATTAAAGGAATTAACTTGCATTTTTAGTTTCTTATGCTTTTTAATCAACACACTGTCACCAGAAGGTCGTAGCCAACTTCGTTTTCTGTATAGAACCTTCTATCAAGCGATGTTATTAATCTATCCAAACAATTGATATTCTAAAGTACTCTTTTTTTTTGTCGTATCTATCATGGTCGTATTAAATAAATCCGTGTACCTTGATCACGACCTGCGCAATTTCAAGAACATTCCCAGCATAAAGCTCCATCAAAGATGGCAGAACTCTAATTTTTCTTAGGTTAGGACCCATAGCTGGGCAGTCAAATACATGGCTCGGTGTCCGCTGCGTATCTGGACAGTCATCACAATTTCTGTAGACCCTCCTGCCTTCCCCATCAATCTTCATGTCTCTATGATGATTGGTTCTAAGCCTGACAGTGGTTTTTGTGGTTAATCTATCAGCATTAATATCACAGAGCTGGTGTTTCGTTGGAAATGATTTTTTTCTCTTAAACTTAGCAATGCATTAGCATCATGGAAAGTAATGTTATTATTGTTGAGGTTAAGATTTCTGGCTCCTTTTGCTAGTTTATCTGCATTTTCATTGCCTGCAATATTAACAAGTGTGGGTATCCACTGAAGAGTACAGGTTTTGTTTAAGACTTGAATATCATGAAGATTTGAATAGATCTCTTGGGTTACAGAAGAGTCACCATTTAAAATTGCTTGTAGGGCACCTCTCGAGTCACAGAAGATAACAAGGCCTTTTACTTGCTCAGAAGGGGGGAGGGCTTTATACATAATGAGTGACTCTATAATTGCCCGGAGTTCACAAGTGAAGTTAGAGGCTATTGTTCCAACACCGATTTTACCTTGGTGAGGTGTATCGCTTAAAGTAGTTCGAAACACTCCGGACCCACCATTTAAGATAGTTCTTCTTCTGTTTTAATTTCTGGATTGGATTCTGCAAACTTTGTGAATAACTGTACGAGGACAACTGAGTTCAATATCATGAGCTGCAGCAAATATTAACAAAGAAATCTGTCAAGAATGGTCAGCGCTGAAATTTTTACAACTCGTTATAGATAGAGAATTTTTTTTGCGATTCAGTGTCAAACTGATCTTTGGCTCTGATTTTTTTTTTGACACTATGGATATCTGTCTCACTTTTGAGAGATGTTTTTCGAAACTTAGACCTACAAAAAACTACCTCTTTTCCATCACGAGTCAATCACAACTGTCAAATCTAACAATGTTTTCAATAAAGCATAAAATACCGTGTTTACTCGCGTGATAGTCGCACTTATTTTTCCAATTGTTCATGTTGAAAGTCTAGGTGAGGCTATTATACGGGGAAATCTACTACACAATATTTTATACTCTAATACAAAACATTACTGGTATTATAATACAATAAGTAAGTTACCAAATGTTTCCAATTTATCTGCCGTAGATTAAATAATCTTTTATTCAATTGTACACAAAAAAGAAGCATTTTTCTCTCTATCGTCATACTTTTATAGGCATAAATTAAGGTCTAATACCAGACTCCGACTTATGAGGGGAAAATATTCCGACCATTTTTTTGTTTCAAACCGGGGGTGCGACTATTATGCGAGGACGACAATTAAGCGAATAAACACGGTAGTTAAAAACGTGAATATGAATGATGTTATTCCTGAATTCGCTAATTTAAAAGAAAGAGAAAATACTTTTGATTTACTTTTTCCCCAATATTTTCCAAACTAACGGTTTTGAGTTTTGGCCGGGTTTTTTTACATGTTACGTGAATACACGTTAGAACCCTTTAAAAAGTCCTCTACCCAAGGAAACCACCTTTACATGATAGCTACCCCATGTGGAGGTTTGCCTTATGTGTACTTGTCAAGGACATCTATATATTAAAACAGAGCCCAAATTTTGAAAGTGACGCAGTGATGCCTTCACTTGATATTTGAAAAATCACCATGTGAAAAAACTCAGAATACAAATTTTGATCTAATAGTTTTTGAGTTTAAATCTCTGAAAAATTAACTCTATAATGTTAAAAAGAAATGTTAAACTTAAAGCGTTAAGTACTAAAACAATTGCATTTAATCATATTTACAGTAGAGTCTCGATAGTTCGAGTCTCGATCGTTCTAGTTTTTTCATTAAGATGGAAAGTATACCATTATTCATGAATGTGATTAAACAAAATTAAAATTCATATTTCTAACATCCTTTTTCTGGATGTAATACATTAGAAATAGATGAAGAAAAGCTGCTCAAAAAAATGCACAATTCCAACTGAATGAAAATTTCAAAAACTTATTCTCAGGTGTATTTATAACCCAAATAGCAGACGATTAAATTACGATAAATAGCGCCAAGCGTTAGAATCCTCCTCAAAATCGCACATCAATCCCTTTTATTTTTCACCAAATTAAAAAGTTGCACATTTATTTTCGGAAAATTTCCAAATTTCATTTTTCTTTTGCGACTAAATCATTTCATTCCTGCTCTGATTTCACATGCACACGATATTTTAATCAAGAAATAGTCTTAAGAGTAATCAAAAAAAAAAAAAAATCGTTATTCTTTTATTTTTACTTCAAGAGTCTGAATCATTTAATAAACTTGCCTAAATGGCAACCTAGATATGCTCAAACCTCGCTCTTTCCACTGCGGGGTTATAATTGTGAAATGGCGAGAACAAATATTATCCTTTTGCGACACTTTTTTTTATCGATATCTGTGAAAATAATTCGAATTTCGAAATCGTCGTCGAGGAAAACGGATAGCATAAAAACCTTCTCCATGATAGAAGACTTAGTTGAACCAAATTTCATTGTGATCGGTGAAACGGTGCTGGAGTTTTTCAACCTCATACACACATACCAACATTCATTTTTATCTTTAACCAGTCTTATTATATATACCACTCTCAAATAAAATCGAGTTTCAAATCTAAGCCTCGCCAAAGTGCCAACATACACCATTTTGCAAGAGTTTTTTCAGGGAATCGTTCGAAGCATTGACTTAGCAGGAATGAAAATGGGAAATGGTTCGACCGCCAAACAGTAAAGCAGGCACTTATTTGAAAAGTAGAATCCCTTAATATAGCCGAATTTTAAAAATTATCAACTATAACGTGTTTTATTCATCGTTACCTCGATGTACTAAATGCGAAGATTTCAATTTTGTGAAATTTGGAGGAATTCCCACAAGTTAAATCAATGTACTCAATTGGCGAGAATTCTGATGCTAGATCGCTTGAAATGCCCTAATAACTGCATTATTTCTGCACGGATAATTAAAATTTAATGCTGTATTCTAATAAAACCTATGCACTGAGAGCTATTTCCTTAAGCTCTCAGTAAATTGCACCAAAAAGCCTAAAACTGTGCAAACCGCAAGAACTCACTTTAAAAAATCGGCCTATCAGCCATTTTATTTTTACCAAACTAAAAAAATTTACATATTAGTTTCGGAAATCATCAATCCTCATTGTTTTGCGTATAAAACATTTCATTACTGCTCTCATTTCTTATGCGCACACGATATTATAATTAAAAAATTAACCTTACATATATAAAATTAAAAAAATCATTATTTTTCTTTTATTTTTTCTTTAAGAATTTAAAACATTTTATTCGGCAAAATCGCCACACATGGCAACCACGATGCTTATTTCACACTTTCTTCACTACAGGGGTTACAATTACGGAAAGCGTTCTGCGTGGAGAACATAAAAAATCTCTTAAATTCGGGGAACGGGTGGACTTTCAAAGTTTTAAAGTATAGACTATCATTTATTCTATATTATTTTACATATCTGTGCAAAATTTCAGGCTGACAGGTTCATTTTTGTGGATTTGTATCCTACCCAAATCCACAAACTGACAAACAGAATTTCATTTTTATTTATAAGATAACCTACGCTTGTTTTTAAAAAATACCCTCTCATTAAATTGCGCAAAGCTCTAGAATGATAGAAAATCTGACACACTTTCAGATTTTAAATACGCACTAAAGTGCTATATATTAAAAGCGTATTATAATCCATGGGTCTTCCCTATTTTCGTTCCTTCTTTCATTAAGTTGGAAAGTATATCATTATTCATGAGTGTGATTAAACAAAATTAAAATTGATATTTCCAACATCCTTTTTCTATATGTAATACATTAGAAATAGATGCAGAAAAGCTGCTCAGAAAAATGCACAATTCCAACTGAATGAAAATTTCAAAAACTTATTCTCAGGTGTATTTATAACCCAAATAGCAGACGATTAAATTACAATAAATAGCGCCAAGCGTTAGAATCCTCCTCAAAATCGCACATCAATCCCTTATATTTTTCACCAAATTAAAAAGTTGCACATTTATTTTCGGAAAATTTCCAAATTTCATGTTTCTTTTGCGTATAAATCATTTCATTCCTGCTCTGATTTCACATGCACACGATATTTTAATCAAGAAATAGCCTTAAGAGTAATAAAAAAAAATCGTTATTCTTTTATTTTTACTTCAAGAGTCTGAATCATTTAATAAAATTGCCTAAATGGCAACCTAGATATGCTCAAACCTCGCTCTTTCCACTGCGGGGTTACAATTGCGAAATGGCGAAAACAAATATTATCCTTTTGCGACACTTTTTTTATCGATATCTGTGAAAATAATTCGAATTTCGAAAAAATCGCTTCGAGGTGTGTCGGAACCCGTCCTGGAGAATTTCCGTACAAAATTTCGTAGGTCTACGATCACCTGTTTCGGAGCTACTCCAGACACAGGCACACAGACAAACTTACGGAGAGTTTCCACATTGCTTTATTTATATAGATGATAGTAATTTTAAAGTTATAAATTTTTTTAATTGTGTTTTCTTAAATTTTAGTCATTTCACGCCAAATTATGCAGTAAACCTTTATTATTGAATAAAATTTTTATTTATCATACAGAGCGTTGTGTTATTTACATAAAGAAAATAAGAAGATGGCGTTACATGTCAATGTTCCAAAAATGGATTAACCAATAAATCAGGGAAGGATTTTTTTTTCGGATGTTTTTTTGTTTTTTAGTCATTATGGGTGTATTCTAATGTAATTTTGATGAATGAATTATATCTTTTGTTTCCGGATCATAGTGCGGCATTTAAGGGGTTTAAAAATTAAAACTCTACAGAATTTGTTTTGTAGATGAGTGGGGGGATTAGACCCATATGCTATATGGGTATAATACGGTTCCCACTTATGGATTCCTATACGGAGACCTGCCACCGCTCCGTGGTTTCGAGAGGGCATTAGCAACAAGAAAAACATTCTTAACAAATAGTCTTGAATGTAAGACAAGTATTGCTCAAACTCCTTCATTTCATGTGTAGTCTTTTTATTTTTTAGATTTTTCGGGATCCGGTAGACGTCTCATGATGCCGGATGGTATTTTCCAGATTGCAATCCCTACATGAGAGTGAAAACCTTGATGTATTTTTATTTTAACATATATGCAGAGAATTTACAGGGTAAATTACAGATTACACATTTTCATACAGTTACATGAACAATTTTCCATAAAACAATCAAATTTATCCCTGAATACTTTATTTTCTTCATATCTTGTTTGCTCATTTCGGGGATGGCTGCACCCCCATCAGTCACACCCTTGTTAAGCCCCTCGTGTGCGGAACTTTTCACCACCAGGTCTCTATTTGTACAGGATAAACTTTCTTATACGTGACTGGCGAGTAATGTGTTAAAAAAAGACTCTCAATCATTTAGATATAATCAGTAATGGAAATGCTATTCGTCCACAAAATGAGGACGTAGACCAGAGTTGGCAAATGTCATCGGTAATTAGAGAATCATACAAAAGTCCGCGTAAAAATCTGTTGCACCGCACTGCCTCAAGGAGCCACTCTGAAGCAGGAGCTTCCCTTCGCCTGAAACTTAAGCTAATCCTATTTCTTTCGCCAATACGCTGCAGCGTCGGAAGCACCGCAGCAGTTTTTAAAATATCATATCAAGACAACCATCAACGGATGTATCTTGAAATTTGATCTGAATACCAGTTGCTGAATGCAACGATACATTTCTGGTGGTCGATAAAATCTTTGGATGGGCGAGGAATTCTGTGATGAGTTCCCGTATTTCCAACACTTTGCGAAAGTGCTTTGTCGATACTCAAAAGGTAGTACTAGTAGTAACGATAGTAAAATTTTTAATCATTAGTGATTCGTAATGAAAAAATTTATCGGATCTATGATAATTTACTCATACATAACTGAACCTTTTCGGGTAGTCCAAAGAATGCGCAATTTTTCAACTGTGTAATTCAGCTGTCTCGCTTTATGCTCACGTAGAATGAGGTATGTTTCACAGAAGAAGTGGGCTTTGAACCTTTGTAGTCCCAGAAACGTTTCATATATTTTATAGTTATCTGTGTTATTTAGAATAATCGGTTTTATTGAAACAATCAAGATCGTTCTATCTAACAAGCTCCTTTCTAAATAACATTTTTCTTCAAGGTAAATAGGAGTAGCCCAAGGACTTGATACCCTATTAGAAACCGACACATTATTCACTTGTTTCGGAAAATGAAGATGAATATTTTCCTGCGATTATTTACGAATAATTATAAAGTTATATAGGTCTTATATTTGTGTTGAAAAACATAAATACTGAATATAGAAGAATTGAAAACATGTAACAGATTATTGAAGAATTTACTTTAAAAGATTGAATTTTCTCTGCTCCTTTTACAATGAGTTACGTTATACGTTATCTCTGCATATTAAAACTACAGTTTAAAAAAAATTGACGGACGTAATAGTGAAAGAATAAAACGCGGGGGTGTTGTTCAAAATATTTTAAAAAGTATGTTTAAGGAAGCATTGTTAATCGTAAGGTAAAAGATGAAGATGCCTGCTGTTAATAATTCAGTCCGTACTAAGGATATAAAAATTTACAACACTGGATGGTCCAGAATACTTTTTAAATAATCCAAAATCAAATAATACTCGGATATCAAAAATTTATTTCTTTGGATTTCAAACAACGTTTCTCAAATATTTAAATTTTGGTGCAAATATCTAAGTATTTTATCACCGAATTGATGAAAAATATCCAATAGGAACTTCATCATGCTCACGTCACATGACGAGAGCTGTGTAGCTCTGCTGATAATACTTCTGTGATTTTATGTTGCCGTGTTTCTGAAACGAAAGAGCAATAAAGTGTACTAAAATAAAAGTTTATTTCAATTTTTAAGAAACTTCCTTTTGAATATATTCTATATTTTTATATGTGTAAACCTAATTTGACCTAATTTGAGTTCAATGAGCAAATGTAATTTGAGTTAACACAAATTTCTCTCTGTATACGTTTTTCTAAGTAACGGGGTCGTAGTTTTGAGGAGAAGAGGGACAAAAGGTTCCCTCCCTCAAAAGAAAACTTACTTAACGAAATGCGAAATTCAAAAAAGACATTTTGGCTCAATTCCCTAGATGAACGTAAATTTGTATAGGGAAGATTAATATTTATCGAAGAATACCTATTTTTCTCAATATCTTATGTTCAATCATTACGTGGGAGGCATCACCCATATCAGCAACGCCACCCCCAGGCTACGCCCCTGTATACTATTTTGTAAATCTAATTCTAGTGGTCGTCATGTATCGATAAAATGAAAAGCAAAATTTAAAATGAGAAAAACCTTATTTTCCATTTCTTGAAACTTGTTAATTATTACTTAAAAAGAGTTCGAGATAAAACTTGTAATGTACCATTTTCACAGCTTGATCTCTTGATACAGCTTTCTGAGTAACGGGGAGTATCTTCGAGGATGGGAGAGACAAAAGGTTACCTCCCTCAAAACAAAACCAATGTCAACGAAATGTGAAATTCAGAAAGAATGTTTAGCACAGGTCCCTTTATTTATTTAGGGGAAGGGTTTATTTATTTAAAGTCCTTTTTATGTAGAGGGAACATGCGGGACGGAGTGATATAAAGTTACATGCTTGATTTTCTTTCTACGCTGTGCAATTTTTAGAGACCATTTCACTAAAAATTTGTATAAATATATGTAGCAACAATGCAGATAGTGCAGTCTAAGACATTTCTAATTATAGACAATGTCTATTTGAAAAATTTATTTATCGGACGATTGAAATAGGTCTATCCCAGATATTTGACAATTGCCCGTTGGTTAAAACAGATGCATTACTGATGAAAAAGAAATAAATGAAAGTATTTCAGAGGTGATTACACATGGAGAGATCTGTGGGTATAGAATTTTAGAGAAATTAATTTAAATTTGTTTGAGACGAAGCCTCAAATCAACATTAAACCTGCACCCCGAGCCCATCTGTAAAAGTCTGCAAAAAATTCATCTGCACATTACGCAGTTACATGGTTAGGGCATTTTGCAGTATCAAAAAAAAAAAAAAAAAAAAAAAACTATGAACATATTTTTTGAATACCACAAAAGGCGTCATGTACACTACCCCCACATCACAGATATCGGGAAATACTGCTATGAAATTATATAAGGAAATTAGTGTTTCTGTACATTTTAAAATTTTTGTATTACGGGTTGAAATCCGAAGCACACTCTAAAAATAAAAATCTTTTTTCTTCCGTTATAAGGTATTTTACATTTTTAGAATTGTATTTATATATATTATCTGTATTAATAGTCAAGAGTTTACAAGCATAAAATAGTTTTTATTGATTTTTCATTGCCTTTCTTATAAAATACTAGCTGAAGTACCCGTTCTTCGCACGGGCATGAATGGACTTTTTGATATTAAAATTTGTTGTGATTACTATTTATTGTAATAAAGAGATATAGCAAAATGGGTATCGCGTTATATTTTGTTCAATAATCATGCATACCGAATTTCAAGACAATCGTTTGTGCAGTGCAGAAGGCGATGCGGCGTAGCGCAATTTAGTGGCGAGTTTTAGGAAAACGGATACGGCGAAAATATTCTTCGCATTCAGATATGGATGTATACGAAATTTCATGACGATCGGCTGGATAGTCCTGAAGTTCATGTGTTGACGCGACATCTAGTGTCAAGTTATTTGAAATTGGATCGTGCCAAACTCTTCCCCGTGTTCAACTATCTATGTGTACCTATTTTCATAACGATCATTTGCACAGTCAAGAAGTGATACACTGCAGGGCCATCTAGTGGTTAATTAAAGTAATGATTTGCTACAGCGCCGTCAAATGGCGAGTTATAGCAAAATGGATAACGCTTAAATATTCTCGTTGTTCAAACAGCTATGTATACTGATTTTCATAGCGACCGTTTGAATGGTCAAGAATTTGGCCTGCTGCAGCGTCATCTAGAGGTGAGTTAAAATAATAATGGATTGCAGTGCGATCTAGTGGTGAGTAACATCAAATGTAACACAGTTAGAATATATTCTTCGTGCTCAAATGTGTAAGTATAAAAAATTTTATGCCGATCAGTCGAACGGTATAGAAGTTGATGCGTTGCAGCGCAGTTTAGCGGCAAGTTACAGCAAAATGGATAGTGAAAAATATTCTCCGTGTTCTAATATCCGCGTGTACCAAATTTCATCGAAATTGGTGGGACGATATTCGCATTGCAAACGGCTAACGGGAACAGAATTCGACGTTCTGCTGCGGCACCTAGTGGCAAGTTAGAGGAAAACGGATAGCATAAAAACCTTCTCCATGATAGAAGACTTAGTTAAACCAAATTTCATTGTGATCGGTGAAACGGTGCTGGAGTTTTTCAACCTCATACACACATACCAACATTCATTTTTATCTTTAACCAGTCTTATTATATATACCACTCTCAAATAAAATCGAGTTTCAAATCTAAGCCTCGCCAAAGTGCCAACATACACCATTTTGCAAGAGTTTTTTCAGGGAATCGTTCGAAGCATTGACTTAAGAGGAATGAAAATGGGAAATGGTTCGACCGCCAAACAGTAAAGCAGGCACTTATTTGAAAAGTAGAATCCCTTAATATAGCCGCATTTTAAAAATTATCAACTATAACGTGTTTTATTCATCGTTACCTCGATGTACTAAATGCGAAGATTTCAATTTTGTGAAATTTGGAGGAATTCCCACAAGTTAAATCAATGTACTCAATTGGCGAGAATTCTGATGCTAGATCGCTTGAAATGCCCTAATAACTGCATTATTTCTGCACGGATAATTAAAATTTAATGCTGTATTCTAATAAAACCTATGCACTGAGAGCTATTTCCTTAAGCTCTCAGTAAATTGCACCAAAAAGCCTAAAACTGTGCAAACCGCAAGAACTCACTTTAAAAAATCGGCCTATCAGCCATTTTATTTTTACCAAACTAAAAAAATTTACATATTAGTTTCGGAAATCATCAATCCTCATTGTTTTGCGTATAAAACATTTCATTACTGCTCTCATTTCTTATGCGCACACGATATTATAATTAAAAAATTAACCTTACATATATAAAATTAAAAAAATCATTATTTTTCTTTTATTTTTTCTTTAAGAATTTAAAACATTTTATTCGGCAAAATCGCCACACATGGCAACCACGATGCTTATTTCACACTTTCTTCACTACAGGGGTTACAATTACGGAAAGCGTTCTGCGTGGAGAACATAAAAAATCTCTTAAATTCGGGGAACGGGTGGACTTTCAAAGTTTTAAAGTATAGACTATCATTTATTCTATATTATTTTACATATCTGTGCAAAATTTCAGGCTGACAGGTTCATTTTTGTGGATTTGTATCCTACCCAAATCCACAAACTGACAAACAGAATTTCATTTTTATTTATAAGATAACCTACGCTTGTTTTTAAAAAATACCCTCTCATTAAATTGCGCAAAGCTCTAGAATGATAGAAAATCTGACACACTTTCAGATTTTAAATACGCACTAAAGTGCTATATATTAAAAGCGTATTATAATCCATGGGTCTTCCCTATTTTCGTTCCTTCTTTCATTAAGTTGGAAAGTATATCATTATTCATGAGTGTGATTAAACAAAATTAAAATTGATATTTCCAACATCCTTTTTCTATATGTAATACATTAGAAATAGATGCAGAAAAGCTGCTCAGAAAAATGCACAATTCCAACTGAATGAAAATTTCAAAAACTTATTCTCAGGTGTATTTATAACCCAAATAGCAGACGATTAAATTACAATAAATAGCGCCAAGCGTTAGAATCCTCCTCAAAATCGCACATCAATCCCTTATATTTTTCACCAAATTAAAAAGTTGCACATTTATTTTCGGAAAATTTCCAAATTTCATGTTTCTTTTGCGTATAAATCATTTCATTCCTGCTCTGATTTCACATGCACACGATATTTTAATCAAGAAATAGCCTTAAGAGTAATAAAAAAAAATCGTTATTCTTTTATTTTTACTTCAAGAGTCTGAATCATTTAATAAAATTGCCTAAATGGCAACCTAGATATGCTCAAACCTCGCTCTTTCCACTGCGGGGTTACAATTGCGAAATGGCGAAAACAAATATTATCCTTTTGCGACACTTTTTTTATCGATATCTGTGAAAATAATTCGAATTTCGAAAAAATCGCTTCGAGGTGTGTCGGGACCCGTCCTGGAGAATTTCCGTACAAAATTTCGTAGGTCTACGATCACCTGTTTCGGAGCTACTCCAGACACAGGCACACAGACAAACTTACGGAGAGTTTCCACATTGCTTTATTTATATAGATGATAGTAATTTTAAAGTTATAAATTTTTTTAATTATGTTTGCTTAAATTTTAGTCATTTCACGCCAAATTATGCAGTAAACCTTTATTATTGAATAAAATTTTTATTTATCATACAGAGCGTTGTGTTATTTACATAAAGAAAATAAGAAGATGGCGTTACATGTCAATGTTCCAAAAATGGATTAACCAATAAATCAGGGAAGGATTTTTTTTTCGGATGTTTTTTTGTTTTTTAGTCATTATGGGTGTATTCTAATGTAATTTTGATGAATGAATTATATCTTTTGTTTCCGGATCATAGTGCGGCATTTAAGGGGTTTAAAAATTAAAACTCTACAGAATTTGTTTTGTAGATGAGTGGGGGGATTAGACCCATATGCTATATGGGTATAATACGGTTCCCACTTATGGATTCCTATACGGAGACCTGCCACCGCTCCGTGGTTTCCAGAGGGCATTAGCAACAAGAAAAACATTCTTAACAAATAGTCTTGAATGTAAGACAAGTATTGCTCAAACTCCTTCATTTCATGTGTAGTCTTTTTATTTTTTAGATTTTTCGGGATCCGGTAGACGTCTCATGATGCCGGATGGTATTTTCCAGATTGCAATCCCTACATGAGAGTGAAAACCTTGATGTATTTTTATTTTAACATATATGCAGAGAATTTACAGGGTAAATTACAGATTACACATTTTCATACAGTTACATGAACAATTTTCCATAAAACAATCAAATTTATCCCTGAATACTTTATTTTCTTCATATCTTGTTTGCTCATTTCGGGGATGGCTGCACCCCCATCAGTCACACCCTGGTTAAGCCCCTCGTGTGCGGAACTTTTCACCACCAGGTCTCTATTTGTACAGGATAAACTTTCTTATACGTGACTGGCGAGTAATGTGTTAAAAAAAGACTCTCAATCATTTAGATATAATCAGTAATGGAAATGCTATTCGTCCACAAAATGAGGACGTAGACCAGAGTTGGCAAATGTCATCGGTAATTAGAGAATCATACAAAAGTCCGCGTAAAAATCTGTTGCACCGCACTGCCTCAAGGAGCCACTCTGAAGCAGGAGCTTCCCTTCGCCTGAAACTTAAGCTAATCCTATTTCTTTCGCCAATACGCTGCAGCGTCGGAAGCACCGCAGCAGTTTTTAAAATATCATATCAAGACAACCATCAACGGATGTATCTTGAAATTTGATCTGAATACCAGTTGCTGAATGCAACGATACATTTCTGGTGGTCGATAAAATCTTTGGATGGGCGAGGAATTCTGTGATGAGTTCCCGTATTTCCAACACTTTGCGAAAGTGCTTTGTCGATACTCAAAAGGTAGTACTAGTAGTAACGATAGTAAAATTTTTAATCATTAGTGATTCGTAATGAAAAAATTTATCGGATCTATGATAATTTACTCATACATAACTGAACCTTTTCGGGTAGTCCAAAGAATGCGCAATTTTTCAACTGTGTAATTCAGCTGTCTCGCTTTATGCTCACGTAGAATGAGGTATGTTTCACAGAAGAAGTGGGCTTTGAACCTTTGTAGTCCCAGAAACGTTTCATATATTTTATAGTTATCTGTGTTATTTAGAATAATCGGTTTTATTGAAACAATCAAGATCGTTCTATCTAACAAGCTCCTTTCTAAATAACATTTTTCTTCAAGGTAAATAGGAGTAGCCCAAGGACTTGATACCCTATTAGAAACCGACACATTATTCACTTGTTTCGGAAAATGAAGATGAATATTTTCCTGCGATTATTTACGAATAATTATAAAGTTATATAGGTCTTATATTTGTGTTGAAAAACATAAATACTGAATATAGAAGAATTGAAAACATGTAACAGATTATTGAAGAATTTACTTTAAAAGATTGAATTTTCTCTGCTCCTTTTACAATGAGTTACGTTATACGTTATCTCTGCATATTAAAACTACAGTTTAAAAAAAATTGACGGACGTAATAGTGAAAGAATAAAACGCGGGGGTGTTGTTCAAAATATTTTAAAAAGTATGTTTAAGGAAGCATTGTTAATCGTAAGGTAAAAGATGAAGATGCCTGCTGTTAATAATTCAGTCCGTACTAAGGATATAAAAATTTACAACACTGGATGGTCCAGAATACTTTTTAAATAATCCAAAATCAAATAATACTCGGATATCAAAAATTTATTTCTTTGGATTTCAAACAACGTTTCTCAAATATTTAAATTTTGGTGCAAATATCTAAGTATTTTATCACCGAATTGATGAAAAATATCCAATAGGAACTTCATCATGCTCACGTCACATGACGAGAGCTGTGTAGCTCTGCTGATAATACTTCTGTGATTTTATGTTGCCGTGTTTCTGAAACGAAAGAGCAATAAAGTGTACTAAAATAAAAGTTTATTTCAATTTTTAAGAAACTTCCTTTTGAATATATTCTATATTTTTATATGTGTAAACCTAATTTGACCTAATTTGAGTTCAATGAGCAAATGTAATTTGAGTTAACACAAATTTCTCTCTGTATACGTTTTTCTAAGTAACGGGGTCGTAGTTTTGAGGAGAAGAGGGACAAAAGGTTCCCTCCCTCAAAAGAAAACTTACTTAACGAAATGCGAAATTCAAAAAAGACATTTTGGCTCAATTCCCTAGATGAACGTAAATTTGTATAGGGAAGATTAATATTTATCGAAGAATACCTATTTTTCTCAATATCTTATGTTCAATCATTACGTGGGAGGCATCACCCATATCAGCAACGCCACCCCCAGGCTACGCCCCTGTATACTATTTTGTAAATCTAATTCTAGTGGTCGTCATGTATCGATAAAATGAAAAGCAAAATTTAAAATGAGAAAAACCTTATTTTCCATTTCTTGAAACTTGTTAATTATTACTTAAAAAGAGTTCGAGATAAAACTTGTAATGTACCATTTTCACAGCTTGATCTCTTGATACAGCTTTCTGAGTAACGGGGAGTATCTTCGAGGATGGGAGAGACAAAAGGTTACCTCCCTCAAAACAAAACCAATGTCAACGAAATGTGAAATTCAGAAAGAATGTTTAGCACAGGTCCCTTTATTTATTTAGGGGAAGGGTTTATTTATTTAAAGTCCTTTTTATGTAGAGGGAACATGCGGGACGGAGTGATATAAAGTTACATGCTTGATTTTCTTTCTACGCTGTGCAATTTTTAGAGACCATTTCACTAAAAATTTGTATAAATATATGTAGCAACAATGCAGATAGTGCAGTCTAAGACATTTCTAATTATAGACAATGTCTATTTGAAAAATTTATTTATCGGACGATTGAAATAGGTCTATCCCAGATATTTGACAATTGCCCGTTGGTTAAAACAGATGCATTACTGATGAAAAAGAAATAAATGAAAGTATTTCAGAGGTGATTACACATGGAGAGATCTGTGGGTATAGAATTTTAGAGAAATTAATTTAAATTTGTTTGAGACGAAGCCTCAAATCAACATTAAACCTGCACCCCGAGCCCATCTGTAAAAGTCTGCAAAAAATTCATCTGCACATTACGCAGTTACATGGTTAGGGCATTTTGCAGTATCAAAAAAAAAAAAAAAAAAAAAAACTATGAACATATTTTTTGAATACCACAAAAGGCGTCATGTACACTACCCCCACATCACAGATATCGGGAAATACTGCTATGAAATTATATAAGGAAATTAGTGTTTCTGTACATTTTAAAATTTTTGTATTACGGGTTGAAATCCGAAGCACACTCTAAAAATAAAAATCTTTTTTCTTCCGTTATAAGGTATTTTACATTTTTAGAATTGTATTTATATATATTATCTGTATTAATAGTCAAGAGTTTACAAGCATAAAATAGTTTTTATTGATTTTTCATTGCCTTTCTTATAAAATACTAGCTGAAGTACCCGTTCTTCGCACGGGCATGAATGGACTTTTTGATATTAAAATTTGTTGTGATTACTATTTATTGTAATAAAGAGATATAGCAAAATGGGTATCGCGTTATATTTTGTTCAATAATCATGCATACCGAATTTCAAGACAATCGTTTGTGCAGTGCAGAAGGCGATGCGGCGTAGCGCAATTTAGTGGCGAGTTTTAGGAAAACGGATACGGCGAAAATATTCTTCGCATTCAGATATGGATGTATACGAAATTTCATGACGATCGGCTGGATAGTCCTGAAGTTCATGTGTTGACGCGACATCTAGTGTCAAGTTATTTGAAATTGGATCGTGCCAAACTCTTCCCCGTGTTCAACTATCTATGTGTACCTATTTTCATAACGATCATTTGCACAGTCAAGAAGTGATACACTACAGGGCCATCTAGTGGTTAATTAAAGTAATGATTTGCTACAGCGCCGTCAAATGGCGAGTTATAGCAAAATGGATAACGCTTAAATATTCTCGTTGTTCAAACAGCTATGTATACTGATTTTCATAGCGACCGTTTGAATGGTCAAGAATTTGGCCTGCTGCAGCGTCATCTAGAGGTGAGTTAAAATAATAATGGATTGCAGTGCGATCTAGTGGTGAGTAACATCAAATGTAACACAGTTAGAATATATTCTTCGTGCTCAAATGTGTAAGTATAAAAAATTTTATGCCGATCAGTCGAACGGTATAGAAGTTGATGCGTTGCAGCGCAGTTTAGCGGCAAGTTACAGCAAAATGGATAGTGAAAAATATTCTCCGTGTTCTAATATCCGCGTGTACCAAATTTCATCGAAATTGGTGGGACGATATTCGCATTGCAAACGGCTAACGGGAACAGAATTCGACGTTCTGCTGCGGCACCTAGTGGCAAGTTAGAGGAAAACGGATAGCATAAAAACCTTCTCCATGATAGAAGACTTAGTTAAACCAAATTTCATTGTGATCGGTGAAACGGTGCTGGAGTTTTTCAACCTCATACACACATACCAACATTCATTTTTATCTTTAACCAGTCTTATTATATATACCACTCTCAAATAAAATCGAGTTTCAAATCTAAGCCTCGCCAAAGTGCCAACATACACCATTTTGCAAGAGTTTTTTCAGGGAATCGTTCGAAGCATTGACTTAAGAGGAATGAAAATGGGAAATGGTTCGACCGCCAAACAGTAAAGCAGGCACTTATTTGAAAAGTAGAATCCCTTAATATAGCCGCATTTTAAAAATTATCAACTATAACGTGTTTTATTCATCGTTACCTCGATGTACTAAATGCGAAGATTTCAATTTTGTGAAATTTGGAGGAATTCCCACAAGTTAAATCAATGTACTCAATTGGCGAGAATTCTGATGCTAGATCGCTTGAAATGCCCTAATAACTGCATTATTTCTGCACGGATAATTAAAATTTAATGCTGTATTCTAATAAAACCTATGCACTGAGAGCTATTTCCTTAAGCTCTCAGTAAATTGCACCAAAAAGCCTAAAACTGTGCAAACCGCAAGAACTCACTTTAAAAAATCGGCCTATCAGCCATTTTATTTTTACCAAACTAAAAAAATTTACATATTAGTTTCGGAAATCATCAATCCTCATTGTTTTGCGTATAAAACATTTCATTACTGCTCTCATTTCTTATGCGCACACGATATTATAATTAAAAAATTAACCTTACATATATAAAATTAAAAAAATCATTATTTTTCTTTTATTTTTTCTTTAAGAATTTAAAACATTTTATTCGGCAAAATCGCCACACATGGCAACCACGATGCTTATTTCACACTTTCTTCACTACAGGGGTTACAATTACGGAAAGCGTTCTGCGTGGAGAACATAAAAAATCTCTTAAATTCGGGGAACGGGTGGACTTTCAAAGTTTTAAAGTATAGACTATCATTTATTCTATATTATTTTACATATCTGTGCAAAATTTCAGGCTGACAGGTTCATTTTTGTGGATTTGTATCCTACCCAAATCCACAAACTGACAAACAGAATTTCATTTTTATTTATAAGATAACCTACGCTTGTTTTTAAAAAATACCCTCTCATTAAATTGCGCAAAGCTCTAGAATGATAGAAAATCTGACACACTTTCAGATTTTAAATACGCACTAAAGTGCTATATATTAAAAGCGTATTATAATCCATGGGTCTTCCCTATTTTCGTTCCTTCTTTCATTAAGTTGGAAAGTATATCATTATTCATGAGTGTGATTAAACAAAATTAAAATTGATATTTCCAACATCCTTTTTCTATATGTAATACATTAGAAATAGATGCAGAAAAGCTGCTCAGAAAAATGCACAATTCCAACTGAATGAAAATTTCAAAAACTTATTCTCAGGTGTATTTATAACCCAAATAGCAGACGATTAAATTACAATAAATAGCGCCAAGCGTTAGAATCCTCCTCAAAATCGCACATCAATCCCTTATATTTTTCACCAAATTAAAAAGTTGCACATTTATTTTCGGAAAATTTCCAAATTTCATGTTTCTTTTGCGTATAAATCATTTCATTCCTGCTCTGATTTCACATGCACACGATATTTTAATCAAGAAATAGCCTTAAGAGTAATAAAAAAAATCGTTATTCTTTTATTTTTACTTCAAGAGTCTGAATCATTTAATAAAATTGCCTAAATGGCAACCTAGATATGCTCAAACCTCGCTCTTTCCACTGCGGGGTTACAATTGCGAAATGGCGAAAACAAATATTATCCTTTTGCGACACTTTTTTTATCGATATCTGTGAAAATAATTCGAATTTCGAAAAAATCGCTTCGAGGTGTGTCGGGACCCGTCCTGGAGAATTTCCGTACAAAATTTCGTAGGTCTACGATCACCTGTTTCGGAGCTACTCCAGACACAGGCACACAGACAAACTTACGGAGAGTTTCCACATTGCTTTATTTATATAGATGATAGTAATTTTAAAGTTATAAATTTTTTTAATTATGTTTGCTTAAATTTTAGTCATTTCACGCCAAATTATGCAGTAAACCTTTATTATTGAATAAAATTTTTATTTATCATACAGAGCGTTGTGTTATTTACATAAAGAAAATAAGAAGATGGCGTTACATGTCAATGTTCCAAAAATGGATTAACCAATAAATCAGGGAAGGATTTTTTTTTCGGATGTTTTTTTGTTTTTTAGTCATTATGGGTGTATTCTAATGTAATTTTGATGAATGAATTATATCTTTTGTTTCCGGATCATAGTGCGGCATTTAAGGGGTTTAAAAATTAAAACTCTACAGAATTTGTTTTGTAGATGAGTGGGGGGATTAGACCCATATGCTATATGGGTATAATACGGTTCCCACTTATGGATTCCTATACGGAGACCTGCCACCGCTCCGTGGTTTCCAGAGGGCATTAGCAACAAGAAAAACATTCTTAACAAATAGTCTTGAATGTAAGACAAGTATTGCTCAAACTCCTTCATTTCATGTGTAGTCTTTTTATTTTTTAGATTTTTCGGGATCCGGTAGACGTCTCATGATGCCGGATGGTATTTTCCAGATTGCAATCCCTACATGAGAGTGAAAACCTTGATGTATTTTTATTTTAACATATATGCAGAGAATTTACAGGGTAAATTACAGATTACACATTTTCATACAGTTACATGAACAATTTTCCATAAAACAATCAAATTTATCCCTGAATACTTTATTTTCTTCATATCTTGTTTGCTCATTTCGGGGATGGCTGCACCCCCATCAGTCACACCCTGGTTAAGCCCCTCGTGTGCGGAACTTTTCACCACCAGGTCTCTATTTGTACAGGATAAACTTTCTTATACGTGACTGGCGAGTAATGTGTTAAAAAAAGACTCTCAATCATTTAGATATAATCAGTAATGGAAATGCTATTCGTCCACAAAATGAGGACGTAGACCAGAGTTGGCAAATGTCATCGGTAATTAGAGAATCATACAAAAGTCCGCGTAAAAATCTGTTGCACCGCACTGCCTCAAGGAGCCACTCTGAAGCAGGAGCTTCCCTTCGCCTGAAACTTAAGCTAATCCTATTTCTTTCGCCAATACGCTGCAGCGTCGGAAGCACCGCAGCAGTTTTTAAAATATCATATCAAGACAACCATCAACGGATGTATCTTGAAATTTGATCTGAATACCAGTTGCTGAATGCAACGATACATTTCTGGTGGTCGATAAAATCTTTGGATGGGCGAGGAATTCTGTGATGAGTTCCCGTATTTCCAACACTTTGCGAAAGTGCTTTGTCGATACTCAAAAGGTAGTACTAGTAGTAACGATAGTAAAATTTTTAATCATTAGTGATTCGTAATGAAAAAATTTATCGGATCTATGATAATTTACTCATACATAACTGAACCTTTTCGGGTAGTCCAAAGAATGCGCAATTTTTCAACTGTGTAATTCAGCTGTCTCGCTTTATGCTCACGTAGAATGAGGTATGTTTCACAGAAGAAGTGGGCTTTGAACCTTTGTAGTCCCAGAAACGTTTCATATATTTTATAGTTATCTGTGTTATTTAGAATAATCGGTTTTATTGAAACAATCAAGATCGTTCTATCTAACAAGCTCCTTTCTAAATAACATTTTTCTTCAAGGTAAATAGGAGTAGCCCAAGGACTTGATACCCTATTAGAAACCGACACATTATTCACTTGTTTCGGAAAATGAAGATGAATATTTTCCTGCGATTATTTACGAATAATTATAAAGTTATATAGGTCTTATATTTGTGTTGAAAAACATAAATACTGAATATAGAAGAATTGAAAACATGTAACAGATTATTGAAGAATTTACTTTAAAAGATTGAATTTTCTCTGCTCCTTTTACAATGAGTTACGTTATACGTTATCTCTGCATATTAAAACTACAGTTTAAAAAAAATTGACGGACGTAATAGTGAAAGAATAAAACGCGGGGGTGTTGTTCAAAATATTTTAAAAAGTATGTTTAAGGAAGCATTGTTAATCGTAAGGTAAAAGATGAAGATGCCTGCTGTTAATAATTCAGTCCGTACTAAGGATATAAAAATTTACAACACTGGATGGTCCAGAATACTTTTTAAATAATCCAAAATCAAATAATACTCGGATATCAAAAATTTATTTCTTTGGATTTCAAACAACGTTTCTCAAATATTTAAATTTTGGTGCAAATATCTAAGTATTTTATCACCGAATTGATGAAAAATATCCAATAGGAACTTCATCATGCTCACGTCACATGACGAGAGCTGTGTAGCTCTGCTGATAATACTTCTGTGATTTTATGTTGCCGTGTTTCTGAAACGAAAGAGCAATAAAGTGTACTAAAATAAAAGTTTATTTCAATTTTTAAGAAACTTCCTTTTGAATATATTCTATATTTTTATATGTGTAAACCTAATTTGACCTAATTTGAGTTCAATGAGCAAATGTAATTTGAGTTAACACAAATTTCTCTCTGTATACGTTTTTCTAAGTAACGGGGTCGTAGTTTTGAGGAGAAGAGGGACAAAAGGTTCCCTCCCTCAAAAGAAAACTTACTTAACGAAATGCGAAATTCAAAAAAGACATTTTGGCTCAATTCCCTAGATGAACGTAAATTTGTATAGGGAAGATTAATATTTATCGAAGAATACCTATTTTTCTCAATATCTTATGTTCAATCATTACGTGGGAGGCATCACCCATATCAGCAACGCCACCCCCAGGCTACGCCCCTGTATACTATTTTGTAAATCTAATTCTAGTGGTCGTCATGTATCGATAAAATGAAAAGCAAAATTTAAAATGAGAAAAACCTTATTTTCCATTTCTTGAAACTTGTTAATTATTACTTAAAAAGAGTTCGAGATAAAACTTGTAATGTACCATTTTCACAGCTTGATCTCTTGATACAGCTTTCTGAGTAACGGGGAGTATCTTCGAGGATGGGAGAGACAAAAGGTTACCTCCCTCAAAACAAAACCAATGTCAACGAAATGTGAAATTCAGAAAGAATGTTTAGCACAGGTCCCTTTATTTATTTAGGGGAAGGGTTTATTTATTTAAAGTCCTTTTTATGTAGAGGGAACATGCGGGACGGAGTGATATAAAGTTACATGCTTGATTTTCTTTCTACGCTGTGCAATTTTTAGAGACCATTTCACTAAAAATTTGTATAAATATATGTAGCAACAATGCAGATAGTGCAGTCTAAGACATTTCTAATTATAGACAATGTCTATTTGAAAAATTTATTTATCGGACGATTGAAATAGGTCTATCCCAGATATTTGACAATTGCCCGTTGGTTAAAACAGATGCATTACTGATGAAAAAGAAATAAATGAAAGTATTTCAGAGGTGATTACACATGGAGAGATCTGTGGGTATAGAATTTTAGAGAAATTAATTTAAATTTGTTTGAGACGAAGCCTCAAATCAACATTAAACCTGCACCCCGAGCCCATCTGTAAAAGTCTGCAAAAAATTCATCTGCACATTACGCAGTTACATGGTTAGGGCATTTTGCAGTATCAAAAAAAAAAAAAAAAAAAAAAAACTATGAACATATTTTTTGAATACCACAAAAGGCGTCATGTACACTACCCCCACATCACAGATATCGGGAAATACTGCTATGAAATTATATAAGGAAATTAGTGTTTCTGTACATTTTAAAATTTTTGTATTACGGGTTGAAATCCGAAGCACACTCTAAAAATAAAAATCTTTTTTCTTCCGTTATAAGGTATTTTACATTTTTAGAATTGTATTTATATATATTATCTGTATTAATAGTCAAGAGTTTACAAGCATAAAATAGTTTTTATTGATTTTTCATTGCCTTTCTTATAAAATACTAGCTGAAGTACCCGTTCTTCGCACGGGCATGAATGGACTTTTTGATATTAAAATTTGTTGTGATTACTATTTATTGTAATAAAGAGATATAGCAAAATGGGTATCGCGTTATATTTTGTTCAATAATCATGCATACCGAATTTCAAGACAATCGTTTGTGCAGTGCAGAAGGCGATGCGGCGTAGCGCAATTTAGTGGCGAGTTTTAGGAAAACGGATACGGCGAAAATATTCTTCGCATTCAGATATGGATGTATACGAAATTTCATGACGATCGGCTGGATAGTCCTGAAGTTCATGTGTTGACGCGACATCTAGTGTCAAGTTATTTGAAATTGGATCGTGCCAAACTCTTCCCCGTGTTCAACTATCTATGTGTACCTATTTTCATAACGATCATTTGCACAGTCAAGAAGTGATACACTGCAGGGCCATCTAGTGGTTAATTAAAGTAATGATTTGCTACAGCGCCGTCAAATGGCGAGTTATAGCAAAATGGATAACGCTTAAATATTCTCGTTGTTCAAACAGCTATGTATACTGATTTTCATAGCGACCGTTTGAATGGTCAAGAATTTGGCCTGCTGCAGCGTCATCTAGAGGTGAGTTAAAATAATAATGGATTGCAGTGCGATCTAGTGGTGAGTAACATCAAATGTAACACAGTTAGAATATATTCTTCGTGCTCAAATGTGTAAGTATAAAAAATTTTATGCCGATCAGTCGAACGGTATAGAAGTTGATGCGTTGCAGCGCAGTTTAGCGGCAAGTTACAGCAAAATGGATAGTGAAAAATATTCTCCGTGTTCTAATATCCGCGTGTACCAAATTTCATCGAAATTGGTGGGACGATATTCGCATTGCAAACGGCTAACGGGAACAGAATTCGACGTTCTGCTGCGGCACCTAGTGGCAAGTTAGAGGAAAACGGATAGCATAAAAACCTTCTCCATGATAGAAGACTTAGTTAAACCAAATTTCATTGTGATCGGTGAAACGGTGCTGGAGTTTTTCAACCTCATACACACATACCAACATTCATTTTTATCTTTAACCAGTCTTATTATATATACCACTCTCAAATAAAATCGAGTTTCAAATCTAAGCCTCGCCAAAGTGCCAACATACACCATTTTGCAAGAGTTTTTTCAGGGAATCGTTCGAAGCATTGACTTAAGAGGAATGAAAATGGGAAATGGTTCGACCGCCAAACAGTAAAGCAGGCACTTATTTGAAAAGTAGAATCCCTTAATATAGCCGCATTTTAAAAATTATCAACTATAACGTGTTTTATTCATCGTTACCTCGATGTACTAAATGCGAAGATTTCAATTTTGTGAAATTTGGAGGAATTCCCACAAGTTAAATCAATGTACTCAATTGGCGAGAATTCTGATGCTAGATCGCTTGAAATGCCCTAATAACTGCATTATTTCTGCACGGATAATTAAAATTTAATGCTGTATTCTAATAAAACCTATGCACTGAGAGCTATTTCCTTAAGCTCTCAGTAAATTGCACCAAAAAGCCTAAAACTGTGCAAACCGCAAGAACTCACTTTAAAAAATCGGCCTATCAGCCATTTTATTTTTACCAAACTAAAAAAATTTACATATTAGTTTCGGAAATCATCAATCCTCATTGTTTTGCGTATAAAACATTTCATTACTGCTCTCATTTCTTATGCGCACACGATATTATAATTAAAAAATTAACCTTACATATATAAAATTAAAAAAATCATTATTTTTCTTTTATTTTTTCTTTAAGAATTTAAAACATTTTATTCGGCAAAATCGCCACACATGGCAACCACGATGCTTATTTCACACTTTCTTCACTACAGGGGTTACAATTACGGAAAGCGTTCTGCGTGGAGAACATAAAAAATCTCTTAAATTCGGGGAACGGGTGGACTTTCAAAGTTTTAAAGTATAGACTATCATTTATTCTATATTATTTTACATATCTGTGCAAAATTTCAGGCTGACAGGTTCATTTTTGTGGATTTGTATCCTACCCAAATCCACAAACTGACAAACAGAATTTCATTTTTATTTATAAGATAACCTACGCTTGTTTTTAAAAAATACCCTCTCATTAAATTGCGCAAAGCGCTAGAATGATAGAAAATCTGACACACTTTCAGATTTTAAATATGCACTAAAGTGCTATATATTAAAAGCGTATTATAATCCATGGGTCTTCCCTATTTTCGTTCCTTCTTTCATTAAGTTGGAAAGTATATCATTATTCATGAGTGTGATTAAACAAAATTAAAATTGATATTTCCAACATCCTTTTTCTATATGTAATACATTAGAAATAGATGCAGAAAAGCTGCTCAGAAAAATGCACAATTCCAACTGAATGAAAATTTCAAAAACTTATTCTCAGGTGTATTTATAACCCAAATAGCAGACGATTAAATTACAATAAATAGCGCCAAGCGTTAGAATCCTCCTCAAAATCGCACATCAATCCCTTATATTTTTCACCAAATTAAAAAGTTGCACATTTATTTTCGGAAAATTTCCAAATTTCATGTTTCTTTTGCGTATAAATCATTTCATTCCTGCTCTGATTTCACATGCACACGATATTTTAATCAAGAAATAGCCTTAAGAGTAATAAAAAAAATCGTTATTCTTTTATTTTTACTTCAAGAGTCTGAATCATTTAATAAAATTGCCTAAATGGCAACCTAGATATGCTCAAACCTCGCTCTTTCCACTGCGGGGTTACAATTGCGAAATGGCGAAAACAAATATTATCCTTTTGCGACACTTTTTTTATCGATATCTGTGAAAATAATTCGAATTTCGAAAAAATCGCTTCGAGGTGTGTCGGGACCCGTCCTGGAGAATTTCCGTACAAAATTTCGTAGGTCTACGATCACCTGTTTCGGAGCTACTCCAGACACAGGCACACAGACAAACTTACGGAGAGTTTCCACATTGCTTTATTTATATAGATGATAGTAATTTTAAAGTTATAAATTTTTTTAATTATGTTTGCTTAAATTTTAGTCATTTCACGCCAAATTATGCAGTAAACCTTTATTATTGAATAAAATTTTTATTTATCATACAGAGCGTTGTGTTATTTACATAAAGAAAATAAGAAGATGGCGTTACATGTCAATGTTCCAAAAATGGATTAACCAATAAATCAGGGAAGGATTTTTTTTTCGGATGTTTTTTTGTTTTTTAGTCATTATGGGTGTATTCTAATGTAATTTTGATGAATGAATTATATCTTTTGTTTCCGGATCATAGTGCGGCATTTAAGGGGTTTAAAAATTAAAACTCTACAGAATTTGTTTTGTAGATGAGTGGGGGGATTAGACCCATATGCTATATGGGTATAATACGGTTCCCACTTATGGATTCCTATACGGAGACCTGCCACCGCTCCGTGGTTTCCAGAGGGCATTAGCAACAAGAAAAACATTCTTAACAAATAGTCTTGAATGTAAGACAAGTATTGCTCAAACTCCTTCATTTCATGTGTAGTCTTTTTATTTTTTAGATTTTTCGGGATCCGGTAGACGTCTCATGATGCCGGATGGTATTTTCCAGATTGCAATCCCTACATGAGAGTGAAAACCTTGATGTATTTTTATTTTAACATATATGCAGAGAATTTACAGGGTAAATTACAGATTACACATTTTCATACAGTTACATGAACAATTTTCCATAAAACAATCAAATTTATCCCTGAATACTTTATTTTCTTCATATCTTGTTTGCTCATTTCGGGGATGGCTGCACCCCCATCAGTCACACCCTGGTTAAGCCCCTCGTGTGCGGAACTTTTCACCACCAGGTCTCTATTTGTACAGGATAAACTTTCTTATACGTGACTGGCGAGTAATGTGTTAAAAAAAGACTCTCAATCATTTAGATATAATCAGTAATGGAAATGCTATTCGTCCACAAAATGAGGACGTAGACCAGAGTTGGCAAATGTCATCGGTAATTAGAGAATCATACAAAAGTCCGCGTAAAAATCTGTTGCACCGCACTGCCTCAAGGAGCCACTCTGAAGCAGGAGCTTCCCTTCGCCTGAAACTTAAGCTAATCCTATTTCTTTCGCCAATACGCTGCAGCGTCGGAAGCACCGCAGCAGTTTTTAAAATATCATATCAAGACAACCATCAACGGATGTATCTTGAAATTTGATCTGAATACCAGTTGCTGAATGCAACGATACATTTCTGGTGGTCGATAAAATCTTTGGATGGGCGAGGAATTCTGTGATGAGTTCCCGTATTTCCAACACTTTGCGAAAGTGCTTTGTCGATACTCAAAAGGTAGTACTAGTAGTAACGATAGTAAAATTTTTAATCATTAGTGATTCGTAATGAAAAAATTTATCGGATCTATGATAATTTACTCATACATAACTGAACCTTTTCGGGTAGTCCAAAGAATGCGCAATTTTTCAACTGTGTAATTCAGCTGTCTCGCTTTATGCTCACGTAGAATGAGGTATGTTTCACAGAAGAAGTGGGCTTTGAACCTTTGTAGTCCCAGAAACGTTTCATATATTTTATAGTTATCTGTGTTATTTAGAATAATCGGTTTTATTGAAACAATCAAGATCGTTCTATCTAACAAGCTCCTTTCTAAATAACATTTTTCTTCAAGGTAAATAGGAGTAGCCCAAGGACTTGATACCCTATTAGAAACCGACACATTATTCACTTGTTTCGGAAAATGAAGATGAATATTTTCCTGCGATTATTTACGAATAATTATAAAGTTATATAGGTCTTATATTTGTGTTGAAAAACATAAATACTGAATATAGAAGAATTGAAAACATGTAACAGATTATTGAAGAATTTACTTTAAAAGATTGAATTTTCTCTGCTCCTTTTACAATGAGTTACGTTATACGTTATCTCTGCATATTAAAACTACAGTTTAAAAAAAATTGACGGACGTAATAGTGAAAGAATAAAACGCGGGGGTGTTGTTCAAAATATTTTAAAAAGTATGTTTAAGGAAGCATTGTTAATCGTAAGGTAAAAGATGAAGATGCCTGCTGTTAATAATTCAGTCCGTACTAAGGATATAAAAATTTACAACACTGGATGGTCCAGAATACTTTTTAAATAATCCAAAATCAAATAATACTCGGATATCAAAAATTTATTTCTTTGGATTTCAAACAACGTTTCTCAAATATTTAAATTTTGGTGCAAATATCTAAGTATTTTATCACCGAATTGATGAAAAATATCCAATAGGAACTTCATCATGCTCACGTCACATGACGAGAGCTGTGTAGCTCTGCTGATAATACTTCTGTGATTTTATGTTGCCGTGTTTCTGAAACGAAAGAGCAATAAAGTGTACTAAAATAAAAGTTTATTTCAATTTTTAAGAAACTTCCTTTTGAATATATTCTATATTTTTATATGTGTAAACCTAATTTGACCTAATTTGAGTTCAATGAGCAAATGTAATTTGAGTTAACACAAATTTCTCTCTGTATACGTTTTTCTAAGTAACGGGGTCGTAGTTTTGAGGAGAAGAGGGACAAAAGGTTCCCTCCCTCAAAAGAAAACTTACTTAACGAAATGCGAAATTCAAAAAAGACATTTTGGCTCAATTCCCTAGATGAACGTAAATTTGTATAGGGAAGATTAATATTTATCGAAGAATACCTATTTTTCTCAATATCTTATGTTCAATCATTACGTGGGAGGCATCACCCATATCAGCAACGCCACCCCCAGGCTACGCCCCTGTATACTATTTTGTAAATCTAATTCTAGTGGTCGTCATGTATCGATAAAATGAAAAGCAAAATTTAAAATGAGAAAAACCTTATTTTCCATTTCTTGAAACTTGTTAATTATTACTTAAAAAGAGTTCGAGATAAAACTTGTAATGTACCATTTTCACAGCTTGATCTCTTGATACAGCTTTCTGAGTAACGGGGAGTATCTTCGAGGATGGGAGAGACAAAAGGTTACCTCCCTCAAAACAAAACCAATGTCAACGAAATGTGAAATTCAGAAAGAATGTTTAGCACAGGTCCCTTTATTTATTTAGGGGAAGGGTTTATTTATTTAAAGTCCTTTTTATGTAGAGGGAACATGCGGGACGGAGTGATATAAAGTTACATGCTTGATTTTCTTTCTACGCTGTGCAATTTTTAGAGACCATTTCACTAAAAATTTGTATAAATATATGTAGCAACAATGCAGATAGTGCAGTCTAAGACATTTCTAATTATAGACAATGTCTATTTGAAAAATTTATTTATCGGACGATTGAAATAGGTCTATCCCAGATATTTGACAATTGCCCGTTGGTTAAAACAGATGCATTACTGATGAAAAAGAAATAAATGAAAGTATTTCAGAGGTGATTACACATGGAGAGATCTGTGGGTATAGAATTTTAGAGAAATTAATTTAAATTTGTTTGAGACGAAGCCTCAAATCAACATTAAACCTGCACCCCGAGCCCATCTGTAAAAGTCTGCAAAAAATTCATCTGCACATTACGCAGTTACATGGTTAGGGCATTTTGCAGTATCAAAAAAAAAAAAAAAAAAAAAAACTATGAACATATTTTTTGAATACCACAAAAGGCGTCATGTACACTACCCCCACATCACAGATATCGGGAAATACTGCTATGAAATTATATAAGGAAATTAGTGTTTCTGTACATTTTAAAATTTTTGTATTACGGGTTGAAATCCGAAGCACACTCTAAAAATAAAAATCTTTTTTCTTCCGTTATAAGGTATTTTACATTTTTAGAATTGTATTTATATATATTATCTGTATTAATAGTCAAGAGTTTACAAGCATAAAATAGTTTTTATTGATTTTTCATTGCCTTTCTTATAAAATACTAGCTGAAGTACCCGTTCTTCGCACGGGCATGAATGGACTTTTTGATATTAAAATTTGTTGTGATTACTATTTATTGTAATAAAGAGATATAGCAAAATGGGTATCGCGTTATATTTTGTTCAATAATCATGCATACCGAATTTCAAGACAATCGTTTGTGCAGTGCAGAAGGCGATGCGGCGTAGCGCAATTTAGTGGCGAGTTTTAGGAAAACGGATACGGCGAAAATATTCTTCGCATTCAGATATGGATGTATACGAAATTTCATGACGATCGGCTGGATAGTCCTGAAGTTCATGTGTTGACGCGACATCTAGTGTCAAGTTATTTGAAATTGGATCGTGCCAAACTCTTCCCCGTGTTCAACTATCTATGTGTACCTATTTTCATAACGATCATTTGCACAGTCAAGAAGTGATACACTGCAGGGCCATCTAGTGGTTAATTAAAGTAATGATTTGCTACAGCGCCGTCAAATGGCGAGTTATAGCAAAATGGATAACGCTTAAATATTCTCGTTGTTCAAACAGCTATGTATACTGATTTTCATAGCGACCGTTTGAATGGTCAAGAATTTGGCCTGCTGCAGCGTCATCTAGAGGTGAGTTAAAATAATAATGGATTGCAGTGCGATCTAGTGGTGAGTAACATCAAATGTAACACAGTTAGAATATATTCTTCGTGCTCAAATGTGTAAGTATAAAAAATTTTATGCCGATCAGTCGAACGGTATAGAAGTTGATGCGTTGCAGCGCCATTTAGCGGCAAGTTACAGCAAAATGGATAGTGAAAAATATTCTCCGTGTTCTAATATCCGCGCGTACCAAATTTCATCGAAATTGGTGGGACGATATTCGCATTGCAAACGGCTAACGGGAACAGAATTCGACGTTCTGCTGCGGCACCTAGTGGCAAGTTAGAGGAAAACGGATAGCATGGATAACTAAGTCTTCTACGACTAAGTCTTCAACGTTCCTTCTACGTTCTCCATTATAGAAGACTTAGTTGAACGAAATTTCATGGTGATCGGTGAAACGGTGCTGGAGTTTTTCAACCTCATACACACATACCAACATTCATTTTTATCTTTAACCAGTCTTATTATATATACCACTCTCAAATAAAATCGAGTTTCAAATCTAAGCCTCGCCAAAGTGCCAACATATACCATTTTGCAAGAGTTTTTTCAGGGAATCGTACGAAGCATTGACTTAGCAGCAATGAAAATGGGACATGGTTCGACCGCCAAACAGTAAAGCAGGCACTTATTTGAAAAGTGGAATCCCTTAATATAGCCGCATTTTTAAAATTATCAACTATAACGTGTTTTATTCATCGTTACCCCGATGTACTAAATGCGAAGATATCAATTTTCTGAAATTTGGAGGAATTCCCACAAGTTAAATCAATGTACTCAATTGGCGAGAATTCTGAAGCTAGATCGCTTGAAGTGCCCTAATAACTGCATTATTTCTGCACGGATAATTAA
This sequence comes from Cheiracanthium punctorium, assembly GCA_038373885.1. Classification (NCBI taxonomy): domain Eukaryota; kingdom Metazoa; phylum Arthropoda; class Arachnida; order Araneae; family Cheiracanthiidae; genus Cheiracanthium; species Cheiracanthium punctorium. The sequence goes on from JAWZYV010017263.1 coordinate 60,134, forward strand.
AATTTAATGCTGTATTCTAATAAAACCTATGCACTGAGAGCTATTTCCTTAAGCTCTCAGTAAATTGCACCAAAAAGCCTAAAATTGTGCAAACCGCTAGAACTCACTTTCTAGAAATCGGCCTATCAGCCATTTTATTTTTACCAAACTAAAAAAATTTACATATTAGTTTCGGAAATATTAGTCCTCATTGTTTTGCGTATAAAACATTTCATTACTGCTCTCATTTCTTATGCGCACACGATATTATAATTAAAAAAATAACCTTACATATATAAAATTAAAAAAATCATTATTTTTCTTTTATTTTTTCTTTAAGAATTTAAAACATTTTATTCGGCAAAATCGCCACACATGGCAACCACGATGCTTATTTCACACTTTCTTCACTACAGGGGTTACAATTACGGAAAGCTTTCTGCGTGGAGAACATAAAAAATCTCTTAAATTCGGGGAACAGGTGGACTTTCAAAGTTTTAAAGTATAGACTATCATTTATTCTATATTATTTTACATATCTGTGCAAAATTTCAGGCTGACAGGTTCATTTTTGTGGATTTGTATCCTACCCAAATCCACAAACTGACAAACAGAATTTCATTTTTATTTATAAGATAACCTACGCTTGTTTTTAAAAAATACCCTCTCATTAAATTGCGCAAAGCGCTAGAATGATAGAAAATCTGACACACTTTCAGATTTTAAATATGCACTAAAGTTCTATATATTAAAAGCGTATTATAATCCATGGGTCTTCCCTATTTTCGTTCCTTCTTTCATTAAGTTGGAAAGTATATCATTATTCATGAGTGTGATTAAACAAAATTAAAATTGATATTTCCAACATCCTTTTTCTATATGCAATACATTAGAAATAGATGCAGAAAAGCTGCTCAGAAAAATGCACAATTCCAACTGAATGAAAATTTCAAAAACTTATTCTCAGGTGTATTTATAACCCAAATAGCAGACGATTAAATTACGATAAATAGCGCCAAGCGTTAGAATCCTCCTCAAAATCGCACATCAATCCCTTACATTTTTCACCAAATTAAAAAGTTGCACATTTATTTTCGGAAAATTTACAAATTTCATTTTTCTTTTGCGTATAAATCATTTCATTCCTGCTCTGATTTCACATGCACACGATATTTTAATCAAGAAATAGTCTTAAGAGTAAAAGAAATAGTCTAAAGAGTAAGTCTGAATCATTTAATAAACTTGCCAAAAATGGCAACCTAGATATGCTCAAACCTCGCTCTTTCCACTGCGGGGTTACAATTGCGAAATGGCGAGAACGAATATTATCCTTTTGCGACACTTTTATATCGATATCTGTGAAAATAATTCGAATTTCGAAAAAAAACGCTTCGAGGTGTGTCGGGACCCGTCCTGGAGAATTTCCGTACAAAATTTCGTAGGTCTACGATCACCTGTTTCGGAGCTACGCGAGACACAGGCACACAGACAAACTTACGGAGAGTTTACACATTGCTTTATTTATATAGATGATAGTAATTTTAAAGTTAGAAATTTTTTAAATTGTGTTTGCTTAAATTTTAGTCATTTCACGCCAAATTATGCAGTAAACCTTTATTATTGAATAAAATTTTTATTTATCATACAGAGCGTTGTGTTATTTACATAAAGAAAATAAGAACATAGCATTACATGTAAATGTTCCAAAAATGGATTAACCAAGAAATCAGGGAAGGAATTTTTTTTCGGATGTTTTTTTGTTTTTTAGTCATTATGGGTGTATTCTAATGTAATTTTGATGAATGAATTATATCTTTTGTTTCTGGATCATAGTGCGGCATTTAAGGGGTTTAAAAATTAAAACTCTACAGAATTTGTTTTGTAGATGAGTGGGGGGATTAGACCCATATGCTTTATGGGTATAATACGGTTCCCACTTATGGATTCCTATACGGAGACCTGCCACCGCTCCGTGGTTGCCAGAGGGCATTAGCAACAAGAAAAACATTCTTAACAAATAGTCTTGAATGTAAGACAAGTATTGCTGAAACTCCTTCATTTCATGTGTAGTCTTTTTATTTTTTTTGAACTTTCCGGATCCGGTAGACGTCTCATGATGTCGGATGGGATTTTCCAGATTGCAATCCCTACATGAGAGTGAAAACCTTGATGTATTTTTATTTTAAAATATATGCAGAGAATTTACAAGGAAAATTACAGATTACACATTTTCATACAGTTACATGAACAATTTTCCATAAAACAATCAAATTTATTCCTGAATACTTTATTTTCTTCATATCTTGTTTGCTCATTTCGGGGATGGCTGCACCCCCATCAGTCACACCGTGGTTCAGCCCCTCGTGTGCGGAACTTTTCACCACCAGGGGCTCTTTTCTGCCACGTACGTTTAAGCGAACGTTCGGATGTGTGACATCATATTGACGTCATTCGTAACCATCTACCGTATGTTGGTATTCTGCAAGGTACGGTAGAGCTTTAGGTGCGGATTCTAACTTCCGTAGGTTTACATTCTAGCATACGTTTCAACCCTCCAAGAAAATCGTGGCGTTAGAGAATCCGTACGCTGAAAATGCTTCAAATCAAAAGGGCGGCAGCTGCTTTGCAGATGTTATTTTATCAGCGTGATAGAAGAGTGCGAAGAGGCATGAAGGGATAGGATATTATATTAATAGGATGAAAAAATATTTTAACATAGGAAGAGGGAAATTTTACAAGATAACAACTCATTAATTTTTACTTCAAAGGTATTGAAAATTGCTATTCGATGTTAAAATGAGCTAAATTTTTAGAAATACGAAGTGAAATACAGCTGCTGCTATTGTAAAAATTAAGTAGGTGCGTCTTTAAATATGATGGCTCCTTACGCATACTTTAAATTAAAGTATACGTCAGGCCAGTAGCCAGCGAGGGATAAAATTACGGGCAGTTCCCTCCCAGAAAAGAATCCCCCCCCCCGTAAGTTAAACGCTTATCCCGAATTCGAAAAATTGACAGAAAAGTGATTTTAATAAATGAAAGAATCAGTTTGAAAAAATTAAACATTTTTAAAATCTTGTTTTACCATTACTGAAGTACATACGACAGATTGTGCATTTTCAGCATACTTTTAAAACTCAAGCCGCCCGTTTGAAAGCCCAGAGGATTTTTCTCAGTGCCGTATTCGAGGGGGGAGGCGTGGGGGCCTGGGCGCCCTCAGAAAATGTAAAATAATTATAAAAATCAGCTATTTTAAAACATCTATATTAACTATTCTAAAAAAAAAATTAAAATCCCTCCCCCCCCCCCTCTCCCGAAGTATAAACCTATGTGCGCCGCTGATTTTAGTGACCGGTTTGCCAACATACCAATCTTCGAGATTGCTTTTACAGTACATCATATTTGTATTATTTCTAGTGTTAAAAAATACTACAAATTAAATATTGAGTGCTTAATACATTTTGTCATGTGAAATATAAAATTTGCTGAAGAGTGTTTATTATTTTGGTTTGTCTGTCTGTCCGTCAGTGCTCTAACTGATGTAAATACAGAGGGTGTTTACACTTTTTTAGAGCGTTTTGAGGCCGGATATAGTTTATATGCTTAAAATATGACTATTTTTTAAATGTTCAATCCGATAGCCCTTTTTCTTGACCATAAATCTACATCGTGATTCCATGATAGATGGGCATTTATAAAAATTTCCATTGCTTTTTATTTCACTTTCACAATTTTCTAGAATCATAGTACAGTTGGGCGCTCCTGTAAAGGAACTACAAATAATAGAGGCGCTATGAAGAGCTCCGCTTTGTAATTCTTAATAAAATATAACAATTTTGTTCCGTTTGACCATTTGATTGATCGGTTTTGCAATTAAGTCAAAGCTACACTAGAGCTATCTGTAAAGGGGGTTGGTTTGTCTTGGGTGAAAAGCTTTTTAGGAGGTTCAAATGCGTATTCACGTTACATCTGGAGAAACCGCCCAAGACTCAAGACTGTTAGTTCGACAGCCACGCGGTAGGTCAGAACCATGGACTTATACACTTCAGTCATCTACTATGTTTAGTGTCTTATCCATTCGGCCGTAGTCGGATTTTCTTTTGTTTTAAATAGCCGAATGTCCCTAAAATAAGCTTTAAAGAATGACTGCCCATAGAGCAAAATGTATTCATTTATTTTGAGTGCTCCTGTAAAAGCTCTATGAATTCTACATACACGATTTTTAATACCGTACATGGCGCAGTGCATAGGGATAACATATAGAACTTCGTAGTGGTCGATGAATATTTACGGCTTTTAGCACACGGACAGGCGGATAGAACAGATTGACAGAACTGAAATTATAATCACATTTCAGCTTTGTTGGAAAGCGTTAAAACATATTAGAATCACTAACAATAGTTAAGATATTACGGAAATTTTATAATGAAAATTAAGTCAACCACAAAAACTTGCGCGTGTTCAGGACTTTTTGCCTGCATTGTAATTTTATTAACATACGCAATTAAATTAGTAAAAACAATAAAGTAAATGAAATAGCCAGAGATGTGCTTTCGTAATACTTTAAGGATCTCCGAGGCGGGAAGGGAGGAGAAAAAACAATTGAAAATACATAGCCATCCTGGGATACTGCCTCCATCTAGTCGAATCGCCTGGCTGCGGGCCTGTCATTCGTAAACGATTGGTATATATATGTATCTTCGACAATGCAAGTGCCTTTTTTTTCCGGAGCTGTACAATAGGTGTATTTTATGTTATTTAAAATTACTTATTTGTATCATGCAGTTTAACAGAACGTTATTATCACTTTCAAAAATGTTCTATATTTACAACATAAATAAACCGTTTATAGATGTTTTTTTCTTTTCTTTTTTTTTCTTTTGTTCTTGTTGTTAATCTCACATTCATCAAACTTCGCTAACTGAAAATTCGTTTCTAAAGGAAGTTTTAACAGTTTTCAAAGCAGGTAGCTAAAGTTCGAACTTCAGTGTTATCCAAATACATTTTCACTCAAGAAGAATGCTAATGATCTATATTTAGAAAAAAAATAATAATAAAAAAATAAATAAAGAGAAAATTAAAAGTACAAAAGATTTTGAGCTGTCAGAAAATATCTTTCATAAAATGACAGACGAATTTCACGATTAACTATTAAACTAAACTTTTATCCTTAAATTAAAAATATATTGATTTTCGTTGCGGGGAAAATATGACATAAGTTGGTATTTACAAAAGTGTAACTTTTTATAAATGAAAGAGATGAATTTTTTCCTTAAACGAGACTTATTTTCTCTTTGCATTTTAATCAATTTAATTATTAATTAACAGTAATGAAATCACTTACCTAGAGTTTACTTTTAACTGCAAGGTTCTTTAATCTATAATATATATATAACTAAGTAGCCACGCACCAGCAGGATTCCAAACATGAAGCAGAATTAAATTAATATCTGCTCCAACGATCAGAATCCAGCTAGTAAATACTACACCACACACATGCAGTTGCGAATTTCTAAGTAGGCTAACAAGGCTATAACCTACAAAGACAGTAAAGTAGACGATGCTTTCGTTCTGCCTATAGGTAGCCCTTTTGTTCAAGCAGCAAATTTATGAATTCGTCTCTGACACCGTATGTTCCTACCTATGAAAGAATTTTAATAAAAAAAGATTATCTAGCTTAACTAAGCACACATTATATAATACTGAAACACAACATGCTACATGACACTTATGCTTTAGTCCTTTAAAAATATGTTTAGAAAATAAAATTTAAGAATTCTACTATATAGCTTATCTTACAAATAATGAAGAGATGAGAAACATACATACCATGGTACTTGAGCAGTTTTAAGAAATAGATATGTATATGTACGTACGAGTGATATACTGTATATTTAGAAAACATAAGGTGAATAAACAATTTTAATCTTTTGAAGTTCACAAAAAATAATCAAACTACATTCAAACTTGCAATGATAATAAGCAATCTATAGTTATATTCAATACAAATTACATATTTAGAATTCTCAAATGAGGTCCATTCTATGAAAAAGAACACCTTGACACAGAGTTTAACAGTAACTATGCATTTAAATAATCTAGCACCCATTACAAAATTAAATACCATTATTATAAAGAAAATACATTAAATAAAATTTTTATTGTTGAAAAAAATCGCTTCAATGTATAAATATTGTCTTCGGTGATCAGATCGCTATTTATAAAACATGATTAATCCATTATATAACAAGTAATCATGTAAAATGATATATAAAACATTCCAAAATACACAGTAAATTCATAAATAATTTATGAAACAAAAGCAATACACATTTTGTTGTTATTTGTGTTCAACTATATTCATTATCAAGTTAAAACACAAAAATATAATACAACACTAGTATAGGACTAATAAATGCCTACATTACGGGTACATAATGTTTATTTACGTTCTCAGATCGTTAGGCTTAGACGATTTCAACTATTATCAAAGAATTAATTATATTTATAGTCATTCAATTTACTTTAAATTTATACAAGAGTTAAAACTTACTGCACTGTAGTTGAAAGTGAGGTGAAATGCCTTATTTTTGTCGAATATTAAAGTTATCAAACAATTAAAAAACCTTTTGGGAAATCAACAGGGAAATAAGTTTGCTTGGAGTACGCAGAACCCGGCTGTAACCTTTCACTTCGACAATTCACAAGTTTTCACTGCTTTCCGAAAATCGTCTGCCGAATTTTCATTGGCTATAATCAATAGGAAGTGACGTAAAAATCATCACTCTTGTTTGTGTGACATCGACGTTTTGGGACGAACTGTTTGGAATTTGCTCCGCCTTCCGCACGCTGTGGTCTGTTTCGAACGTTCGTTTGGAGGGCTTCCAGAATACCAATTTTTCGAACGTTCGTTAACTAGGATGCGGCACAGATAAGTTTTGGATGACGTCACAAATCCGAACGTTCGCTTTAACGTACGTGGCAGAATAGAGCCCCAGGTCTCTATTTGTACAGGATAAACTTTCTTATACGTGACTGGCGAGTAATGTGTTAAAAAAAGACTCTCAATCATTTAGATATAACAAGTAATGGAAATGCTATTCGTCCACAAAATGAGGACGTAGACCAGAGTTGACAAATTTCATCGGTAATTAGAGAATCATACAAAAGTCCGCGTAAAAATCTGTCGCACCGCATTGCCTCAAGGAGTCACTTTGAAGCAGGAGCTTCGCTTCGCCTGAAACTTAAGCTAATCCTATTTCTTTCGCCAATACGCTGCAGCGTCGGAAGCACCGCAGCAGTTTTTAAAAAATCATATGGAAAACTACCCACAAGGATGTATGTTGAAATTTGATCTGAATACCAGTTGCTGAATGCAATGATACATAGCAAAAATGGATATCGCGTTATAGTGGCGAGTTTTAGGAAAACGGATACGGCGAAAATATTCTTCGTATTCAGATAGGGATGTATACGAAATTTCATGACGATCGGCTGGATAGTCCTGAAGTTCATGTGTTGACGCGACATCTAGTGTCAAGTTATTTGAAATTGGATCGCGCCAAACTCTTCCCCGTGTTCAAATATCTATGTGTACCTATTTTCATAACGATCATTTGCACAGTCAAGAAGTGATACACTGCAGTGCCATCTAGTGGTTAATTAAAGTAATGATTTGCTACAGCGCCGTCAAATGGCGAGTTATAGCAAAATGGATAACGCTAAAATATTCTCGTTGTTCAAATAGTTATGTATACTGATTTTCATAGCGACCGTTTGAATGGGCAAGAATTTGGCCTGCTGCAGCGTCATCTAGTGGTGAGTTAAAATAACAATGCATTGCAGTGCTATCTAGTGGTGAGTAACATCAAAAGTAACACAGTTAGAATATTGTTACAGAAATCCTCTGCTACTCCTGGGGTTCGTCGTTCTAAAGTCCAGTTGGCGGGGTAAGTTCTAGTAAAAAGTGTACTGGTCAGGATGGAACACAACTTTATTGCTTCTAGAACTTCTTGGAACAATCAGCTGTACAAAATTCACAAGCACAATGAAACAGCAAAATGCTTTTGACAGCCCGCTTAGATCTGAAGCTCTCACAAATGTTGTATTTCGCACACGAAATAAGTCACTTGCACAGGCAAAAAGTCAATGAAAACATTCAAGGGATATCATACACAATTCCATAAGACACAGCAATGAAGAATTTGCACACAGCGCTTTAAGAACAGCTTTCGGAAAGCAAGCCAAAACATAGCTTCTATGGCACTTTCAATTCTCAAAGCAAGCGTACTCTCTCAGAAAGCTCTGTTCACAATACAAGTGCTCACTCACACTGAATTCTCGGAGTAGCGCGCTGGTGGTATATATAGAGGAGGCAGAAGCTGTGAGCAGCTTCCAGAAAAGTCTATTTCTCGGAGATTCAACATAAAGCGTGAATTTTGATTACGTCATAGAAGAGAAATGTTAGGTTATGTGATTTTAATGCAGTAAAAGTAGCTTTACAGGCCCCATAGCGCCAAATGACATTACAGGCCCAATCGCGCCAAATAACCAAAATGTCGCCAATCTTGGCGACTTTTGGCGAAATATCGCCAAATTTGGCGCCAAAAATAAGTCCCCAAAAGTGAAGAGAACGAGGCCCTAGGACCAATATTTCTCGAGATTTCTAGAACCTCCATAGTAAAACAATAGGCAACGGAAACCTCCGTATATCTGGTTCGAATTGGCCGATTTTGATGCAACTAAAAGCAAAATTTATCTATTTGAAGCGTAGAATAACAATTTTAAACCATTTTAAGCCCCAGAGCAGCAAGTTGCCCAGAAAATTCGCAATATTGCCCCCTACCCAAGGACTGCACGTTCCGGGTAGTACAATCTCCAGTTAGGAGGTCACACAAATATATACACTGTCTAACCTTTTAACCAAATCTTAACAACATAATTTATGCAAATAATCAATAAACACAGTAAGTGAATACACACTAATACATAAATAATAGACATAATAAACAATTACACTAATAAGTAATAAATGTAATAAACAAGTAGACATTAATAAAAACCAATATATTACAAATATGTACACTAAACATGGCGTAAGTGCTGAGTAAAAGAGAGTTGAAGAAAGAGGAAGAGAAGAGAAGGACAGGAAAGAAATGAGAGATAAAATAAAGGAGGAACTACGCCATAGGGACCATGGTCTAATATTGAGATAACTAATTACCACCGCGGTAAACGGCTTGCCGATCGTAATAACAACTCTTGGCTTTGAGTTAGGTGACTTACGAATCCGTACGATGACGTCATTCAGCCGGTTTAGGACTGTGTAAGGACCGTCCCACGGCGATTGCAGCTTGGGAGACAGGCCTTTCCTTCGAGTAGGATTCCATAGCCAAACTTTGTCACCTACGTTGAACTCGTGTCCCGTAGCCTTCGTGTCGTAGCGAGTCTTCATCCTCTCCGTGTTCAGGTTGATCCGCTCCCGAGCAAAATGATGCACATCTTCAAACCGTACCCGAAGATTTTCCATGTACTCTTCTGGCGATGAAGGCGCATCTGGAGGGCGGCCGAACACTAGATCGACGGGAAGACGAAGATCTCTGCCGAACAGCATCTGGGAAGGTGTGAATCCGGTAGTCTCATAGACGGCACTCCTATAGGCCAGCAGGAAGAGGGGGAGTTTCTTGTCCCAGTCCTCTTGATTCCTAGATACCAGGAGCGGGAGGTTGTTCAAAATTGTGCGATTGAACCTCTCCACCATGCCGTCAGATTGTGGGTGTAAAAACTTAATCGGGGTTTTGTCTATTCCGAGAAGTTGGCATAGTCTTTTAAAGACTGCAGAGGTAAAGTTCGTTCCTTGGTCGGAATGAAGTTGCAGAGGATTTCCTTATCTGGAAATCCATTCTTGCACCAGTACCTCTGCTACGGTCGTAGCTTCTTGATCGGGAATAGGAAACGCTTCGGGCCATTTAGAGAAATAGTCAATGACAACTAGGATGTATTTGTTGCCATCCGAAGTTCGCGGAAGAGGTCCCAGGATATCGAGGGCAATCCTCTCAAAAGGCGCTCCTACATTATAACGATGTAGTTAACCACGGCTTCGTTTCTTCGGGCCTTTACGGGCGGCACAGGCGTCACAAGCTTGACACCACTTTTCCACATCGCCTCGAGCCCTAGCCCAGTAGAAGCTCTCGCGAACTGTCTGCAGGGTCTTCATTATGCCAAAATGTCTCCCAGTGAAGCCATTATGAAGCTCTTCTAGAACCTTCGGAATCCTCGAACGAGGGAGTACTAACTGCCATCGGAGCATCTTGCCGTCGTCCGACTCGCATTTACGATACAGGACTCTATTTCTCAGGGGAAGCGAATCCTATAAATCGATGACGTCATCACGCTGCATCCCCTCTAAAAGTCTTCCCACCTCTTACTTTCAAACGGCAGCCGCCTAGGATGTTGCTTGATGGGAGAATGGCTGCCTGTATCTATCCTGTGTTGCGTTAACTTCGTACGACCAAAGTCACCGGAAGTACGAGAGAAGAGGTCTTCAAATTCACTTACCACTTTCTCCGCAGCCCTTCTCTGTTCTGCCGTTAACTCCACGTCTTGTATTAATTCCTTCGTCAGTCACTCGGAAGATTTAGATGTCGTTTGGCTCATGTTCTTATTAATGCAGGTAACAGGAGTGCATGTCGCCAACACTTCATTTTTCTTTATCACCTTCGACTTGTCCGTCACATTTGCTACTCTAACTGGAATTTCTGTTCTCGACAAGTTCACAAATGTTGCTCCCACAACAACTCCTCTGACGGAATCACTATTGCTTGGGTGTTCGATTAATCGTAGCCGGAATTTGTTGCTTTCTTTAACTGTTCCAGAAATTATAGAATCAGTTCTTGGAGGAAGAGTCATATCAGTCTGGGCTATTATTTGCTGAATAGGTAAAACTGCTTCATTTTTATTGTCGAACGCAGCTATTTCTTCTGAGTCTGAACGAAGCTCATTATTCTTAAAGTCCAAGTTAAATTTGTGTGATTTCAGAAAGTCCAGTCCGAGAATGAAAGAGTCCGTTATATTGGCGACATATACCACATGGTCATATCTGGCATTTCCAAAAGTGATTTCTACTGTTTTTTTTCCGCCTACTTCGATCATGTCAAGTGTCACAGTCTGGAGGGTCAGCGAGGGCGGATTCCAGATAGTCTTCAAATTTAATTTCTTGGCCAGATCAGTCCTTATGATGGTTATATTCGTTCCAGTATCAATCACCATGTGGCATGGAGAACCATTAACGTATCCGAGTACAAATAGTCCATCACTGCCGCCATTCACTAATGAAATCTGTAAGACATTTAGGTGGGGTTTTTGAATATCTTACAACCTCCGCCCCGCGAGATGGCCACCTCCTAGTTTCCCTTCTTCATGTTCTTAGAGTTCTCTTGCTGGCCATGAGACTTTCGACCACAGTACTTTTGTACATGCCCTTCGACGCCAAAATTCCAGCATTTTACTTTCTTTGGGCCATGTCTACTTCTATCAGATCTTGAGTTTCGTTCTATAAGATCTTCAATTCTCTTCAACCTGTTCTCGAAGCTCTCTGTGTCTTTGTCAGCTCTCTCTTGGACCGTCACCGCTCTAACAGCGTGACGATCTTTCCTGACCCTACTAAAATTTTGCTCGGATTACCACCGGCCACGTAGCCAGCCGATTTTGGCCCGAGCAAAATTGCTAGTAGGGGACGGCCCGTTGAGATGCCTCTAGCTTCATTGCGAAGACGAGAGCAGATTTCAAATCCTGATAATCCTCCATCATAAGTGACTTTTGGGTTTCTGGATCACGGATGGCTTCGGTAAAATGCCGCACCGCCATTTCTTTTCGGCCATTATCAAGGTGATCCATGTAGGCTAGATGGCACAGCCTATCTATGTCCGAAGTCAGCTCTTGAACGTTCTCGCCAGATCTCTGCATCCTTGACTTCAGTTGTATTCTACTATATTCTTTCTGGCAGTTCTCTCCGAATTTCAACTGCAAGGCACTTGCGAGGGCGTCAAAATCTCCTATCTTCGTCGCTCCAATAGTTTGCAATACGTTTATTGCATCTCCGCTAAAGGAAGCGGCTAGTTGGTTCGCTTTCTCGGACTCGCTCCAACCATTGGCTTTAGCGACGATTAAAAATTGGGTCTTGTAGGCTTCCCAGGGAGTCTTTCCGTCATAAGTGGTAAGTTTCTCTGCTGGGCGGCGTGATGGCAGTCTGATGTTTTCCGGTAACTTTCCCAGCTTGACGAGAGAGTCCAATTTTTCTTAAATTTTAGCTTCACATTCTTCCCGTATTTTCGAAAGTATATTTTCTTTCCAATCCAGTTTGTCCTCGAATTTATTATTAAATTCTTCACGTAATTCTTTCACGTTTTTCTCTTGACTTTCTTCTAGGAACGACACGCTTTTCTCCACTTCCTCTAACCCGGTTTTCATCTCTTCGTGAGCGGTTTTAAACTCATCCGATTTCTATTTTTCTTTGTCCATCTTCCACTTTCTTCTCTAGTCCGACCAATCCGGCTTCAATTTTCTTCTCTAAATCAGCTTGTTCGGATTTCATCTCTTTTTTTTATCTCATCTTGTCCGGATTTCATCTCGTCTTGTCCGGATTTCATTTCCTGCATCATATTCATGAGCTTTTGAAGTTGTTCTTCCATTTTTCCTCTAGTCAAAACCATAAACTGGAAAATTAAAATCTTTTTTTAGAATCCCGATTCTGACACCAAATGTTACAGAAATCCTCTGCTAGTCCTGGGGTTCGTCGTTCTAAAGTCCAGTTGGTGGGGAAAGTTCTAGTAAAAAGTCCACTGGTCAAGATGGAACACAACTTTATTGCTTCTAGAACTTCGTGGAACAATCAGCTGTACAAAATTCACAAGCACAATTAAACAAAAATGTGCTTTTGACAGTCCGCTTAGATCTGAAGCTCTCACAAATGTTGTATTTCTCACACGAAATAAGTCACTTGCACAGGCAAAAAGTCAATGAAAATATTCAAGAGATATCATACACAATCCCTTAAGACACAGCAATGAAGAATTTGCACACAGCACTTTAAGAACAGCTTCGGAAAGCAAGCCAAAACATAGCTTCTATAGCACTTTCAATTTACAAAGCAAGCGTACTCTCTCACAGAGCTCTGTTCACAATACAAGTGCTCACTCACACTGAACTCTCGGAGTAGCGCGCTGGTGGTATATATAGAGGAGGCAGAAGCTGTGAGCAGCTTCCAGAAAAGTCTATTTCTAGGAGATTCAACAAAAAGCGTGAATTTTGATTACGTCATAGAAGAGAAATGTTAGGTTATGTGATTTTAATGCAGTAAAAGCAGCTTTACAGACCCCATAGCGCCAAATGACATTTCAGGCCAAATCGCGCAAAATGACCAAAATGTCGCCAAGCTTGGCGACTTTAGGCGAAATATCGACAAATTTGGCCCCAAAAACAGCTAGAACTCACTTTCTAAAAATCGGCCTATCAGCCATTTTATTTTTACCTAACTAAAAAAATTTACATATTAGTCTCGGAAATCATCAATCCTCATTGTTTTGCGTATAAAACATTTCATTCCTGCTCTCATTTCTTATGCGCACACGATATTATAATTAAAAAAATAACCTTTCAAATATAAACTAAAAAAAAATCATTATTATTCTTTAATTTTTACTTTAAGTATTTAAAACATTTTATTCGGCAAAATCGCCACACATGGCAACCACGATGCTTATTTCACACTTTTTTCACTACAGGGGTTACAATTACGGAAAGCTTTCTGCGTGGAGAACATAAAAAATCTCTTAAATTTCGGGAACGGGTGGACTTAAAAAGTTTTAAAGTGTGTGCACTAACATTTATTCTATGTGCATTACATATATGTGCAAAATTTCAGGCTGACAGGTCTATTTTTGTGGATTTGTATACTACCCAAATCCACAAACTGACAAAGAGAATTTCATTTTTATTTATAAGATAACCTACGCTTGTTTTTAAAAAATTCCCTCTCATTAAATTGCGCAAAGCGCTAGAATCATAGAAAATCTGACACACTTTCAGATTTTAAATACGCACTAAAGTGCTATATATTAAAAGCGTATTATAATCCATGGGCCTTCCCTATTTTCGTTCCTTCTTTCATTAAGTTGGAAAGTATATCATTATTCATGAGTGTGATTAAACAAAATTAAAATTGATATTTCTAACCTCCTTTTTTCTGGATGTAATGCATTAGAAATGGATGCAGAAAAACTGCTCAGAAAAATGCACAATTCCAACTGAATGAAAATTTCAAAAACTTATTCTCAGGTGTATTCATAACCCAAATAGGAGACGATTAAACTACGATAAATAGCGCCAAGCGTTAGAATCCTCCTCACCCCTTTTATTCCGACCCCTTTTTCCAACGCCTTTTATTTTTCACCAAATTAAAAAGTTGCACATTTATTTTCGGAAAATTTCCAAATTCCATTTTTCTTTTGAGTATAAATCATTTCATTCCTGCTCTGATTTGATATTTTAATCAAGAAATAGCCTTAAGAGTAATAAAAAAAAATCGTTATTCTTTTATTTTTACTTCAAGAGTCTGAATCATTTAATAAACTTGCCAAAAATGGGAACCTAGATATGCTCAAACCTCGCTCTTTCCACTGCGGGGTAACAATTGCGAAAAGGCGAGAACAAATATGAAGCTTTTGCGACACTTTTTTTATCGATATCTCCTAATATAATTCGAATTTCGAAAAAATCGCTTCGAGGTGTGTGGGGACCCGCCCTGGAGAATTTCCGTACAAAATTTCGTAGGTCTACGATCACCTGTTTCGGAGCTACGCGGGACACAGGCACACAGATAAACTAACGGACAGTTTACACATTGCTTTATTTATATAGATTATAGTAATTTTAAAGTTATAAATTTTTTTCATTGAGTTTTGCTTAAATTTTAGTCATTTCACGCCAAATTATGCAGTAAACCTATATTATTGAATACAATTTTTATTTATCATACAGCGTTGTGTTGTTTACATGAAGCAAATAAGAGGAGGAAAGATAGCGTTACAGGTCAATGTTCAAAAATGGATTAACCAATAAATCAGGGAAGGATATTTTTTTGGATATTTTTTTTTGTTTTTTAGTCATTATGGGTGTATTCTAATGTATTTTTGATGAATTATATTGTAATAAAAATTATTGGAATATTGTATGAAATTTAAATCGACAATAAATTAATTTAAAATTATTCAATTAAAAATACTTTAATCTTACCTGACAGTACATTGCGTTTAACACCAGTAATTCATCTCAAGTTATGCAAATATTATTAAGTAGATTACTCAGAAAGAATGCGATTTAAAGTTAACTTGATTAAGTTTATTTTTAAAAACATATTCAATAAAACATTACAAGGAGATATGCATATCAAATTTCTAAGTTACACAATACTATCTATTTGAAACAACACAATTCTTAAGTATCTTACACACCTTCACTATTGAACAAAATTTATCAAATCATAATTTTTTGAGTTTTACTACCTGCTACACAGGAGAAGGATGAGGCATCTTTGGAAAGGATATTACGTTCACATGTGACCACCTTGAAGTGTTGTCACGTGGAAAAAAACACATTTTTTTCTTCATGATATTTTCACAAACACTTGTAAAACACATATTTCACTAATCTGAATTACCAAGAATACAGTCAGCACTTATGCAAACAGAAATTTAAACGGTTGTGCTGGATTAAAAAAGATGAACTCCATCAGAAGCTTTCAGATAATAAACGCACGTGGATCACACAATTTTCTTCACAAATACATTTTCTTTATCTCATGGTAACACACAGGGTAAAAAAAATTCTCTTTCTCAAATTTATATACTGCTGCGTTTAGACACAAATTTTAAAAATATAAACTTCATTTTTCACAAGCAAAAACTTCAAATTTTAGGCTTCACTGAGAACGTAGACACACACACACTCCAAACCCCAAAAATTTACGTGAACTGATCCCACCGGAAAAATGTTTTTCCCGCTCAGTTCGTTGTTGCCAGAAACAAAATCAAAAATAATCCTCGCTGCTAACGCGGCAAACCGGAGAAGTTGCTTTGCTGTTGTCATTCCGGCTGCGAAGCAAAACTGGTTCTGGCCCCTGCTGCTTTGGAGGTCGGTGCGGTGTTTTACTAACTTGTGTATCGGCGCTTGCTCTGCTTTGTCCTTTCTTTGTTGGTAAACAGTTCTGGCTTTGTCACAAGATTTATTTTTGTGACATATATCTTTTGTTTCTGGATCATAGTGCGGCATTTAAGGGGTTTTAAATTAAAAATGTACATAATTTGTTTCCATTGGGTTTCCATTGGGTTTCTCCATTGCGTTTCCATTGGGTTTCTCCGCTCTCCCGCGGCGCGGGAGAGAGGAGAAACCCAATGGAAACGCTCTGCTTTACCTACTCGCGTGACGTCACAAGTAAGCGCCGCGGCTTTCCTCTCTAGCAGGCGTTGATTATACCCATATGCTATATGGGTATAATACGGTTCCCAGTTATGGATTCCTATACGGAGATCTGCCACCACTCCGTGGTTGCCAGAGGGCATTAGCAACAAGAAAAACATTCTTAAGAAATAGTCTTGAAGTAAGTTAAGTGTTGCATCAAACTCCTTCATTTCATATAGCCTTTTTATTTTTTATAACTTTCCGGATCCGGTAGACGGCTCATGATCCCGGGGATGGGATTTTCCAGATTGCAGTCCCTACATAAGAGTGAAAACCTGTATGTAGGGTTATGTATTTTTATTTAAAAATACATGCAGAGAGAATCTACAGGGAAAAATACAGATTACACATTTTCATACAGTTGCATGAACAATTTTCCACAAAACAATCAAATTTGTCCCTGAATACTCTATTTTCTTATATCTTGTTTATATATGTTATATCTTGTTTGCTCACTTCGAGGATGGCTGCATCCCCATCAGTCACACCCTGGTTAAGCCCCTGGTTTGCGGAACTTTTCACCCCCGAGGTCTCTATTTGTGCAGGATAAACTTTGTTATACGTGACTGCCGAGTAATGTGTTAAAAAAAAGACTCTCAATCATTTAGATATAATAAGTAATGGAAATGCTATTCGTAATCTGGAAGAGTACCCAGAGACGGCCCGAGGGGCGTGCGGGGTCCCAGGCGAAGCGCAAGTGCGGGGCCTCTTCTATATCATGTCGTATGAGATAGCAATAAAATGGCCCAGGAGCGGGTCCTCTATAAGAGCGGGGCTTTAGGCGATCGCCTACATTCGCATCCCCACTGGGCCGGCCCTGGAGTACCAACGAGAAGATGTATCTTGAAATTTGAACTGAATACCAGCTGCTTTATGCAAGGATACATTTCTGGTAGTCGGGAAAATCTTTGGATGGGCGAGGAATTCTGTGATGGGTTCCCGTATTTCCAACACTTTGCGAAAGTGCTTTGTCGATACTCAAATGTAGTACTAGTAGTAACGGTAGTAAAATTCTTAATCATTAGTGATTCGTTATGGAATAATTTATGGGATCTATGATAATTTACTCATACATAACCGAACCTTTTCGGGTAGTCCAAACAATGCGCAATTCTTCAACTGTGTAATACAGCTGTCTCGCTTTATGCTCACGTAGAATGAGGTACGTTTCACAGCAGAAGAGGGCTTTGAACCTTTGTATCGTTCTATGGATCATGCAGAAGATTCTAGAGAGCAGGAGTCAAGGGAGCGTTCTTCTACGATAGTTTTAAGACTTGGATTGTGCCCACCAACCAAAAGTTTAAATAATAGTCATTTTGTTGTTTTGGACAAACTGTAGCCTGCGTTCCTTCAGGGTCGTTTTAGTATGCTACTTACATTGCTTAGCATGAAAGACTTGTGAATTGTGTTTCCGTCTTAAGACGTTCGATCAGAAATGCCTTAGTATTACTGCTCTACTTAGACAAGGCCCACGGAAGAGTTAAAAAAAGTCTTTGAAATAGATTAAAATCAGAAATCCCAGTCTGTTCCTGATATTAGACTACACTGGTTACTAAAATTTACTTATTCCTAAATTCAACCTCACTAGAAATACGGGGCTCTATTATGCCACGTACGTTAAAGCGAACGTTCGGATTTGTGACGTCATCCAAAACTTATCCGTGCCGTATCCTAGTTAACGAACGTTCGAAAAATTGGTATTCTGGGGCTCTATTCTGCCACGTACGTTTAAGCGAACGTTCGGATGTGTGACATCATATTGACGTCATTCGTAACCATCTACCGTATGTTGGTATTCTGCAAGGTACGGTAGAGCTTTAGGTGCGGATTCTAACTTCCGTACATTCTAGCATACGTTTCAACCCGCCAAGAAAATCGTGGCGTTAGAGAATCCGTACGCTGAAAATGCTTCAAATCAAAAGGGCGGCAGCTGCTTTGCAGATGTTATTTTATCAGCGTGATAGAAGAGCGCGAAGAGGCATGAAGGGATAGGATATTATATTAATAGGATGAAAAAATATTTTAACATAGGAAGAGGGAAATTTTACAAGATAACAACTCATTAATTTTTACTTCAAAGGTATTGAAAATTGCTATTCGGTGTTAAAATGAAATAAATTTTTACAAATACGAAGTGAAATATAGCTGCTGCTATTGTAAAAATTAAGTAGGTGCGTCTTTAAATATGATGGCTCCTTACGCATACTTTAAATTAAAGTGTACGTCAGGCCAGTAGCCAGCGAGGAATAAAATTACGGGCAGTTCCCTCCCAGAAAAGAATCCTCAGCATACTTTTAAAACTCAAGCCGCCCGTTTGAAAGCCCAGAGGATTTTTCTCAGTGCCGTATTCGAGGGGGGGGGGGCGAGGGGGCATGGGCACCCTCAGAAAATGTAAAATAATTATAAAAATCAGCTATTTTCAAACAATTATATTAACTATTCTAAAAAAAAATTAAAATCCCTCCCCCCTCTCCCGAAGTATAAACCTATATGCGCCGCTGATTTTGGTGACCGGTTTGCCAACATACCAATCTTCTAGATTGCTTTTACAGTACATCATATTTGTATTATTTCTAGTGTTAAAAAATACTACAAATTAAATATTGAGTGCTTAATACATTTTGTCATGTGAAATATAAAATTTGCTGAAGAGTGTTTATTATTTTGGTTTGTCTGTCTGTCCGTCAGTGCTCTAACTGATGTAAATACAGAGGGTGTTTACACTTTTTTAGAGCGTTTTGAGGCCGGATATAGTTTATATGCTTAAAATATGACTATTTTTTAGATGCTCAATCCAATAGCCCTTTTTCTTGACCATAAATCTACATCGTGATTCCATGATAGATGGGCATTTATAAAAATTTCCATTGCTTTTTATTTCACTTTCACAATTTTCTAGAATCATAGTACATTTGGGCGCTCCTGTAAAGGAACTACAAATAATAGAGGCGCTATGAAGAGCTCTGCTTTGTAATTCTTAATAAAATATAACAATTTTGTTCCATTTGACCATTTGATTGATCGGTTTTGCAATTAAGTCAAAGCTACACTAGAGCTATCTGTAAAGGGGGTTGGTTTGTCTTGGTGAAAAGCTTTTTAGGAGGTTCAAATGCGTATTCACGTTACATCTGGAGAAACCGCCCAAGACTCAAGACAGTTAGTTCAACAGCCACGCGGTAGGTCAGAACCATGGACTTGTACACTTCAGTCATCTACTATGTTTAGTGTCTTATCCATTCGGCCATTGTCGGATTTTCTTTTGTTTGAAATAGCCGAATGTCCCTAAAATAAGCTTTAAAGAATGACTGCCCATAGAGCAAAATGTATTCATTTATTTTGAGTGCTCCTGTAAAAGCTCTATGAATTCTACATACAAGATTTTCAATACCGTACATGGCGCAGTGCATAGGGATAACATATAGAACTTCGTAGTGGTCGATGGATATTTACGGCTGTTAGCATACGGAGAGGCGGATAGAACAGATTGACAGAACTGAAATTATAATCACTTTTCAGTTTTGTTGGAAAGCGTTAAAACATATTAGAATCACTAACAAAAGTTAAGATATTACGGAAATTTTATAATAAAAATTAAGTCAACCACAAAAACTTGCGCGTGTTCAGGACTTTTTGCCTGCATTGTAATTTTATTAACATACGCAATTAAATTAGTAAAAACAATAAAGTAAATGAAATAGCCAGAGATGTGCTTTCGTAACACTTTAAGGATCTCCGAGGCGGGAAGGGAGGAGAAAAAACAATTGAAAATACATAGCCATCCTGGGATATTGCCTCCATCTAGTCGAATCGCCTGGCTGCGGGCCTGCCATTCGTAAACGATTGGTATATATAACTTTCCTCTTCGAAAATGCAAGTGCCTTTTTTCCGGAGCTGAGCTGTACAAAAGGTGTATTTTATGTTATTTAAAATTACTTATTTGTATCATGCAGTTTAACAGAACGTTATTATCACCTTCAGAAATGTTCTATATTTATAATATAAATAAACCGTTTATAGATGTTTTTTTCTTTTCATTTTTTTTTTTTTTTGTTCTTGTTGTTAATCTCACATTCATCAAACTTCGCTAACTGAAAATTCGTTTCTAAAGGAAGTTTTAACAGTTTTCAAAGCAGGTAACTAAAGTTCGAACTTCAGTGTTATTCAAATACATTTTCACTCAAGAAGAATGCTAATGATCTATATTTACAAAAAAAATAATATAAAAAAATAAATAAAGAGAAAATTAAAAGTACAAAAGATTTTGAGCTGTCAGAAAATATCTTTCATAAAATGACAGACGAATTTCACGGTTAACTATTAAACTAAACTTTTATCCTTAAATTAAAAATATATTGATTTGCCTTGGGGGGAAAATATGACCTAAGTTGGTATTTACAAAAGTGTAACTTTTTATAAATGAAAGAGATGAATTTTTTCCTTAAACAAGACTTATTTCCTCTTTGCATTTTAATCAATTTAATTATTAATTGACAGTAATGAAATCACTTACCTAGAATTTACTTTTAACGGCAAGGTTCTTTAATCTATAATATATATAACTAAGTAGCCACACACCAGCAGGATTCCAAACATGAAGCAGAATTAAATTAATATCTGCTCCAACGATCAGAATCCAGCTAGTAAATACTACACCATACACATGCAGTTGCGAATTTCTAACTAGGCTAACAAGGCTATAACCTACAAAGACAATAAAGTAGACGATGCTTTCGTTCTGCCTATAGGTAGCCCTTTTGTTCAAGCAGCAAATTTATGAATTCGTCTCTGACACCGTATGTTCCTACCTATGAAAGAATTTTAATAAAAAAAGATTATCTAGCTTAACTAAGCACACATTATATAATACTGAAACACAACATGCTACTTGACACTTATGCTTTAGTCCTTTAAAAATATGTTTAGAAAATAAAATTTAAGAATTCTACTATATAGCTTATCTTACAAATAATGAAGAGATGAGAAACATACATACCATGGTACTTGAGCAGTTTTAAGAAATAGATATGTATATGTACGTACGAGTGATATACTGTATATTTAAAAAACATAAGGTTTTTGAAGTTCACAAAAAATAATCAAACTACAGGCAAACTTGCAATGATAATAAGCAATCTATAGTTATATTCAATACAAATTACATATTTAGAATTCTCAAATGAGGTCCATTCTATGAAAAAGAACACCTTGACACAGAGTTTAACAGTAACTATGCATTTAAATAATCTAGCACCCATTACAAAATTAAATACCATTATTATAAAGAAAATACATTAAATAAAGTTTTTATTGTTGAAAAAAATCGCTTCAATGTATAAATATTGTCTTCGCTGATCAGATCGCTATTTATAAAACATGATTAATCCATTATATAACAAGTAATCATGTAAAATGATACATAAAACATTCCAAAATACACAGTAAATTCATAAATAATTTATGAAACAAAAGCAATACACATTTTGTTGTTATTTGTGTTCAACTATAATCATTATCAAGTTAAAAAACACAAAAATATAATACAACACTAGTATAGGACTAATAAATGCCTGCATTACGTGTACATAATGTTTATTTACGTTCTCAGATCGTTAGGCTTAGACGATTTCAACTATTATCAAAGAATTAATTATATTTATAGTCATTCAATTTACTTTAAATTTATACAAGAGTAAAAACTTACTGCACTGTAGTTGAAAATGAGGTGAAATGCCATATTTTTGTCGAATATTAAAGTTATCAAACAATTAAAAAACCTTTTGGGAAATCAACGGGGAAATAAGTTTGCTTGGAGTACGCAGAACCCGGCTGTAACCTATCACTTCCACAGTTTACAAGTTTTCACTGCTTTCCGAAAATCGTCTGCCGAATTTTCATTGGCTATAATCAATAGGAAGTGACATAAAAATCATCACTCTTGTTTGTGTGACATCGACGTTTTGGGACGAACTGTTTGGAATTTGCTCCGCCTTCCGCACGCTGTGGTCTGTTTCGAACGTTCGTTTGGAGGGCTTCCAGAATACCAATTTTTCGAACGTTCGTTAACTAGGATGCGGCACGCATAAGTTTTGGATGACGTCACAAATCCGAACGTTCGCTTTAACGTACGTGGCAGAATAGAGCCCCTGGAAGCCCTCCAAACGAACGTTCGAAACAGACCACAGCGTGCGGAAGGCGGAGCAAATTCCAAACAGTTCGTCCCAAAACGTCGATGTCACACTAACAAGAGTGATGATTTTTACGTCACTTCCTATTGATTATAGCCAATGAAAATTCGGCAGACGATTTTCGGAAAGCAGTGAAAACTTGTAAACTGTCGAAGTAATAAGTTACAGCCAGGTTCTGCGTACTCCAAGCAAACTTATTTCCCTGTTGATTTCACAAAAGGTTTTTTAATTGTTTGATAACTTTAATATTCGACAAAAATAAGGCATTTCACCTCATTTTCAACTACAGTGCAGTAAGTTTTAACTCTTGTATGAATTTAAAGTAAATTGAATGACTATAAATATAATTAATTCTTTGATAATAGTTGAAATCGTCTAAGCCTAACGATCTGAGAACGTAAATAAACATTATGTACCCGTAATGCAGGCATTTATTAGTCCTATACTAGTGTTGTATTATATTTTTGTGTTTTTTAACTTGATAATGAATATAGTTGAACACAAATAACAACAAAATGTGTATTACTTTTGTTTCATAAATTATTTATGAATTTATTGTGTATTTTGGAATGTTTTATATATCAATTTACATGATTACTTGTTATATAATGGATTAATCATGTTTTATAAATAGCGATCTGATCAGCGAAGACAATATTTATACATTGAAGCGATTTTTTTCAACAATAAAAACTTTATTTAATGTATTTTCTTTATAATAATGGTATTTAATTTTGTAATGGGTGCTAGATTATTTAAATGCATAGTTACTGTTAAACTCTGTGTCAAGGTGTTCTTTTTCATAGAATGGACCTCATTTGAGAATTCTAAATATGTAATTTGTATTGAATATAACTATAGATTGCTTATTATCATTGCAAGTTTGCCTGTAGTTTGATTATTTTTTGTGAACTTCAAAAGATTAAATTGTTTATTCACCTTATGATTTTTAAATATACAGTATATCACTCGTACGTACATATACATATCTATTTCTTAAAACTGCTCAAGTACCATGGTATGTATGTTTCTCATCTCTTCATTATTTGTAAGATAAGCTATATAGTAGAATTCTTAAATTTTATTTTCTAAGCATATTTTTAAAGGACTAAAACATAAGTGTCATGTAGCATGTTGTGTTTCAGCATGGGCGTAACTTGGGCTTCGAAACTGGGGGGGCAAAAGTCATTTTAAATGAAAGTCCATGTATGCGTGCCCGTACACATACATGCATATATATATATATATATAATGAAACCTCTCCGAGCGGTCACCCCTCTAAACGGCCAATTTTTCATGGCACGGATTTTTTGACTCATAGACTTGATGTTAAAATAACCTCTATCAGCGGCCACCCGACCACGGCCATCTCATCGCCCATCTCATTTTTCAGGAAATTTTACTCACTCCATGCTGTAATTTTGAGCGGAAAAACTCAAGGTTAGGTTTATGTCGAATATAAGTCCCAGGAATACATGGAATTGAATCTGTTATATCTCTTTTGTATTCTCCCCACACCCTTAAGATGGGTAATCACATGGACAATCAGGTATTGAAATTGTCCTACAAATGAATTTTTGTCCCCCTTTCAGGGGCTAATTCCGTGTCTGACGAGGAATTTCTCGATGTTTGTAATGGCGAGCAAGCTAAACTTTCAACACAAGCGACTTTAGGGAAAATCGATGAAATTATCGAAAATTCCGAAGCGGTTACAAACTAACCAGTTAGAGATCCGATTTTTAAAGTAAAAAACAAACTAGAAAAAATGGTTGTTTCAAAGAAAAGTAAAAACTTAAAACGGACACAAATTGTATCATTTTTTCAAAAAAATGTAAGAAAGCATTAAATAAAGTACTATTTTCTCCTTAGATAAGTTTTATATTTCATTTTAAATAAGGAATATGTGCCAGACTTGTTTATATTACGCATTATATCAATTATCTTATAATAGTAAATAAAGCTCTTGAGAGCGGCCACCCCCTCCGAGCGGCCAAATATTCTCGGTACGGTGGGGTGGCCGCTCAGAGAGGTTTCACTTATATATATATATATATATATATATATATATATATATATATATATATATATATATATATATATATATATAAACTATAAATTCGGTCTTTGAGCTTCGTCAAGGGAGACCCCCTGAACCCCCCTAATTTTTTAGTTTCATTCTTGCCATATTAAAACAATAATAATGGACTATGTCATTTTATCTCTCACAACTTTTTCTTTTTCTTATATTCTTCCTTTACATTTATTTCATCGATTGGAAGTAGGAGGGTTTCCTGGTCTTTCCTTGCAAATGCAAAAGTGGGTCGATGATAACTGAAGTAACTTGTATGATTTTTAGTATCTATCTTAACACACCAAAATTTTTGCTTTTCGTTATTGGATATTGTTGAGAGAGCTTTAGGCGCGTAGGGTTGCTGTATTTCGCATGGTACCTCTATTGGCGAGTCATCCGAGTGGATAAGAATCCATGCTGTTAGGCTTATGTTTAAAATTATTCTTTTTTCCACTTTCACATTCGGTAGCCCAGTGCTCGATGCGTTTATACCTTTTACAAGTTATTCTTGATGTATCCTTAATTTTATGAGTCGGCTGGCCCGAGTATTTTCCATAATTTTTATTTTTAGACGCATGTTTTCTAGGAGCAGCCACGAAAGCACCTGAGTCTTCCGCTTGTCTATCATCGTTACGCCTGGCATTTGATTCTGAGTATTTCTGGCTTCGGAATCTCATCTCTTGATTCCATAGCACATCGGAAATTGTCGAAAGTAGAAGGGAGGCTATATAACAGCATTACAGTCAGCAAGTCGTCGTCTATTTAAATATCCATTTCTGAAAGTCTGTCCACTATGTCGAAGAATTTTCTCAAATGGTCGTGAATTCCATTAGACGAGTCGGGTATTTTATATTGAATTAAAGATTTCATCACGCAGCTTTACGAGCAGGTCCTTTAGACTGATAGATTTCTCCCAGTTTTTTCAAGACATCTGATGAAGTGTCACAATTTTTTATTTGTTCGAGTTCAGATGGCGATTTACATAGAATTATATCTGCTTTTGCTTTTTCGTCCATTTGGAGACCCACGTATCGAAATCTTCTTGCGATTTTTCGTCATTTTCCAAAACTTCAGGTTTAGGCTTTGAACCAGATGCATAAATCCAGGCATCATTCTTTATTAAAAGCGCTTTCATTTGCATTTTCCATGTTTCGTAATTATCTTTATTCAGCGTTTCAATTCGCCAAGTTCCAGTCGCCATTTTGAGGATGAATGATGCAGCCTTGAAACGAACGTTAAAAATCAGCAGATAAATAAATTAATCCATCTGGTGTCCATAACCTTTTAGAAATGTTAGCAGAGTTATGGCACAAACATAGTAAACGTGGGATTTTAACATAACATATTATTAGAACGGAAGAAACAGGCACATCACATAACAAGGTAACATCAAGAAGGGAGAAAGTATATTTGTTTGTGTTTGTGGGATTACGGCAGATTAGCTACGCGTGGGCTCTAGGCCTATGGGTGGGGTGCCCTCCGTGGAGGTCTTTCTAAGGGGTCTTAACCCGTATTTATGCTAAGTGAAAAATGTATAGAAGAAGTAAAAAGAATGCTTGCGCAAGCACAGTTACAGTTAAATAGATAAGTGTTTATTGAGGGATACAGAATTCAGGAGGATAAGACATATATAAAAAAATAAACAATTCATTACTCAACAATTTATTCTTACTTTTATGTCGCATTTTTGGGTCACATTTTTCGGACAATTTTCAATAAAGGGGGCGAGAGATAAAATGACATAGTCATTAATAAATCATAAAATATTTCTTCTATAAGAATGGAAAAAATACTGAACTTAAACGGATGAAATTTGAGATTAGTTATTTTTAACTCTTGAAAACAAAAAGTAAATAGTGCAAAAATATAATTAATAAAATAGATAAAAGGGATTACTTTTTTTTCCCCTTTTATAAAACCAACTCCACAGCCCCTGGTACCACTGGGGACCGAATCAGCTTTTAGCGGTAGAGTCTGTGTGTACGTCCAAAACAAAGTTCATTGGAAGGATTGGAAATTGCAAATCTATGTGTTCACTACCAAAAAAAAAAAAAAAAAAAAAAAAAGCAACTCCACAGCCACTGGACGTTAGCAGGACTTGACTGTCAAGAAACATTTGACGGTCAAAAACTGAAGCGGCCGACTTTGATTTTCAAACGCTCTTTCCAATAAGTAAGAAGAGGCATCATTTTTAATTTAAACCAAACTACATTTCCCCCCTCAAAACGCAACTATAATGGATGTCTTCTCCTTAACGAATTCCTGACAAAAGAACCAAATGATTAGTACATTGTAGTATTTTCTCCAGACTAATACTCAATCTTTATTTAAAATTTACCGATTTGACACAAAAATTACGAAAACTACTTACCTGTACTCATACACAAAACAAGTTAATATTTCACTGCAAGATACAGATGTTCGGCTAGTAAAATTCATTTAACTTAACCAAACTTGACACACAGACATCAATTACCTATTTAGCTTAGCTCTTTGTAATCCATTCTTTGCAGCTCATTCAATAATCCCTCCAACCCTCTTGGACATCTCCCGAGTTCTTTGTCGGTATTTTCCCCCCAACCAGGTAGCGAAAGATTAACAACAGACTTGAAATATAAAACATCATGTTACATACAAAAATTTTTAAAGCTCCCTTCTCTCACAAAGTCGATATGCTTGCGGGAAAAACTGGTCCTAGTCTATTTAAGTGAACACAGATGTGGCTGATTTTTGAGTTAACGGGAGATAAAAGGGCCGCGTTCGGCATTTAAATCACTCCAATTTTTCACAGAATCTTAATGGTCATTTAGTGATGACATGTTCTTAAGTTTAGTTTGTAGGTCCAAAAAAAAAAAAAAAAAAAACGATCATTTTATGCCTTGTTAAAAAGCCTCTTCTCTTGGGAGGTTTGAAATACATTACAATGAAACTGATTGCACTGCACATTTTCTATTTTTTGTAACCTCTCTTCCCGTGACACTTTATTTAATGTTAGCAACCTGTTAAATTTACAGCATTCTGAGCTCAATGTTCGTGCTTTTCCTCGACTCGGACAGAAAATTTTAAATTTTTAAGAGTCCAGTTCGTTATTTTTATTTATTTATTTTTTATTTTATCTTTTATTTTTATTTATTTATTTGGGGGGGTGGTATTGTAAATATGCTTAGAAAAGTAATGTGGAAAAAGATATTTAATAATTTGAGGAGCTGGAACGACTTTTAGCGCGATTTCATTAACCAAAAGCTCGGCATATGCGGGAGACAGGGGTCGATACAAACAAAAATTGGGTCCGTTTTGTGGCTCCTTTCACAAAAATTACAATCGATTTAAATGGAACCCGTCACCCCCAAACATACTCATACAACCCATACCTAACATTTCAATAACCCACCAATAAATTTATCAAACCACCAAAACCCCCCATGCCCTTTTAAAACAATTTGGAATTAAAATCCACAAAACACCTATATCCCAACATTCACCAAAAATCACAACCCCACATCCTAAAAACCCCCCATTTCCATTCCCCACAACATTCACTCCATCACCCAACATACCTAAAATCTAATCTCTAAAACCCTCCCCCCCCTTTCTTTTTAACACACCCAACTTATCCATCCCACACACATACACCTCCCCACCACAACATCTCACAACACAACTCACTCAAAAAATCCCATCACTCCCCACTCCAACACATCCCCCATTTTCCCACCTTTTTCCCTTACTTTCCAATCCCCACCCTAACACTTAACACACAACATCATAACCCCCATTCCCCCCCTCCCACCCCCCTAAATCCCAAATCCCCACACTCCCAAAAAAAATCCTAAATCCCCAACTTCCCCAACACATTTATCCATACATCCCACCTCCTCACTAACACCCCCACTCATATCCTTAACCAACATATACTCCCAATCAACACTACAATCATTTCTCCCTCATAACTCTTCCTACCATCTTATCAAATAATCACACAAAAAACCATCCATCCCACACCCTTTAACCCTTACACTCCCACATCAACTCACTACCATCCCACTCTAAACACAACCTCCTCCCCCACTCCCTTCCACCATTCCCACACCAACAAAATTCTCCACCCCTAATTTTCCTATCACTAATCCATTCCTCTCACACCCACCACCCACTCTCCTAAAAATAACAAACCCATTACTCAAATCCACTCCCAACTATACATACCTACCTACCTAATATCCTCACCACCCCTATATAATACAAATACATCCAACCCCCCCCCCAACTTAACCAACCCACACCCATCTCCCATTCCCCCCATATCCTTTCTTCCCACCCTTTTTTCACCTTTCTCCCCTCCTTTCTCCAAACCCATTCCTCCCCCACCTAACACTAAAAATTTCATTTTTCTTCACATCTCTTTTTCCCCTCCATTTCCACCTTTTTTTTCCTTACTTTCCAATCCACCCTAAACCTAACCATAACAACATAACCCCCATTCCCCCCCTCCACCCAAATAACCCTAAATCCCAAATCCAACTCCCAAAAAAAACCTAAATCCAATTCCCCAACACATTTTCCATCCCCTCCACCAACATTAAATCCTTCATCCACCCACACCAATCTACAATCATATCCCCATCACAAAAATACCACAAACCTCCCTTAAAAAAAACACCTATCCCAATCAAACTCCCTAAACCCACTATCAATCAAAAATAAAATCTCCCAACAACTAATTACAAATTACTCCAATCCATAAATAATTTAATCCCCTAACATATCCAACAAAAAATAATCAAAAGTGATGGGTGTGTGAGGGAGAAACAAAAAAAAAAACCTCAATCACTATACAAATTTAAACCCATACCAAAATAACCCCAACCTCCCCTAAAATCCCCCCCCCCTTAAACATCCAAAACAATACCCTCCCTTCTGTCTTTCCCCCCTTACTATATTAACCCAAAACACCCAATTTAAAATTTCCTGCAAAAACAACTTCTTTTCCCCCCCAACCCACCCCATTATCCCACCCCACCCCCCATCCTAAACTTTACATGCCTATTATAAACATTCAACTCCACATATATCAACTAACCTCACTCACAACAAAAAACAACCCAAACAAACAATTATTCCCCAACTTATACTCTTACCTTCAACCCACACATATTTTCAATCCCCCATTTCACTCAACGCTAACCGCAACATCCACTAAACTATCAAGTCTATGAAGGTACAATCCTAGAACCGCACAACGCCCTTAAATCACAATCTTGAGACATGGATAATACAAACAAGCTTGTCTTATTATCGAATTTCCTATAAAATTTCCATACATATCCATGCTACATATGGGTCCCATTAATTTACTTATGCTATTTTCTTGGAATCAACTTTTAGTGTGTGGTCTTAGTACTATATAAATCTGATTAACGAACCTTTCCGTTAAACGAAAAACTCTCGGTTCAGGGATTTCATTACTGTCAATTAAATTGATTAAAATGCAAAGAGAAAATAAGTCTCGTTTAAGGAAAAAATTCATCTCTTTCATTTATAAAAAGTTACACTTTTGTAAATACCAACTTATGTCATATTTCCCCCCCAAGGCAAATCAATATATTTTTAATTTAAGGATAAAAGTTTAGTTTAATAGTTAATCGTGAAATTCGTCTGTCATTTTATGAAAGATATTTTCTGACAGCTCAAAATCTTTTGTACTTTTAATTTTCTCTTTATTTATTTTTTTATTATTATTTTTTTTGTAAATATAGATCATTAGCATTCTTCTTGAGTGAAAATGTATTTGGATAACACTGAAGTTCGAACTTTAGTTACCTGCTTTGAAAACTGTTAAAACTTCCTTTAGAAACGAATTTTCAGTTAGCGAAGTTTGATGAATGTGAGATTAACAACAAGAACAAAAGAAAAAAATAAAAAAAAAACATCTATAAACGGTTTATTTATGTTATAAATATAGAACATTTTTGAAGGTGATAATAACGTTCTGTTAAACTGCATGATACAAATAAGTAATTTTAAATAACATAAAATACACCTATTGTACAGCTCAGCTCCGGAAAAAAAGGCACTTGCATTTTCGAAGAGGAAAGTTATATATACCAATCGTTTACGAATGACAGGCCCGCAGCCAGGCGATTCGACTAGATGGAGGCAGTATCCCAGGATGGCTATGTATTTTCAATTGTTTTTTTCTCCTCCCTTCCCGCCTCGGAGATCCTTAAAGTGTTACGAAAGCACATCTCTGGCTATTTCATTTACTTTATTGTTTTTACTAATTTAATTGCGTATGTTAATAAAATTACAATGCAGGCAAAAAGTCCTGAACACGCGCAAGTTTTTGTGGTTGACTTAATTTTCATTATAAAATTTCCGTAATATCTTAACTATTGTTAGTGATTCTAATATGTTTTAACGCTTTCCAACAAAGCTGAAAAGTGATTATAATTTCAGTTCTGTCAATCTGTTCTATCCGCCTGTCCGTGTGCTAACAGCCGTAAATATTCATCGACCACTACGAAGTTCTATATGTTATCCCTATGCACTGCGCCATGTACGGTATTGAAAATCGTGTATGTAGAATTCATAGAGCTTTTACAGGAGCACTCAAAATAAATGAATACATTTTGCTCTATGGGCAGTCATTCTTTAAAGCTTATTTTAGGGACATTCGGCTATTTCAAACAAAAGAAAATCCGACTATGGCCGAATGGATAAGACACTAAACATAGTAGATGACTGAAGTGTATAAGTCCATGGTTCTGACCTACCGCGTGGCTGTCGAACTAACTGTCTTGAGTCTTGGGCGGTTTCTCCAGATGTAACGTGAATACGCATTTGAACCTCCTAAAAAGCTTTTCACCCAAGACAAACCAACCCCCTTTACAGATAGCTCTAGTGTAGCTTTGACTTAATTGCAAAACCGATCAATCAAATGGTCAAATGGAACAAAATTGTTATATTTTATTAAGAATTACAAAGCAGAGCTCTTCATAGCGCCTCTATTATTTGTAGTTCCTTTACAGGAGCGCCCAAATGTACTATGATTCTAGAAAATTGTGAAAGTGAAATAAAAAGCAATGGAAATTTTTATAAATGCCCATCTATCATGGAATCACGATGTAGATTTATGGTCAAGAAAAAGGGCTATCGGATTGAACATTTAAAAAATAGTCATATTTTAAGCATATAAACTATATCCGGCCTCAAAACGCTCTAAAAAAGTGTAAACACCCTCTGTATTTACATCAGTTAGAGCACTGACGGACAGACAGACAAACCAAAATAATAAACACTCTTCAGCAAATTTTATATTTCACATGACAAAATGTATTAAGCACTCAATATTTAATTTGTAGTATTTTTTAACACTAGAAATAATACAAATATGATGTACTGTAAAAGCAATCTAGAAGATTGGTATGTTGGCAAACCGGTCACCAAAATCAGCGGCGCATATAGGTTTATACTTCGGGAGAGGGGGGGAGGGATTTTAATTTTTTTTTTAGAATAGTTAATATAAATGTTTTAAAATAGCTGATTTTTATAATTATTTTACATTTTCTGAGGGTGCCCAGGCCCCCTCGCCCCCCCCTCGAATACGGCACTGAGAAAAATCCTCTGGGCTTTCAAACGGGCGGCTTGAGTTTTAAAAGTATGCTGAAAATGCACAATCTGTCGTATGTACTTCAGTAATGGTAAAACAAGATTTTAAAAATGTTTAATTTTTTCAAACTGATTCTTTCATTTATTAAAATCACTTTTCTGTCAATTTTTCGAATTCGGGATAAGCGTTTAATTTACGGGGGGAGGATTCTTTTCTGGGAGGGAACTGCCCGTAATTTTATCCCTCGCTGGCTACTGGCCTGACGTACACTTTAATTTAAAGTATGCGTAAGGAGCCATCATATTTAAAGACGCACCTACTTAATTTTTACAATAGCAGCAGCTATATTTCACTTCGTATTTCTAAAAATTTAGCTCATTTTAACACCGAATAGCAATTTTCAATACCTTTGAAGTAAAAATTAATGAGTTGTTATCTTGTAAAATTTCCCTCTTCCTATGTTAAAATATTTTTTCATCCTATTAATATAATATCCTATCCCTTCATGCCTCTTCGCGCTCTTCTATCACGCTGATAAAATAACATCTGCAAAGCAGCTGCCGCCCTTTTGATTTGAAGCATTTTCAGCGTACGGATTCTCTAACGCCACGATTTTCTTGGCGGGTTGAAACGTATGCTAGAATGTACGGAAGTTAGAATCCGCACCTAAAGCTCTACCGTACCTTGCAGAATACCAACATACGGTAGATGGTTACGAATGACGTCAATATGATGTCACACATCCGAACGTTCGCTTAAACGTGCATGGCAGAATAGAGCCCAAGGTTAGCAAAGTTGGTCGGAATTCTGCAGTAGTTTTTCGGTATGGGCTAAATCGACAGAATGGTCAGAGGGTCATAAGAAAGTGTTCAGTGTTATGTAATTTCAATATTTTATTATGATTGCGAAAATAATTGTAGGTATACAACAATATTCAATACTTAATTAAATTTATTAACATATATGTGGTCTATTGCTTTTTTAAACATATTTTTTAATGCTAAAGAACAAGGTTTTGTTTACAAACACAACAAGTAGCTTTGGCGAAAATGCAAAACGCACTCTTAACATAACATTTGCCTTTTAACAAAACTAAACAAGCTACGAACCACTGTGGTAGTTTAAATTAAATAACAAACTTACAAGAAAAAGGCATTTTCTAAGGTAACAGTAAAAATTTTCTACAATAAAATCGAAGTTACAAGGCAAATTTGAGCAGACGATCCGGGTGTCCAATTATCTCGCCGCATGTTGATCACCCATTTTCATCTTTTTTCTTTTTTCCTCATCTTTTTCTTGAGAATTTAGCCATTCTAAATCCATTTCTTGATTGATTAGAACAATTTATGGCGGCACAGCCACCCATAATAACAAATTTATTGGTTTAAAATGCAGAATAAGAACACCGTGCGGTGTCGCCAAGGATTTCTGTGTTAAGCCTAATGTGGGCAACTTTCAGAAGGCGTAGGTCAGCTCGGTATATAAGAGTCTTAGTGTTGGGCAGTGGCATGGGGGGGGGTTACGACTACTGTAACGCATATATATGTATACGTGAGTGTGATAAGGGAGTGAAAAATATACATTTGTATGGCAAAAAAATTCCTCATGGGGGAGAGCTACGACTCCCCTACCCTCCCCCCCTTGGCTACGCCCATGGTGTTGGGCGATGTAAAACGATTATAAAATGGTTAAAAATTATTACAGAAGCATAAGGCGGGATGTGGACTAAAACATGAGGGCGGCTTGTTATGGTAGGGTTGAAGAAAGTCTGGAGCGATTCCATTCTACTTTCTGAATACTTGATATTTTACCAATCGTTTAAATTTGATTAAACTCTGTCGAATGTAGTGATCAGACGCTAGTGCACATCAAATAATTTTAGTTTAGGCCACAAAATATAAGAATATTTTCGTAGCCCCCCAAAAATCTAAGCTGTACACCAATCAAACTGTACCTATAAATATGCGTACCCAATTTGCGCTCAATTGAATGCGCTATTTAGAGGCTGGCGCACTTTTAGTATTTCCGCCTGTAGGTCATAATGTAAATTCTTTTTAGTAGTTCTATAAAAAAAACTCCTGTACACACCAAAATCAATACCAGTTGTGCGGGGGGGCCAATAACATACAACAAATTTGAGTTCAATCAAATGCACGTTTTAGAAGCTATCGTGTTCACTCACACGCAGGCATCACCATAATGGCGTTAGTGAATCCAGAAGACTTTAAAATGTGTGTAAATGCATCAAAATAGCAGTTTTAATTTTTTTTTAAACTTTCCTTACATGGTAAATATTCAGAAAGTATGGAAAGTCAAGTAAAATACCCGCTATTGTCCTATAGTTTACTAGTTAATGAAGGTAGTAAACTTATATTCATTGGAAAGGAGACACATGGCAGCCATGTAGATTTGAACGATATTTCTAAATCTAATCTGAAACCGCCGTGCTTGCATTGAAACGTAAATTCTGCGTATTCTCTTTCATATGCATCCTACCTGTCTTCTGTTTTCTTCTCATTTCTTTGCCATTACGTTTTTCAATTCTAATTTACGGAGAGTGATCTTTCTTTGCCAAAGAGATACAACTGCTAATAAAAAACGAAAGGGTAATAGTTAACAAAAAATGTACAGCTGCAGGAAGGGGGGGCGGGAATGCCCACTCGGCTATTCGGCCGCCGTTCGCTGTACAGCAATGTTTTATAGAATCCAACGGTTTACTAACATACAATAAGGAAAGCCTTACTAAGGTTTCAGGTTTAACTCCCGACGGTCGGGGTTCAATCCCCGACTGGGCGTGGCGGTCAATGTATTCGTCCCTTCATGGGGGGGGGGTAACGTTGGTCCACCTACCAGGTGCCCCCACAATAAAGTGACTAACAACTCCAGTCTTAGTAGTGACCAATGCCTTTAATGCAGAGGCCCGCTTTTTGAAGAAAAATAAACTGTGTAATCTGTAAAAACTATTTTAAACGAACTGGAATCCCAATTGTATCGCATGATTTTCACTTGAAATAGGTAATTTTGTCAGGCAAATAATTAACTTATTTGACTCTAGGAAATAAAATGGTGCTGAAAATAGCGAAGAATCGCTTAAAAATCAGGGTGGATTTTCAGATTTTTAATGTAGCGCAGATTGTTTTCTATATTTTTATACATAATTATGAAAAATTTCAAGCGGATCGTACAAACGGTGAGATGTTATTAGGCGTTTTGTGTTAACTTTGTGATCTTTTGCAGTAATGGCGGAAAAGGTTTTATCTTGAAGTCAGGGATCAGCGTAACTGCATAGTGGGATGATACGCTTTAAAGAATAACTTCCCATAGAGCGCAATGTATTGGAAATATTTTGAGTGCTCCTGTAGAAAAACTATAAATGCTACATTGACAATTTTCAATAGGGTAGATGGAACTTTAGATAAGAATAACATGTATAAATTTCGTAGGAATCGATGCATATTTATGTAAGTTAGAGCACGGACGAACAGACAGACAGACAAATCGAAATCATAAACACTTTTCAACCTTGTTGGAAAGTGTTAAAAAAAGGAGGTTGACTCTTTCTTATTAAACCTACAGAATTTAATCCCAGGCAATTTCTAATGCTAGTGGAAAATAGAGAAATGTGAACATAGGTTTCTGATGTATGTGGTCTTCCTTTTCGCGAGAAATCCTTGTTATAGTCAGTCAGGGCTTATATTGTATAGGATCCCACTGGAGCTCAGATTCTGTATTTCTTTTTTTCGGAGTGAATTTTTGCATATTAGACAAAACCCAGCGGAGCCCATGAATACTGCGCTCCGGAGCTTACCAGTACACTTGAAATTTCCTCCCTTTTCAGGTACAGATTTCAGCGGACAGGCCAGTCAGGAATCTTTTCGCCTCGCACCGATTTAGAAGTCCTGAAACCAAGAGAATTTGGGTCTTCTAATGTGCATTGCTTAGATTTCTTCATGCTATTTCAAACTATTTTATTTTACTCCTCTGTTCTGTGAAATAATGAAAATATGTCCAATACTATTACATGGTAACATCTTTGAATTATTATTTTAATAGAATTTACTACTGACTCCCGTATTGCAGGGTCGCGGGGGTTTACAGCAGGAGCACAGCAATTCAAAAGTTTGGAGAGTGGGTGCTCAGAATGTTTAGATGGATGCCGGAACCAAAAAAGACACCATATTGTGCTGATTTGTGGTAATTTTCTCACTTCCTCTAAGGGTATGGAGGGGAGGGGGGGCTTGAGTCCCTAAGCACCCCTTTTCCTACGCCACTGGTTTACAGTGCCCCACTGAGTATGAACATGAGCTCTAGAGAATACTAGAAGAATAGATTGCCGATGCCATGGTTCACTCTTGGCACAGAAAGTATGGGGACGGAAAAAGCACGTTTTCTTTAAAGAAATTGCGATTTTCTGCTTTAACTCCTCAAAACTATGGGGAATTAAAAAAAAAATGATAAAATAAAGTTACGTGAAGAATGAATCCTGAAAATTTTAAGAAAATCAAAGTTATCAACGATTCAAGCCTATCTGGCTCTTAAGCAATTGAAAAAAAAAAAAAAAAAAAAAAAAAAAAAGAAATTATATGAGCAATGTATATTGATACCTATTATAAAAATATTATGTAGATCAAATAATATGACATGTATTTGGTAAAATTAGATGATAGGTATTATGGAACAAAATGAGGAAAGTTTGCAAGAGAAAAATGTAAAAAAGACGTTACTGTCCGACGGACTAACAAATTTTGTATTCTACTGATTCGTTATACATTTTTGTGATCTCAGTGGTCCACCGTTAATTTCGAGCCCTGCCTAAATGTATATGAAGTGTGAACATAAAAAGAAAAATTCTTGAACAGAAACCTAGCCGCGAGATGAAACAAAAGAATAATGTAATTTTTGGAAGTAAGAAAAAACATGAGAATATAAACCAGGAGCATATTTAAACAGAAAATTACTAAAAATGGGGGTGGGGTGGGGTGGGGGTTGAGAACGCTAACTAATCTGTGTCATGAAATAACACGAAAAAATTGTCTAGGGCCCACAATAACTTCAAATGTGACATTTATAGTTTAATGTTACACTGCAAAAATATCAAAATTGTTTTTAGCATAATTGGAAATTGGAAAAACTATACAGGCGGGGGGTAATTAGGACCATGTTGGGATAAATGCGACCACTTGATTTCTTTTGATACTTAAAGCTTACAACTTTTGTTCTATCAATTCAGACTACTATTCTTTTTTTTTTAGCGATTAAAATAACTCTGTGGATCTAATTGATATAAATTAATTAATAAGGTTATGATTTCTACTTATTCAGACAGTGGCATCTTGCTGCTAACGTGGGGGGAGGATGTCCAAAATTTTCCTTTCGAATGTCATACATCTATCAATTTTAAAAAATAAGTATAAGAACCCTTTCCAGTGTCTGTCTCTCTCATTTCGGTAACAGTAAGGCACTTGCTATGTTCTGTGTTCCTGAATATAAAGGGAAAAATGTTTTAAAAAATGGTGAAGATACATGTTGTTGTTAACATGCATCTCGGATTTGTGTGCTTGGCTCGAAACCGCTTATAAATCCTCGTCAGAAGGACAATAGAAGTGGGTTGCCCTCCGTGGGGGGGTCTTTCTAAGGGGTCCTAACCCGTATTTACGCTGTTTCGGAGAAAACCACGGAAAACTCCGAACGGTTAGGTCGACGGTCGCGCGATGGGACCTGAACCTTCACACATCGCCCGTCTACCATTTCCAGTGACATAACCACTGTGCCATGGTGAGGCCAGATACATGTTTAGTTGCATTAAATTATGTACAAGGAGGGAATTCAGGGTATTGAAATGCACAAAAGTTCTCGATAGGTAACTTTCGGATCGACTGATTAGTATTTGACATCACCAATCTAATTCTTCTAATATTAGGCTTAAATTATTAAAAGAGATCAGTACTTCAGGAAAAAATATGCCTATTTAAGATACACTTTAGATGCAAATTTATAAAGCATCACACATCGCCCGTCTACCATTTCCAGTGACATAACCACTGTGCCATGATGAGGCCAGATACATGTTTAGTTGCATTAAATTATGTACAGCTGCGGAAAAAAAAGTCCCACTTGTACTTTTTTCGGCCGTCGTTCGTCGTGCAGCAAAGTTACAGATACCAATCGTTTACGATTGACGTACACTTTAATTTGCTATGCATAAAAATTGCATAAGGGGCCATCTACATATTAAAATTCGTACCAACTTTTTTTTCTCAATAGTAACCCCTAGATTTCACTTCATATTTCAAAAATTTAGCTCATTTTAACCCCGGACACCAATTTTCAATAAATTTGGACAGAAAATGAGTGAGTTATGAGCACCCAAAATCCCCCTCCCCCTATGTTAAAATATTTTTTCATATTTTAATTCATATCTCATATAATATTGGTAGTAAGAAGCTGATTTTTATTCGTACTATTAGAACTAAACGACCCAAACATAATTTAATGTTTTTGTGATTTTTAATAAATTATGAATATGAATTATGAATTATTAAATTATTTAAAAAAAATAATGAATAGCGACCTAGCCAAATTTCGATGGAAATAGATGCAGAAATTAATATTACATGGCTGTGCAAAATTTCAAATTTTTACGTTCAGTAGTTTAATTTATATTAAATAAAAGGTGTTATTTTCATGAGTTAAGGGACCATATATAAATTTACTAAGTGAAAATTTTTTGAAAATTGCATAAAATAAACGTAAATTAGATTTATTTTGTGCAAAAACACAGTAAAAGATACAAGTATTAAAAATATCAAATTTTGAAGCAAATAAATTAGAGATTTTTACAGTTTGATAGGGATTCTATAAAGCGTGTATTGTTGTGTCCGCTATCATATTTCCCCAAATAAAATATTTTCCAGCTATAGAATTAGATGCAGTAGATGTATGTCTTTTAATACAATGTCCTATTTCTGAAAAACTATCATCCTCAACTTTCCAGAGGTGAATGTGACCTTTTTTAATATCGGAAACATTAGGTCTTTGGACTTCCTCATACTTTATCAAATCACGTTTTTCTCTCTAAATTTTCATCTAACTATAAATTAAAATACCGCCAAAAGTTTTAAGAATATTGCACATTGTAGACGATAGTATTAAATGAAGAAAGTTAAATAACAAACACGGTGATAATATTGGGTCGGCAAAAAAGTAATTGCGTTTTTTACATGAAATTCAAACAAATAAATTTTCTATCAGGAAATCATTCTTCATGTTTGACCATAGCTGAGTAATATTCAAGCTTGTAGTCAGAAGAGCAGAGAGCAGCCTCTAACTCCTGCCAACATTTCACCTGTCTAAGAGAACGATCAACGGAAATACTTAATAACAATTTCAAAATTACAAAGATTTTCGAAATCGTGAGCAGTCATTTTGCATTTTCCCCTTAAATCGTGTACGAACCAAGGAAGTTATGAACTCACGGGTCATTTGGAGCACAGACTAAATATTTTATTCTTCCCTTGATATTCTCAGTACAAAAAACTTTAAGAGAGATGGAAACAATATTTTCCTTGAAAATAATATTAGTTTCTTTTAACTCTCGCGAGCGAAATGAATGAAAGGCGAAAAGTTCGGAACCTACAAATAGCGTTTTTCAATTTGCAGAAAGTCCCTATAAAACGCGCAAAAATTAATTCGCAATATCTCCGGAAATTATCGCAGAAAATTGGTGAAAATTTATATTTAGAGTAATTTGAAGGTTTCCTTTCGTTTAATAAAGTCAAAATATGGGGGTGCCATTGAGAAAAACGAAGTTGATGCAGAATTAAATATGAAGACGGCCCCTGATGCAAATTAAATTAATAGTAAATTAAAGTACGCGTTATTTGCAAACGAATGGTATATTTGTAACTAACGAATGGTAACTTTACTGTACGACGAATGACGGCGAAATAAAGAGCAAGTGGGGCTTTTTTTTTCCGCAGCTGTACAAGGAGGAAATTCAGGATATTGAAATGCACAAAAGTTCTCGATAGGTAACTTTCGGATCGACTGATTAGTATTTAACATCACCAATCTAATTCTTCTAATATTAGGCTTAAATTATTAAAAGAGATCAGTACCCCTGGAAAAAATATACCTATTTAAGGTACACTTTAGATGCAAATTTATAAAGCATCTTTATATTGTACATATCGATGTAACTTTGCAGTAATAAAAACTTTTACTTTTCACTGTCTTTTTAATACATGTTACTTTATGAAAGCTGAAATACAGGAAAAATATTTCATTTTATCTACGAAGTATAAAATAAGGACAAAACATCCATAAAAGACACGAAAATTATAAAAAAAATATCTATATAAATAAAATTAGACTTTTGTCTGTACATTTCTTGGAATTCAAAAATTTTGCGATTTCTATCCGTTTCAAGCAACTGGGCATCCGGTGCGACCCTCAAAAAAAAGTTTGTCTGTCTGTCATTCTGTCGTTCTCTCATTCTGTCCGTGACGCTTTTTTTGTTCAAGCCTCACGTAAAAACGACTGAAGCGAATGATATGAACTTGGGTGTCATGATAGGTGGTCACTCAACTTAAAACATAGGCGTAGAATTTTTAAGAAATCTTGATAAGATTTTCAGATTTTGCGAAAATGATTTCAAACTGCGTAAATTTGTGTTCGAGCATCACGTAAAAACGACTCAAGCGAATGGTATGAAATTGGGTGTCATGATAGGTGGTCACTCAACTTAAAACATAGGCGTGGAATTAAAAAAAAATCTTGATTGGATTTTGAGATTTTGCGAAAATCCTTTCAAACTGTGTAAATTTGTGTTCGAGCATCCCGTATAAACGACTGAAGCAATTGAAATGAAATTTGGTGTCATGATTGGTGGTCACGCAACTTAAAACATAGGTGCCGATAAAAAAAAAAATCTTGATTAGATTTTGAGATTTTGCGAAAATCGTTTTAAAATGCGTAAATTCGTGTTCAAGCTTCACGTAAAAACGAATGAAGCGATTGAAATGAAATTTGGTATCATGATTGGTGGTCACTCAACTTAAAACATAGACGTCAAACTTTTAAACAATCTGGATTAGATTTTGAGATTTTGCGAAAATCGTTTCAAACTGCGTAAATTTGTGTTCGTACATCACGTAATAACTGCAAAGGTGAAAAAACGATATTTGGTGAAATGATAGGTGTTCACTCACCTTAAACTATAAGCATCTAATTAAAAAAAAATCGTTTAAAACGCGAAAATCGTTTAAAACTGAGTAAATCTTTGTTCAAGCATCACGTAAAAAGGACTGAAGCCAATAATATGAAATTTGGTGTCGTGATAGGTGGTCACTCAACTTAAAACATAGGCGTCGAATTTTAAAAAAATCTTGATTGGATTTTGAGATTTTGCGAAAATCCTTTCAAACTGCGTAAATTTGTGATCGAGCATCACGTAATAACGACTAATACGAATGATACGCAATTTGGTGATATGATAGGTAGTTGCTAGTCTTAATTTATAGGCGTTGAATTTTAAAAATATTTTGAATACACTTTGAGATTTTGTGAAAATCGTTTTGAAATGCTGAAACTTTGTTCCAGCATCACGAAATAAAGACTGCAGGGAATGAAACAAAATTTGGTGACATGATAGGTTGTCACTCAACTTAAATTCTAGGCTTCCAATTTTTCAAAAATATTGATTAGATTTTGAGATTTTGCGAAAATTATTTCAATATGCGTAAATATTCGTTCGCGCATGACATAATTACGACTAAAGCGTATGAAATGGTATTACTTAGTTACTGTATAACCTGTAATATTTTAACAATACATAAAAATTATAACTTCTCTTTCTTTACTTTGGCAACATACTACATCCATTCTGTGTACTCCTACAATGCTGACGAAAGTTCTTGCTTTTTGGAAATTTGCATTCAGTACTAACCCGTCAACGACTTCAGCTAGATCTAAATAAATGTATAAATTATAGGGATCGACCGATAGTATCGGCGCCGATACTTCCTATTTTTTTAGGTATCAGTATCGGTTCTTTCGATTCTAAAAGTATCGGGAATGTATCGGTTTCTGTTGCCTTCATCCATTTTCACCGATACTTTTCAACCGATACTTCGCTTTTCAGAAGAAAACCACGCAGGCGCAACATCATTCAAGAATCTTTATTTTGGTAATGAGATGAGAGGCGTCGTTTCATTGGCACATTTGTTTGCGCGAGTGGTTTCGAACTGTGTTTTTTTTTTTTTTAATTCTAACCATCGCTGAATGGATGTCGTATCACCAAGTGTGCTCGAAGTTATGGACGAAGAATCGTTAGATGACAATTTAACAGGAAAATCGTCTATTCTTCTAAATTATTTTGATTTGGTGCCCAACACTAAATACGCTATCTGCAAAGATTGCAAAAACAAATGTCGAGAGTTAGGCTATAATTTTACTTCAGTTTTATAAACGTTTATTTCCTCACTGTGTGGACTTGAAAAAGAGTTCATTCATATAAACATTTATATATATATATATATATACACACACAATTGAATCTCCCTATAACGAACTCGCTCAAGTTCCAGTTAAAAAATTCGCTATAGAGAAAATTTGGTTGTACAGAGATTAGAGATTTTTCCAGTTATTTCACCAAATGTTACAAACTTTTTAGTTTCGATTTTTAAATGTATTAAATTACGACTTTCAATTAAAAATAAATTTGTATTTACATTAAATTTGTTAAACTTACGGTTTCTTACTTTTCATTGTATAAATGAAATATTCAAAAGTAAAGGCAATTCTCAAATTTAGAGAATGAAATATGTAATGTAGCGGTTCTCAACCTTTTAAGGCCGCGGCCCCCAACAAAGGCTAACTAACGGTGGCGCGCCCCCCTCCTCACATTTTTCAGCATACATTCAGTATTTTAATCTTTAACAATGAACATTTTTCTACAGTCGAATTTTCTACAAAATAATGTTATCGGTAAAGTTTGAATAAACATTTTAAGCGAAAATGGATATATTTTTAGTAAAAATGAGAATAAATAATATGGTTTTTCAAAAGCATGCACCACAACTTGCTCTTTGGTTTTTCTCGCGCCCCCCTGCAAACGCTCTGTGCCCCCCCTTGGGGGTCGCGCCCCACAGGTTGAGAAACACTGATATAATGCATTTACTTTTATTTTACTTCAAAATTCCGTTATTTTAGATTGTTTTGCATTCTGTGATTTTAAATTTTCATAAAAATGTTCACATTTTAAAAGTGCGCTGAAAATAGAGTGAGGCACATTTTCTTCCATTTGGAAACCTCTTTTTGAAAAGTGGAAGCATTTAGGTATGATGTGGTTTTGGTCGTGAAGCGCAGTGCCTTATTATTATATGGGCAAATCGGGACTTTGGCCCAGGGCCCCCGACTTGAAAGGGCGCCAAATTTTAAATGATTTTTCTGAATATTCTTTTTTATATCAAAATTTTATGAAAAATATAACAAATTTCATAGATTGGGGCCCCTGAATCCATCAATGTGCCCCTGTTGGTCATAATCGGGCGCTGGTGAAGTGTCTTCATTATCGGAGTCAGTTTCACTTTTCTGGCCTCCATTT
The DNA here is from genome assembly GCA_038373885.1 of Cheiracanthium punctorium. NCBI lineage: Eukaryota > Metazoa > Arthropoda > Arachnida > Araneae > Cheiracanthiidae > Cheiracanthium > Cheiracanthium punctorium. The sequence goes on from JAWZYV010017263.1 coordinate 104,098, forward strand.
TTATCATCTGTTACTCTTCCATTAAGTGATCTGTCCAAATTTAAAATTTTCTTCAAAACTAACAAAAAAAAATCAAAGGTAAATCTAAAATATTCGCTATGGGAAGATAAGCTCTTCGTTATATGGAGAATGTTTATAGTGTTGTTTAAGCCTTAAAGTTACGTTTCCATGAAAAATTTCGTTATAGGGGACTGTAATAGGGGGTGTAAGGAGACTTCGTTATAGGGAGATTCTACTGCATATATAGGCTTTTGATATCGTTGGAGAAAGTCTAACTCCTGATATAGATTTCACGCTTAAGAGACATGCTTAAATTTTTATTTAAAAAAATTGGCACAAAGACATCTGATTTGGCTTGGGTATGATATAGATATCAAAATTGATGGGGGAGACGGTCGTTGACATCGTTTGATATTTCAGGGGGTGACGACCTTTAAAGTGTTAAAGCAGGTATGGGCAACCTTTGAAAAGTTGTGGGCCAAACTTTAGAATGTTAGCGAAGTCGCGGGGCAAACTTCCGGATTTTAGCGAAGTGGCGGGGCGTATAATTGGGATTTATATGGGATATTGAATGGTTTATACGGAGTTTTCAAATGTTTCGGTGGGTCGAAAAGGGTGGTAAAAATTAAACTTATATATAGTAAACTATACTATTTTATATAGCCTATATTGGTTATCGTTATGTAGTAGTGGGTCTCGAAAAAAAATCTAGTTGAAGATTTTTTGAAGAGAAGGACAAAAAAGTTTGGGAACCACTGCTCTAGATCAACATTTTCTTTGTGTCGCAAAGAAGTTATCTTTTTGGCACTGACTTGAAAACTGGCGACTCCCGTGAACTTTAATTATGTTGGTCCAGAAGCTAAAAAAAATGATTCATTTTTAAAACATTACACACTATCAAAAGTACGAATTATCAAACATTTAATGATTTTATTATCTATCAGATTAATGAGAGAACGTAGGATTTGTATATCATTCTCTTTGAGAAGCGTAATAATTATCAATATCTAATAATTATTTATATTGCTAATTTAAAAAATTGAAGCTGTATTAGTATAATTAGTAATACTAATTATTATTTAGTTTATTTCAAATTTTGGGATAAAAAGTATATTTCTTGTGAATAGTATTTGGTTTATATACAAGGAAAACACAGGAATAATCGGTGTGTACCTGTTCTTCGCACGGAAAAGATAAAAAACATGGATCATCCGGATTAATTGTGACTTAACCCTGTCCGGAGAATCAAAATATTCTGATTTTCAAAAAGAATTTAAAAATGATCATATGAGTTCATACTAAAAAGAAATCTTGCTAAAACATTTAATAATTCACTTAGTGGTTAAATAATTGGAGCAAATAAATAAACCCATTAATTAATGTGAACTTATTATACATTTTAAGGGAATAATTTACATACGTATTTAATGAACAATATGTAAATACATATGTACTTACATAATACTGTACAGTTTATACATTATCACAATTTAATGCAGTTTAAGTAATCTATAAAATGTTTTCATATGTGAAAGAATTATAATTAAAGAAAATCTAAATAAAACTTGCAAGCTTTGAAGTTGAATAAATTTCAAGTGTTTACTTTTTTAAGCACAAAATCGAGGCATGAACAAAAAACAAAGACACATATAGTAAGAGCAAGCAGGAAGCTGTTTTGGGCCTAATATGGAAACCTTTTATCTGGCTCATAGCAATAAACAGGCGACAAAATAGAGGTTGAGAAAATTTGATTTAAATATTTGCACAGTCGGCACTGGAAATGGATTCTCTTATTAATATATCCCTTTAGACTCCCCCCCCCCCCCGTGTTTGTGTTCTGCCAAGCCTAAAGGAGGGGCATCTACCTATAGGGGGGGCGGCTTGGGCGGAGGACTTTTTAAAGAATTCTAACGCATATTCATGTAACATCAGGAGAAAATCGCCCAAAACGCGACAGCCAGACGATTAGATCAACAGCCACGCGAGGAGAAAGAATTCCGAACATGCACACTAAAACGCTTCCCAATGCTCAGCTTTTTATAAATTCGGCCATTAGTCGGCATGATTGAATAGAAAAGAAAGACTAGAACTACTGTAAATTCACACTTCAATGTATCCTGCTTTTTCTTTTTAAGGCTTTCTACTCAAATTTCATCATGCTCAAATTTAATCAAACTGGCTCAAATTTCATCATGTTGTTATTCATTTTAACGAGAACTACACTCTCGTTATAAAAACTGCCCAAAATACATATGTAGATTTAAATGACATTAAATTATGTAAAGTATTGGTATCGGTTAAGTATAGTTATCGACCGATACCATAACTTAAAAATATCGGTATCGGCTATTTCTGAAAATGAATTTATAGGTAAAGTATCGGTATCGGTCATCGGCGAAAATGTGGTATCGGTCGATCCCTAATAAATTATAATTTGGTAGCATTTTAGTTATTATTAGTGTTTCTAACCGATTATAGATGACGCCACCAAAATTCAGATACAGCCCTTTAAGACGGAGCTCGTACGATTGTGCGGGTTTGGAAATTTACGTTTTTATTTCTTTTTAGTCGATAAAATACAACTGCTGAGAAAAATGAGCAAAAGCAAAATTCATTCTTTAGAAAAATTAATTTTAGATACTTCTTTCCGCCATGAATAATACCTCTTTAACTGAATCGAAATTCTCGAGAAATAAAATGTAACTTGAAAACAAATCCAGTCTTAAAGGGATAGACAGAAATCGGCGGAATTTTGTATTGTTTTTCCGATCGACACTAAAATATTTTCTGTAAATTTAAGTGACATTTCATTAGACAATGGAATAGCTTTAAATTTCCGTTTTTCGAAGTTTTTGAAAATGATCCATGTTATTTTATTTACATTCTTAGCTTAAAATTTTTAGAAAGTATGTGGAAATTAAATTTTTTTTTTTCTATAGCAGGGATGCCCACTAGTGTAAATCGGAAGGTATAGGAATTTTTTTATTTTTAAATCAATTTTTGCCTAGGGTGGAAAAGTTGAGTATTAAGTATTTTAGTTTACATGTTAATGTTTAATGAAATCCAGCTACATATTGAGGTGCTCAAAGTGTTTGAAATGTAGTTTAAAATTGAAAGTTTACGACATTTAAAAAAATGAATAATATTTTAAATTTATTTTGGCGCCGGGTCATAAAGTTGTGACTTGAGTATATTAGTTTATACACATATTCCTGTACCGCAAGCCCCTACGATAAATAGTAAAAATCGACAATTTCACAAAAATGAGTTAAAAATTGTAAAATAAATATATATATTTTTTAAATTTGGAAGAGTACTCAGGAAATAAAGTATAAACGTTTCTAGAACGTAGAAAAGTATCTACAGGGTTTGGACGAAAATATGGAGACACCTTAAAAAAAAAAAAAAAAAAAAAAAAAAAAAAAAAAAAAAAAAAAAAACATGTTTCTTTGCCTAATATGGTGTAGGAAACCCGTTGGCAATAAAAATAACTTGCAGTCTTCTCGGAATGGATAAATACAGTTCCTGTATACTTTCCTAGGGAATCTGGTGCCATTCTTCCTGCAAAACGGTGGCAAGTTCAGATAGCGATTTTGGCGGTGGATAGCGACCACGCACTTTCCTCCTTCCTCTCCTGTGACAATTCATCCCCGTGCTCAGAAAACCAGTCCTGGACGATGTGATGTGTGTGAACAGGGGCTTTGTCGTCTTGGAAGACACCATCAGCATTGGGAAACAAAGTTTGTACCATGGAATGGACTTGATCTGCCAAAATGTTCACATAAGTCTTGGCAGTAATGTGGCCTAACAGAGTTATCATGGGGGTTACAGAGAACCAGGATATGGCTGAACCATCACAGAACCCCCGCCATGTTTCACTCTTGGCAACAAGCAGTCTGGATTATAGGCTTGGGATGGCGTTCTCCAGACGTAACTCGGCTAGAAGTGGGAAGCAAAGTGAAAGCAGACTCATCCGACCATATTACTTTCTTCCACTGCTCTATAGTCCAGGCTTTTTTTGTCCTGTTACGGGCATTATCATCACTAATGAATGGTTTTTGAATTGTAGCTTGGCCAGCAATACCCTGCTTATGGAGCTCTCTTCTTATTGTTTGGTACTCACTGGGTTTGTGGGCCCGACATTCATTTCAGCAGTAACTTTTGCAACTGTGGTCTTCTTATTTTTCGTCACAATCCCCCTTAATGATCGTCTGTCACGATCACTTAGCGTACACTTTCGTCCGCGCAGTGATTTAGCGGATGATGTTTTTCCGTATTTTAAATATGTGGAATAAATCTTCGATACAGTACCTCTTGCAACACTACACACCTCGGCTGCCTTGCTTACGGAAGCACCCACCATACGAGCTCCAACAATTTGCCCACGTTCGAAGTCTGTTAGCTCTGACATGATGCAATGACAACTTCCCAGAACAGTGCCCCGACAACGACTGAGCAGCGCATTTACGACGTTGTATAGGTGACGTCAGCTGGCGAAAACGGCAGCGCCACCTACATATTTCACTAGAATGAATCTTTTTTTTTTACAAACATGCATTTCACAAGATGTTTCCAAATTTTTGTCCAACCCCAGAATATGAAAACTAGAGGCAGTAGGAGTATTTTTTGTAGGTGCTCCAAATAACAAAACTGTTCTGATTTTTGGATATTTGATTAAGTTGATATGCTAAAGGCAATAAATAAACTGAAAACATGCAAGTATTTGATGAAAACAAACCTTAAAGTACCAATATACAATAAATATATGATATAATTATCTCGTGAAAAAACTATTTCAATCTAAACTGTGATTTTGAATTAAAATATTTCATTATGTTCCTTGATTTGAGGCTGGATCTTACAAATCTGGCCCTTCTTTCTTATTGGCATGAAGTAGTCATAATAGTCTTTCTTTGTTTGTGGTTTTGCAATCCACAAACAAAAGATATGCCAGCCTCTGTTACTAGTTTCACACAGTGCCCGGTTCCTTGTGTGTGGCATGGAAAGCAAGGCAAATAAGGAAATTTCTCTGAAGCAATCTCCTTTGACAGGAATGTTTTTAAGTCTTCATCGGAGATGTCTTTTAAAACTGGAGTCTTGTTATTATCATTCCAAAAAATTAAATCCGTATAAACAGTTGCTTGCATATTTATTACTGGTATACAAAAGTGTTTCACAAATGAAGTATTCTTTTATGGCAGAAATAACCGTACAGTAAGCTAATTTTCTAATAGTGTCTCTATCATCATATAACACAGCTAAAGCAAATTCTATAGGTGAGAAAAAATCCATTTCTTTGGATGACAGCGTCAACAGTTTTTATTAATTGATCCAGCATATATCTTTACATAATTAGTTTCCACATGTATCTAGAACAATCAATACCCAATGACTATCCTTTTATGTGGAACCCCATTGAACCGTATACCTTCATAGTACATGTAACTAAATGCAACAAGTTTTCGGAAGGCTCTTCAGTTGTCATATTAAGACGAAGGATACCGTTTGCGTTTGACAACCACGAGGAATGCACCACCGGTCCTGGTTGAATAGCAGCTAAATCTTGACTGAATTCTTCTGAAGACACCGCTTTTAACATATCCAACAAATATTATTGATCTGTACTCAAAATACTCATTGACACCTGGAAACGGATTTCCCTCGATCTTACAGAATTCAGTTACAGAAACCACCCATTGCATCTGAAAAATCTATGAGCCCATGAGTTAAGCTGAATCAAAAGATGTTGTAAAATAAGTTCGTTAAGATGTGCATACAAATGAACCCCTGAAGTACACGATTTAACTCAGCTTCTAGAAGACGTATTACTTATGCCTTTGTATCAGTATTGACGATTGTGCCATCGCATTCGATTGCTATAAGTGAATCAGTTGATATACCTTTGTCATTAAAGAAGGTTAATAATCCTTCCTTAATGTTAATCTCAGATCCAGACGGAACAGCTAGATGCCCAAGGTAAATGCAGCTTGGTTCTTGTATTAAAGAAATAGGTTCTACTGTGACCAGGTGGCTGTGTGGCCGAGCAGCCAGCTGTGTCGGAAAATTTCTTTACCTCTGTGATTGGCTATTCGATCTGCCAGATTGGCTATTCGATTGATCGCCATGTTGCTGGTAGTTATATGGATCGAGGGCAACGGCTGCATTTTTTCAGCGCTGGGCAGCCTATCCAGCTGTCTTCCATATTGATGTGAAAATTCTTGCGCTTCAAAGGGTTAAGCGAGACGTCTCAATCTTTTGGCGGGATAAATATAGTGAAATCAGATCAGAAGCGCGGATGAAAGCAAGCTAGCTCTTGTTTCGTGCCGAAACTAGTGAGAGAAATAGCCTAATTTTGTAATTTTGTATTCGAATTTTTGGAGCTCCTAAAGAGAATGCTCAAAAAAGCTTTTTTATGGAAAAAAAACTTCTGGCCATTCGGCAAATTATGCCACCCAAGACATTATATATATATTTTTTTTGAAAAATTGATTTTTAGGGGCGAGTGGGGCACCTGAAGGAGATGTTTAAAAAATAATTTTTTTTTGAAATATTCTGATATGACCACTTGGCAACTGTTGCCCTGTAGGCCACATGAAAATAATGAAAAAAAAATTCGAACTACCCTAATGCCCACAGATAAGGTTGATGACGCATAGTGTGCCATTGAAATTTTTTCGGGGAGGGGACTGGAAAAAAAGAAATTTGAGGGGACCTAACAAATTTTTTCATCCACATATGAGGATGTGAGCAGCAACCCCCACCTCCCAAATTTTTCTAAAGAAATGCGTCAAAGATTGCTCTTCTGTATGGAATATAATTCTTTTTGGGAGATACTTTAAGAACCACCCCCATATAGAAATCTGCTCTGGTCCCGAACTGACAAAGGATTTTATATGGATCAGCTCTTACTTTTGTAGCAAGATGAATTGTAGAAGAGAAATGATTCACGCTAGAAAAACTATTTTAAAAATTCTATCTTTCTATTTTAAAAATAGGAGATGGAGCCCTTGTCGTGACCGGGCTTGGGTATCTATTCTCCCCGAGTTGTAATCCCGGAGACGATTGTTACGTTACTACTTTCTTACTCAGTCTAAGTATCGGCTGGATCGCATCCAATATAAAGATATATGTTCATGGCGACGTGTTTATGAGGCGCCAAAACTAGTAATGGTTCCAAATAAACAGCGAAAAAAATAAGGTTTGCCCCAATCAATGTGCTTAGGGGGCGCCAAAATTTTAGTTTGCTCTTGGTGATATAAACACTACTTTCGGCACTGTTTTGTCCCATCAAACCACAACTCTTTGTTCTAATAGGATTTGCTAAGTGTCAAATAAGACATATTAATCAAACAACTCTATGTTAATAATATGCCGCTAACTTGACATTTTTTTCACAGCTTCAAAATATTACAACAAAAGACACCCTGCAGTATTATCGGGGGAAAACAACTCAAGATGCTTTTCGCTTAATGAAACAGTCATTATTTAATGGTGTAAAACTAGTTTCAACATCATCCAAATCAAACTGAGACCCATTTGCTTTTCTTATACACTTCAGGGATGGACGCGAGACTGAAAATTGGTGTCTCGCAAAACAGCTTAAAAGCGTTGTCTCGTCTCGCAAAATCCCTATATCGTAATGTTAAAAATGTCCGTCTCGTCTAGCAAAAAAGCTATAAACCTTTGTCTCGTCTCGCGTCCATCCCTACACTTCATACAGTCATTTCTCTTTTTCAAAAAATTAATATGGATTTCTTTGTCTGGCATACTGCTGTCATCAACAATGACAACAAAAATTTGGGCGTTTGTTTCTTAGCAAATCGTATTCACGCACACACACACACACACACACACACACACACACACACACGCACACACACACAAAAAAAAGAACATTTAGTTCAGAGTTTCTTAAATTTTTTCTCTGGTTGCGCTTTGGAGGATCTTGGAGGACGATCTTGTGTAAACTTGAGACGATGAATTTGGAGACTAAAGCAATGAAATATTTTTTCACGGAGCACGGTTTGAGAAACCTTGATTTAGTTTAATGGTAAAATAGAGATTCTCTTCCTCCGGTTAATCATATAGAGACATGATGCTACTGTTTTCTGCGTCGTCGACTTTTCTCTCTTGTTTCTTAGATATTTTGTTTTTTTCAAAATAATTTTTAAACGCTTTTTAATATTCTTTTCGATTTATATTTTCCCCAGTGTATTTGTAAGGATCCTTCATTTTCTCCCCTTCTTGCCTGATGCTATATCAGGAGTGTTATAAAATAATAATAATCTAGAAATTTGAAAATTAAATTTTCTTCATTTTGGTAAAACTGAGCATTTTAATTGTGAGAGCATACATATTTTGTGATTTTGAAAGCAAAGTTCTAAAATAATATAAAATTTACAGAAATAGAAAACTTCACATTAAATTACTGGAACACAAATTAGACTCCTTATGAAATGTCCTATTGGGCCCCATACCATATATCAGTGCTTTTAGCCTTACTGCAAATTAATTATTCACCACAGTGCTTTTGTCGAAAGCAAATACCACGGACACAAAATAGTGGTTTAAAATGAAAAACATTTGTTGGAAGCTTTATAATAACAGACATTTTCGTTTGAAAGAATTAATAGGAGATCGAAACAAGCATTTACTTAAAATGGAAAAAAAAAAAAAAAAAAGAAAAAAAAAAAAGAAACCCCTCACTACGATGTTTACAAAGCTTGTTCTTCTTGTTCTAAAAAATCGTTAATTAAAAAAAAAATCAATGCATGATCCGGTGAAAGGCTGGTACTACCACCTGTCAGGAGCGGAAAAAAGGGGGTGCGAGGGGGCGTGAACCTGCGGATCACATTCTGAACACATAACTGCATTATTTTATGCAATAACTCGCATTTCCTATTAGTCCCTATGTTACATTAACCGTCTTAGCCTTAGTCTCTCTTACATTCTTCACACACAGACACTTACATAATATAAGTAATGAATACATGTTAATATTCAAATTTCAGTGAGTGCAAGTGCAACCCTTTTCACCCCCATATCGGAGCTCATTTACTCAGTTGTTAGTTATCGACTGCCCTAGTGACTGTTTAAAACTGATTTTAACTCGTTTATCCAATAACTAGAGGTGTGGGGGGGGGGAGGTCAATTCTCTCCGAGTGGGTCGAAAAGATAAGACGTTAACTTTGTTCCGCCTTGAGGACAGCTTTAAGAGGTTCTCATGATTGGATCAACGAGTTGAAACCAGTTTAAAATATCGCTATTGTATTTGTTAACTAGCAGTTAAGGAAGAAAAATTTTAAACTAATCATCGACTGCTGCCTGACAACTCGGAGAGACAGGGCCGGATCGGACAGATCTTTTCGCCCTAGGCCAAAGGCCCTAATTGCGCCCCCCTTACAAAATTGATCAGTGATTTTCAATTTAATGTACATAATTTATTTTTAAAAACTCACCAACACAAGTATATGCATAATAATAAAGATAAAACATTTACTAGGAAAGCATTCAGTGCAAGCTGAAGGCAAATGGGGCGATTGCCCTGAGCACCGTGCTTTGTGTTTTTGAGATTTTAAAAGTTTTTTATAAAACAAATGCAAATGAAGTAGTTCTAGTTATGGATCATTCCTACATGAAAGAATTAAAAGATGCATCCTTTCACCAGGGCCAGACTAAGGAATTAGGAGACCTGCCACAGACCTACCACATTTTTTTTCTTTTTTTTTGGGGGGGGGGGAGGTGGCTGTACGGTCATAACTTGTTGGTCATATGACACGTCATAGGATAGAAGTATTTATTCGCAATGGCATTCATAAAGGGGGTAGGGGGTTAAGCTTCAAACTCTCTTTTGCCCAAAAATTTGTAACTTAGAGTTCACAAAATTTTTATTTAGAAGTTATTTTTCAAAATAAAATAACGTCAAGTCACTCCATCTTGTAATGCTTGGTATCTTAACATGACGTTACATTTTCCTTTGCTGGGCAAAAGAGTTAGTGTAAACAAACCCTTTTGCTCAGCAGTATGCGTTGCCAGGGTGCATCTCTTTATCTGTTTTCAGTACTGTTAAAAATTTAGCGGAACACAATTCTTTTAAGAATAGGACTTAAACTTTTTTAATCATTTCGGGGGCCCCTAAAACTTGGAGGTCCTAGGCCGCAGCCTACAGAGGCGGCCCGAGGGGCGCGCGGGGCCCCAGGCGAAGCGCAAGAGCGGGTTCCTCTTCTCTATCATGTCTTATGAGATAGCAATAAAATGGCCCAGGAGCGGGGCCTCTATAAGCGCGGGGCCTTAGGCGATCGCCTACATTCGCACCCCCCTTGGGCCGGCCCTGCAGCCTAGTTGACCTGTGTGGTAATCAGGGACTTCCTGTCATCCATCTGCATAATCGCCAGAAAATCTTTATAAGAATGAAATTTTTAAGTGTCAGTGAAATGGTAATGGTTTTGAAATACAGGGTTAGCATAAGGCGACCATATTTCTAAACGGTAATTTGGAGACAAATCAAGCATTGTCCTCGAATCTAACCAAAACATGGGGACACTAGAAAATATTTTCGAGGACTTATTCGAGGACATAACATATTACCATGTACACCCTCCAAAAAAAGTACTCGACGGCAAGAAAATTTTCGTACGTCAATTTCAAATTTAAAGCATGGTTCTTCATGAAAAGTGATTAATAATTAACAAATCTGATAGGGGAAATTTGGCTCATAGTCGGATACTTTATTGAATGTCTGTACACGCTACACACACAATGACAACAAACGTTTTCAGAGATCGAATTTCATTGTTTCTCTGAGTAAATGGCGTTTTTAGTTGGTTTATTTTTCTTATTTCTTCAGTTTTTTCTGAAAGAAATAAACTAAACGGAGAGTTTCAGGGGAAAAAAGTACAAATCTTTAAATTTGAGGACAAAGTATTTTTGGGGAAAAAATGAAAAAAAATCTATATTTGCGGACTGTCCTCGAATTTCGAGGACGTATGGTCACCTTAGGTTAGCAAGAAATAAATTGCCCACTTCAGAGGGCTCTAGAATGCGTTCTATTGGTCCAAATGAGGTAAAATTTGAACTACGGGTAATTCAAATGATGAGCTTGACATTTATTAAATAAAAATTTTAGTGCAACAATACGCAGATTGGAGGCGCTGCAATACACGTAAACGTATTTTATATGCTTCATAAATGTTAAATAATATAAAAACTTTACAACTGCTCAATATTTCTCCCTTCACGTTCAACAATGTGCTCTAATCGTAAAACCATATTTTCCACAGCTGACCGGAGTGAATCTGCAGGAATATCAAGACCATGGCGCCGAATGTTGTCCTTCAGATATGGCACAGACCCCAGTAGCACAATTAGTCCAAAAGACGTTTAAAACACGTTTTTTAACGTCATAAAACGTGTTTCCAACGTAATTTAAACGTTTTTTGAACTAGTTGTGCTACTAGGGGATGCTGGCCTTTGACGGTAGATCTAGTCCTTCAGGAAACCCCACAACCAAAATTCGCATGGGGTGATATCTGGCGAACGAGGAGGCCATGCTATTGGAAAATAACATCTTAATTACGCATATGTGAATATATGTGAAATGCTGTCTTAGCAATTGCTGTACACGACGATCAATGTGAGGAAGTGCACCGTCTTGCACGAGAATGATGTCCTGAAGGCATCCACGCTGTTGAAGTTGTGGGATTACATAATTCCTCAGCATATCACGGTTCCGTTGCCCAGTTACGGAACATGTTTGGGATTCCATTTTCAGTTATCTCCTCAAAAAAAAATACGGTCCAATGATAAAGGTAGCCGTAAAACTACACCATGCTGTCACTTTTTCAGGATGTAAGGGCTGTTCCTGGATAGCGTGTGGGTTTTCCACTGTCCCTATTCGACAATTATGGGTATTAACTTGCCCATTGAGGTAAAAATGGGCTTCGTCACGACATAGAATGTTCCATGGCCCAATGACATCAACCACCGAGCCAGGAACTGAAGTGCAAAAATTTTACGAACTTCAGAGTCCCCGTCCTGCAGTTGGTGCACTGGCTTGATTTTATAGGGATAAAAATGCAAAATTTGCTATACAATTTTCCGTACAGTGGAATACGGGATATCCCCTACGCGGGATACAGCTGGTACGCTCACACTACCATGCGGCGTCTGACTGCTGGCTTCAACGACCAAGGTAGCCACATTTTCGACACTAGAAGACAGGATTTGCTTTCGTCCTCTGCCAGGAAGAATGCCAAGTTACCCAGTTGTTTCAATATTTTCAATCATCTTCCGTAGAGCATATGAAGACATTGAACCTCTTCGTAACCGTTTCATACGATGGAATTCTTTTAAAGTAGCAACAGAGTTCTGCTGGTTCTGGTAGAACAATTTTACCAGTAGCGCTTTTTCTTGCAACGTAGGCATGGTGTTCAAAGAAGTGACTAATGCTCCTGCAGATTCCGTCGTTTTTACACCAAAGAATAATGCTAATTGGAATGCGCTAAAACGCAAGTGCAATGCCATATTGGCAATAAATGTAAATAACTGTCATTCGTATTCCTAGTAGCACAATTAGTCCAAAAGACGTCTAAAACACGTTTTTTTTTTACGTCAGAAAACGTGTTTCGAACGTAATTTGAACGTTTTTTGAACTAGTTGTGCTACTAGGGATTAAATCCCCATCTATTGGTGAATTTTTGTACTAAAAGTTTTTATTTAATAAATGTTAAGCAAATCATTTGAATTACCCGCAGTTCAAATTTTATTTCATTTGGACCAATAGAACGCATTCTAGAGCCTTCTGAAGTGGGCAACTTATTTCTTGCCAATCCTGATATTAGTGCTCATGGATATTTTTTAGATAACAGATTTTTGAATGATCTATTTTCTTATTATTCTTTAACGATGATCTATTACAGTGTTTTCCTATCTTTCACAGCAGGTATGGACAACCTTTGGGGAAAGTTGTAGGCTAAACTTGGGGATGTTAACGAAGTCGCAGGCCATATAATTGGGATTTATATGGGATTTTGAATGGTTTATCGGGTTTTTTGATATATCCTGCAGGTTGGATCAAAAGTCGGAGCGGGCCACACACAGCCCGCGGGTGGGAGGTTGCCCGTATGTGTTTTACACCTACGAGCCTGTCAAAGTCGGATGAAAATTTCGTGGACTGGCTTCAGCTAAAGTTACTGCCACCTTCTCCTCCCCATTGACAAAATTTCCACGGTTCCTCAGATACCGATTGTGTGATGCAGTTCATATATTTTAAATTAATTTACTGCACTATTTTATTCTAAATTTAAAATTGTTAATCAATTAATTTCTAATATTTTTCCTGTTTAAGATATTTGCTTGATTTTTTAATTAAAAAAGACTCTGCTTTTACCTTTGCCTAATATTTATAGCTTCTTTTCCCACTCTTGCCAGGCGCTAGCACATAAATGACTTCGCTTTTACCTCTTGCTGTAATAAAGAATGCTAGGATTTCACTCTTCATCGCACAAAAACGGGAGGAGGAGCGAGAAAAATACTTTTTCGGATCTTGTCTGAAAATAGTTATTTATTTAAAATTATGACGCATTTTCAAATTATGTTCGCTTTTCGTACGTTACTTTGAATGATAATAAAAAAATCTTTAATTCTGTAAAAACCATCGTAAATAATTGCTCTTTTTTGCCTTTTTACCTGAAGAAATTATGAAAACACAATTATTTTTCAAACACTCACTCGCTTCGCAGATCGTTTAGAACTTGTTCGTGGACTACCAGTTGGGAGCCACTGATACACCCAGTGGTATCGTTTCAGCATAGAGGACATTCGAACCATGACGGATTTTCAGTTCACCAGCTCCCTTCAGCGCACATGATTCCAGAGCAGTCCATGTGAGAGAGGCAGTCCCTAGAGTGTATCGAAAAAACTCTTTTTTCGAAATTCGCTTACACTTAGTGCTATTTTTTGGTCCAAATTGACTCAATAAAAAGTGTGCCAAATTTCAACTCGATTAGTTAAGGGAAAGGTGGACACCCAAATCATCAAAATTGGCTCAAAAAATGTGTTTTTTCTTTTTTACATACTAATATTCTACAGTTAAAGCTGCACCATGGAGAAAAAACCGCGTATGTCTACGGCAATTTTTAAAAAAGATATTAGGGTTTGAAAAAATTAAAAGGGACAGTTAAATGTCCACAAAAATGCAACCAAAAGCGGAAATAAACACGTCACAATTTTTATTGAACGTTTTGCAAAATAAGCTAATATTCGAATGAAATTATTTAAAAAATATGTTTTGTTACGGTAAAATTATAAATAAAATTATTCAGAAGAGACGGTATTAAAGGTAAAAGGAAAATTACACTTTAAACTGTATTTTCTTCAAATCAAGTTTTTTGTGATTTTCTTGCCTTCAAAATGCTCCATGCGACTTAATTTTGGTCAGAATTGTACAAAATTGACTACAAACATTCTTCTCATATATTACAATAAATCTGTGTATCCTTTTTAAATAGGGTCAAAATTTCGATTATGAAATTTCACTTTTATTTACGAAAACTGAAAAATTTCGGGAAAGTTTGGTATATATCCAAGAAAATATTTCTAAAAAATTAACTACTCGGTCGAATCAAAAACCGATACACAGACTTTTTAAAAATATATTTCTATGCTATTGTAAAACAAAATTACTACAAAAAAGTTAAAATTAAAACGCATGGAGCATTTTTTCGAAACTAAACAATTAATTAATTTTTAATTAATTACTAATATTTTTAAAATTAATTTTTTTTCAGTTGTTTATAATGCTTTTAGTTTAATTCATTAAAATACAAAATTTCATAATCCAATCTTATTAAATAAAAAAAAAAAAACTTTTAATGTCCACCATCCCCTTAAGTTCTTTGTTGCCGCAAAGGACCTAAATTTTGAGAAAAAAATTTAAAAAGCAAACTTTCGAAAAGTCTCTAAAAAAAATAATATTTTGAAAATTTCTTGCCCCTAGTACTGAAGTTTGCCTTAATTGACTCAATAATAAGCGTGGAACTTTTCAGAGCGATCGATTAATATGTTCATTTGCCGCAATGAGCCGAAAGTTCGAAAAAAAAGTGAATATCGGAAAACATTGTAGAAACATCTGTTTCTCTTAGCCATGATATTTTGCTTTTAGATCAATTCTGAATGACGTAAATCACGCAAAATAACAATACTCATAATAATAATAATGAACATTGTATATTATCTTCCTCGAATAATTTAATATGTATAGCAATATTTCTTAAAAACTGCGTCACTGCATTTTTTCCAAGAAAGGGGGCAAATCATCATTATTTTGAAAATCCTGCTAATTAAATCTTATTAACTTTAAAAATCTTTCCGTATCTGGAATTTGTATGAATTTTTCGGAATTTGCAACAGTATGGAAGAAAGTATTTCTGATATTGTTAGGTCAATCTGTTCGAAACTTTTCACAAATGTTCAGAAATCGTAGAAAAAAATCTATAGAAACAAAAGTCAAAAAATCTATCTGTTCTCTAATTTTAGTGAATTTCTCTAATTTTCCGCTTTTAAAATGTGCACCGTTATACCTACCCATTATTTTGTGAATCCCATAGATAGAGACAAACGACTGGACATGTCCATTCATACATTACCACATTGAATCAACTAAGTTTTTTAATCGCACCTGGCCAAGGGTAGAGATCTCCATAGGCCGAAAATACCGAATTCAGTGCCGCCATTTACAACCCACAATTTAAAGCTTTTTTTTATATTTTTTTGTACCACCCGAAACAATCGTGCTGGTTAGGTACCTTTTTTATGTGTATTATTTTACAAAGTTTTTAACTATTTTACCTTTTAACACTTGTCTTTTGTTCGGTGTTCTTGTTACAATAATTTCTGCTGAAGTACAGTGCCATTATCCGGTGAAATATTTTCCTTTGTCTCCTCCTCGCACAATATTCCCTTAATATACCGATTCACTATTAAATATGATAAAAAGATACATTTACTGTATAACATTACCAACTGTTCTAGTTCAGTTAGGAACATACCTGAAGTTGCAAATGTAATTACCTGAACTTTTGCTTATCCGCGAACCAGGGTATCTATTCTCCCCGCAGGGCCAGAAATCCCATAAGGCCAACCTAGGCCGTGGCCTAGAGAGCAGCAATCGAGAGGGCGCAGAACCAAGAACTCCCCTGCAGAAAAATCATATATAAGGAAAAGGGCTGGAAAAGGGAAACATTGACCATTTTATTTTAAGTAATTTCTGTCCAAGAAAAACACATTTATGGTTCCGTGATCTGCTTTATGTCCCCAGCGCAGAACATGCCCAAGTCGGCGACGTCTGTCGCAGAACAATCACATTGAGGAAAAGCAGGGGAATGGATAGAAGAATTTATTCAAAGTAAACTATCATCCAAAAGGCTCCTGACTGTCTGTGCGCTTTCCATATTCCATAGTTTTCAGAAAAAGAACTAGTATGTCTCCCTGCCAAAAGCAAACCTAAATACATAAATAGCGTGTATAACTTCAAAAATTTGAATAGAGTTTAATAAAATTTGAATAAATTTGAGTGGCGAATGGAGACAAATACGACAATGTTTACGAATTATTTTGAATGTTCCTGTAAATTATGCTGCATGCATGAATTTTAGCCTATGTTACTCAGGAATAGTGTAGCTTCCAGTGAAAAGATCTTTAGAATCGGTGCAGTAGTTACAGAAATGTCCATATAGCGTCATGTGCTAGAATTCTTTTGAGTGTCCCTGTAAAAGAACTAGTTATGCTGCATGCTGAAAGGCAGCCTATAATACTCAGGAATAGTGTAGCTTTCTATCCGTGAAAATTTTTTTCGAATCGGTTCAGTAGTTACAAAAATTCCCATACAGCGTAATGAAATTCTTATGAGTGCCCCTGTAAAAGAACTATTTGTGATATATGGAGGATATATTTGAGATATATGAAAAAGTTAATTTTCAATATTGCCACTGTCGATTAAACTTCTAAAAGTAACGCCGAAATGCCCCCATGCGTGCCAGTGGAAGGTCCCAAATAGGGAGGTTCTTTTTGGGTTTTTTCTTGGAAACAGTTGTACCTTCAAAAAATGTTTTTTCATAATATGAAACTACTATGTTGATACTACATCTCCATGTCAATAATTATCCTGTGGGAAGTCGGCTTCAGCTGTAGCAATGCTTCGAAATTGTGTAAATTAGAGTTATGGACCCTGTTTGGAGCCCCGAACGGGGGGGGGCTTTAAAAATTTTAAAATAGGATTCACTTTATATGAAGATATATAACTGCACTGTGCAAAAATTTTTTCTGTATCGCGTCAGAGCCAAGATTTAAAGCATTCTTAAAACTGTATTTTTTATGAAATTGGGGGCATTTTGGGGGGCCCTAATTTGGGGCTCTGAGAATTTTCGAATGAATTTTAAATTGGAGATGTTAATATACAAGATATATTATAGAATAAAATGATAAAATTTTCTGAAGCACCTCTGAGCCAGTCACAGTCGAGACAATAAAGTGGCAAAAATGGCCCTAAATTCATTCTACGCCACTCGTCTGGGGTACTTTGACTTCCCCTAACTCCAAAATTAAAAGAGGTAAATCAAAAATATTTCAGATTTGTTCTTTCCTTGGGTAAGGCAACACAAGAAAAAAAATTCGTGAAATTCTGAGATGGTGATGGGAACGTCCTGCCCGATTTGTCCCTGCAATGCCGCTTAAATATAAGTTCTAATATGAATGTGGGCATACGAGCGGAGGGCTCAGATTTGTTGAAATTCACCTTTGATATTTGTAATACCTTCACTTCGGGTTAAAAAAAATAATCGTTTATCAATTTCTATCTCGAAATTGGTGATTCTTGCTTTTCTGAAAGAAAGTTATTCAAGAAAATTGACAAGAACCATTTATAGCAATATTTAAGATTAAAACATTAAGCCCAAAATTACTGACAGCAGTTTCGTCTGATAATATTTTCGATTTTGGTATGTAAAGCAAATGTGATTCAAGTAATATTACTTCTGTTTTTTCTTCGTTGTTACATTAGGTTTTATTTTTTTTTCAGCTTATTTCTAGTGGGGAAAAAAAGAGAGTAAAGGCTATGCTTCTTAAAAATGTACTAAATGCTCAGGATTAAAACAACCCATAACATTCTGGACATATCTAACCCTTAAAAACCTGAATTTTCTTTCTGCAAATTACTTTGAATATAATCATTAAAATGTGTTACAACAAGATTATATCAAAATAAAGCTGAAATATTACCACTACGATTAATTCCGATCAGGGAGGAAATAAATGAAAAAGCAGAAAGCTATTCAGATTGACGATATCATAGTAATTAAAAATCAATATAAAAATGTCACTGTTGGAGCTTCATTAATTCAACTCTAGGATAATAAGGGTTAATGAAGATAATGCCATACGTTGGACTGACATCTACTGCATCCGCCATTAGGAACCACGGAAAATTGAATTCTATAAATGGCAGTTTTGATCTTCCTACAATTGAGGACTTAATTAAAGATGCTTGGTACTGATAAATCAACATAAATTTCGCATTGAAAAAATTATATTAAATCTCATTTTTAAATAGTAAACATAACATTTTTTATCTGTATTTGTCCTTTAAAAGTAAGTTCCATTCCTGTGCGAAGAATAGGTACTTCCACCTAATTTTTTTTCATATATGGTTTCATAAATTTAAGAAGTATGTGTAATAAAGTGCGAACGGAAGCTCAGTGAATGCGCAAAACACCTGTCAGAGCAAACTGTACTAACTATATTTAATAAATGGTGAAACAAAATATATATTTTAAATTTAAGATTTTCTTTAAGTCATTCTGCCAAAGATTTTGTATATCATTAACGAACATTAGTAATCTTTTCTAAAGTACTCGTGTCATAGTTCAAAAGTCTCAATTCATAAGCATTAAATTTTATTTTTTTAGTAGATACATAATTTTATTCAGAATTTAGTGAAAGTAAGCTAATATATTCTCTATCCCTTGCAAAAGATGCAAATTTATTAAACATTAAAAATTAGTCACGTCACCAAAGAAATGTTTATAGTAGTTTTATGCATGAATGAACGCCGGATGTTTTGTTTAACAGTATGAAGAAGCTTATGGAGTAGAATTTGTGAAATGCTGGCAAAACTAAGTGTTTTAAAATCCATTCATTCAGTGTCGAACAGATAAATAAGGAAGCATGTATTATTTTACGACTAAAAGATTAAAATACTTATACTTGTTCATTTAGAAAATCTTATACCCAAAAACGTGGATCTCCTGTATCTACAAATAGGCACGGTTATGTATATCTTAAACCATTGAACTGTTAAACTGAGACCTGATGAAAAGAGTGGATAGAAGATGGGCTGTGGTATCTCAATTGGCAAGGACTCAGAATCAGTAAATTCCAACTCAATGACACAGCGTATGCGCGGTGAAAGCGCATGTCATCTGTGGAGCTAAAAGACTTTAGCGGCGGTGGGTAACAGTTTCCGAAGGTGTACCAATACTCAGAATTTTATTCCTTGGTGACGAGGATCTAAATTGGAGGGTGACTTCAACGTCGGCTAATAAGCGAGTCGGAGTCCAACCACACAAGCTTGATTACTATTACAGGCCACAAGCTAAATTTTGTTAAAATAAGTCCCACTTAAGAATAAACACCACGAGGAAAGATTTGATGTAGTCAAATGTTAGTCAAATCCAAACTTTATTCAGAGACATTGCCGTATGTCGCCAAATGTTATGCGAATGTTCTCAGTGACAAAATTGATAATAATATAGGTTTCATGTTAGTAATACATGTCAAAAAGTAAAGCATTTTGGTTATGACATCATCTTATTATGATTGATATTTCTTAGCTTGACAGCGAAAGGCTGTCCTAATTCATATTAAACAGATGGTGATAAAGTAATCCTTCTTCGGGATATATATCACCATAGTGATATTTTAATCGAATAAATCATTTTTGGTTCATTCATTTTAAGAATGACTGAGACTCTGCTTATCTCTTAATAAAATTATCTTAACTTCTGTCACACACGCAAAGAAAAAGGGTAAGACCTTAAGAAATGTTCTGCAGAAACTAAATACAAACGCTTTTAAACACAAAAATATTGACGATTATTTACTTGATAACTAACACAAGAATATTTACGGCTTTAATACAAAAACGATTTTAAACACAAAAATATTTACGACCATTTACTTGGTAATTATTGGTAAAAGTAAACAATATTTTGAGAGAAGATTAAGCTTTATGATAGAGCTATAGAACATTAAAAAAGAAAAACACGTACATACACAAAGAGCTACGGAAGAATAAGCTTTTTATTTCTCCAGAACTCTATAGCCAGGATCTACGTGCTATTTATTTCTTGTTATCGGATCTCAAACATCGGCAATCCATTCTGATGCGTAACGTTTTGCGTTATTTTCTATCCAATACCCGTCTGGCTCTAGCGACCATAGATCCCTATTCACCCGTGACATGTTTTCTTTTACGCAGTCGCTCCTTAGTTTGTCGTCACCTTCAAATAAGCTTGCTGTATTTTTATGGCTGTCTGGGATATAAAAAAATAATAAATAAAACTTCGACGGGTTCTCCCCTTCTCTCCCCAATCTCTCTCGCTTCCTACTACTCAACTCAAGGAAATTAGATTGTCCATAACTCCCATTTCGTGGGACATTTGCATGCGGCGTTCTGCAGCGGTCGACATCGTTCTCGGTGCAGTGAGGAACTGATGAATGGATCTCACGTCGTTTGCGTAAAATTCCGGTGTCGTTACACACTTCCCTATCGTGAGGAGTGTTATCTCAACTCAACTCGGGCGCGCGTCTCCCGTATTACTGCTGCATAAATTTCGAAACGAGAAAAACACGAACAAAACTATTTTATCGTTCTCAAATTTCTAACGTGATACGGATTTTATGTGTGTCCTAGCAATTGGGTACTTTATATTGGGGAAAAGAAGAGTTTAATTTCGACAGTGTTGGCACTTCGCGCTGTCTTCGAGAATGGTTTGGGAGAATCGTGTGAAATCGTATGTTCTAATCCCAGAGTTTGAAAAATGTTCTTTTGAGTTGACAGATTGTGCTAAGAGAATTTCCTTTAAAAATAATTCTTCGATTTTATAGACGTAATGGCTTTGTCAAGTACATTTCCTTCACGTTCGAGGATTGGGTTTCGAACGCGATATATCACATTCAGTAAATTTTATTGAAGCTTTGTGCTTCTGCGAAAAATCTTACTCGTAATTATTCCAGGAACTTGAGTATATTCAGGTTTGAATTTGAAATACTATCGGAGTCAGTGAAGAAAATTCTATACTATGTAGTTTTAGACTACTGAGAAAAAATTATATTCAAAATAACCAAATGTTTAAACAGTGCTTCGTACTTTCTAGGTATATTTTATTGTGAGAAACAAGTGTCAGATTAACTAAGAAAATTTATGTTAATAAATTAAAAATTTTGTCTGTAGATTTCTTGGATTTCAAACAATCTGAGATTTTTGTCAATTTAAATCCTGAGTAGGCCAAAATGACATAAAGGAAAAATTTTGCTCAAAGTCATGGGCAATAGAGTACCTGCGAGGGCTATGCCTTCGATAACCTTTTGTCGGAACCTGAAGATCGAAAGTGAATTTTAGAATACGAAAAGGAAAAAAAAAATATAAATTGTGTACTTTGGAAAGACAAACTTTTTTATAAGGTATTCTAAAGGGGGGGGGGCTCCATGCGATAAACTAGTTATCACACGGGACTTTGACAGTGACAAAAAAGTTATAACCTTAAGTTATACGTGAAGTATTGAGAGAGTAATGAGATTGCTGAGATTAAGAGAAAGTAATGTGAGACTTGTAGCGCAGTAATATAGAATTTATTTGTTTAGCATGTGACTTAAAGAAACTATTGAAAAATAATTTTAAATCCAACTAATGCATTCAAGCAGCCTTGAACCGCCGCCGTCGCTTAGAAACAGGGGCAAAGTCAGCAGGCCTGCTAAAATGGCTAGAGCCTCTTCAATGTCCTATGAAGAGGGTTGTAGATGGTATAGAGTGCAATGCCATGAGCATCACCGGTGGGTCTCAAAAAATTTTCTTTATGTGCAGTGAGCATCGCCCGTGGGTCACTGGTATCAATTCAAATTATGTAAAATAAAATTTCTTGGGCACTTCAGCAATTACTTAATATTTGTAGATGGCACGCTATAACAGTTCTTTAAAAAAAGTTATTCGTGGACACACAGCGCCATGTATTATCGGCGCTGTTTACAAACAGTTAAATTAGAGCTTTTAAGTTTGGCATACCTATAATCATTTTAATTTCCTATGGGGACATTGAAGTTGTTAAGAACGTGAATGATGTTCTTCCCAAGCTTTATCATAAGTCTCTTGATAAAAGGAAATATAGGAGAAATGGAAGGATTATTATGTATAACTACATTTTTGACAAAACGAATGGCCCTAACAATATCGCACAAGATGGCGGTTTAGAAAACTCGAAGCATTTCCATTCTAGCTTCAGGAGCACAGCCAAAAACTGGTGAAGAATAAGCGAGAATAGGTCTTACATAAGCCTTATGTAGGAGTAATTTATTTTGAATTGATATATAGCTATTATAAACCAAGAGGGAACCAAGGGAGCCCCTGGCAGCTTCAGTTTTAATTCCAATGTAAGCAAAATGCTCCTGCCAAGTTAATCTAGAGTCTAGAGGGACTCCCAGGTACATCTAATCATTAGCTCTGGGGATAGGAACGTCACTAAAAAGTAAGATTGTGGTGGGGGCAGCCCACTATTATGAAATAGAACAACAACAATTTAGAAGGGTTGACCTCAATTCTACACTGACGGAGCCTGTGAGAATAACTATCTAGATATCTTTGGAGGTTGTCATAGACAATGCTTGGACGTGTTTGGGTCTGGCTATAATAGCTGTGTCGTCATCATAAAGTGCTAAGTCGACATCAGTTAAGCGTGGAAAATTTTAACATAAATGTTAAACAATTTAGGATCAAGAAGGGACGCCTGTGGTAATATAATAAGCCCTCTATTATATCTAAGAGGGCTTACATATATATATATATAATAAGCCCTCTTCGATGTTTTTGGGTGGAGAGAGTGTTGTTAACGCGGATGGAGAAAGATCTATTGGAGGTAATCATAGAGCATTTTAACGAGTTATAGAGAAAAGCACAATTTTCAGAGCATTAGGCCGTTATGCCAAACTTTATCGAAGGCCTTACTAATGTCCACAAAATCTATACCAGTTTTCATTAGGTGACACAAAATCCGTCTTGCATCAACTCAACGATATTTAGGAATTGATACTGAGTGAAAAGCCTGACCCGAAAACCAAACAAATCCGGAACCACAATCACGCCTCGGTATTGGAAAACTCATCCAGCCGACAATCATGAATGTACTTCTAAAGCTTCGAAATGTAGGAAAGAAGAGAAATTTTGTAGAAAGTTTTATACGGTAAGTGCTTGTCGAGACAAGGTTTAGTGATTAAAACAATCACGTCTTTTTCCAAGAATCCGGGAAAATGTTACGATCAAGCATGCGATTGATCAAAAGAGTAGGATAGAAATGAATTTAACAGGGAGATTTGTAATCATAAGAGTAGAAATATATTGTAAAAATAGTTTGAGGCCAGGCGCGTAGCCAGGAAAATATTTCGGGAGGGGGATATGAACTTATATGTGTATAAATAGACGGAATTTCATCACTAGTCCAAACATTTCGGGGGGGGGATATATCCCGATATCCGCCCCCTGGCTACGCCCCTGTTTGAGGCGGTTTATATAAGTTAGTATTTCAGTAGGGGTAACAGGAGTCATTAACTGATTGCATCTGTTTTAGATGTTCGACAATCGCATTAATGATGTTGACGACACTCTGGCCGAATAAAATTTGATTAAGCGTAAATTGACATCGAAGCCTGCCAAAAAGAAGCTCAGCTTTATCTGTACTCGAATAAGCCATCGAGTTGGGCAATTGAGAGGCCGGAATATCTGTTCGGGCTCTATGTGTGCAAGATGCAGTTGTTCAAATAGTGTTGTCTGCAGTTGTTAGTCTGTTATTCCGCCAGAGCATTACTCATAAGTGGATCGAAATAATGCAATAAAATTTGGTAACAGAGCAGTTAATGACACAACTTAAACAATAGACGTCGAGCTTTCTCAAAGTTTGAATAAATGTAGTGATAATGAGAAAATTGTTGACATTTTTGTTAGCGTATCATTTTAAAGTGGCTTCAGTAAATAAAATGAAATTTTGCTAGCATGATTGGCTGTTATCGTGAATTTTCATAAAAATTTGTATAGATTTTGTGAAAATTGCGTAAGTTTCAACAGAGCCAAATGATTGCCAATGTTTGCAACTTTTGGCGATACAATACCCGATTTGGCTAGAAACGATATTTTGGCTTATACAATGGAAATTGAACTATCAATAAAGCGAGACCTAATAAAACCATTTATATGCAACAAAATATGAATTTTGACTTCTTAAGTATTGAACATTGGTACTATATTACATTAACGATGAAAAAATTAGCTATGTAAGCACTGTCATAAACTTTTAGGATAGTCCAATTCTCTATGAATGAGTGACATTAAAATCAACATGGATTCTTCCTTTCACGCAAATTCAAAATACCATGATACTTCGAGTATTTAGCGATTTAGCATTCAGGAAGTTTGCCTTTCTTCCAAATGTTTTATAAAAGCTTTTGTGCTTTTTTGCACGTTTAAAAAATAATAAAACTATTATTCTCATGGGAATAACAGGTACTCAGCTAGTACTTCATATAATCAATTATTCTGTACTCCGAGAAAAAATTGGAGAAAGAACTGAAAATAAAATGTGTGTTTATGAAAACAAATTATTGCTCAATAAGTCGTAATAAATGTACATAATATTACTACAGTAATATATGTACTACTACATTAATAATATTAATACTATATAATATGTATATATGATAAATGCTCCAGTAGTGGGCCACTTATGGATATTTCGTCAATTATCATCTTAACTTTAGAGAAGTTTTATTAATCTATGTTTCTTTTATTGTTCAAACTCATATCTAAAGTAATAATTATCTAAAATATCAAAATAACTGCGATATAATTAAAAAAAAATTAAGACGTAGGTCACTTCTATGCACCAGAAGTGGGCAGAGCGGAATTTTGATGTACCAGTAGTGGGTCACCTAGATTTGTCAAATGGCTAAGGAAAATAGAATGAAGTCGTTATATAGTAATGATGATAATACATTAATATTATGCACTGTAAAAAAATACGCTAAAAATGGCAGATGAAATGTTTTATTTATAGATTCTAGTTACATGGAATTTACAATTTTTCTCGGAGCCTTATTATCGCATGGGCGAATCGGGACTTTGCCAGGGCCCCCCGCCTCGAAAGGGCCCCCAATTTAAAATAATGTACTGAAATATATTTTTTATATCAAAATTTTATGAAAAATAAAACAACTTTCATAGATGGGGGCCCCAAAATTCATCAATGCCCGGTCCCCCCCCGTTGGTCATAATCAGGCTCTGATTTTTCTCTGATTTTGACAGCCAATTTTTCATTAAAGGTAAATGTTAATTTTCTACCTTTCATTTTAAGTTCTGGTTGGGGCATTATGAAGCATTGGCTCAAAAAATGGTTTTATGGAAATCATAAGACTATCTTTTTGAGAAAAAGCATGTGTCACAGGGGCCCCTAGGTTCACTTCTGGAGCATTTAGTAAACCATTGATCTAAAAGTGGGCCAACCATCGCTATCCATAAACTATTATTGTAATTCCCTAATAGCACAGATGGTCACAAAAGAGTCGCTGTGACGTCACAGAGGGTTACAATTGTCACAGGACTGTTACATACTAGTCATATTCTGACTTGTGAGTGATGTGACTACACTGTGCAGTCACTGTGAAGTTTATTTGTGACCAGTCACCAGATGACGTTGCCGTGGAGTCACCTTGTGACTACTATGTGATCGGTCGCTCAGTTAAGTCACTGTGCGACTGTGACTCCACGTGCACAGTAAAGTCACTGTGGTACTGTTTTTTGACTACTGATTTTTTTGGACTTCAAAATGACGTCACACTGACCGCTTTTGCGACTTTGGAAACAGACTCATTTTTTCTAATATTTTGTGGGAATTTCTTTCGTGAAACATTTAATAAATAAATCCGAAAACGATAACGAGTAATTCAATAAAATCTCGCAGTTATGAAGTAATGGAATTTAGTTTAATTTATTAATTTTTAAATTATTTCGTTTAAACAAGACGATATTATTTATAAAAAAATTCTTAAAAGTATTAGAGTTGAGAGTTATAATCACAATGGAGAAAACTAAGTATCTGTGAGTAAAATTAACAATTTCTTTCATATCCCCATGGCATATATGTTTCGATAGCGTATGTAGGTTTAAATTTCGGATGGGGGGAACCTTATTGTTACTAGAGTAAATACAAATGTCTCAAAACTGCTGTTTTTAATAATTGCTTTAAGTTTTCGGATGGGGCCCAGGACCCCCCCCCCCTCCGCTTTAAATACGTCTCTGGTATGTTTGAAAGTTCCATTAGAAAAAATTTGAGGTAAAACTAATTGGGTCAAAGTCAAAAATACTTTATTTATTTTATCTAATGCATGTTTTTCCAATTAATTTTATTTATTTTTATATGAAATCCCTTTTAGGCAAAATATAGCAAAAATATAAATCTTATCCCTCATACCTTAATATATATCAAACCCCGTAAACATGTCGCACATTATAAATTTTTTCATAACCGATTAAAAAATTTCAATAAATTATTAGTTTTTTCGGATGAATACTTAAATAAATCGGTGAATTATCGCCTGAAAATAATTTATGTGAAAAAAAAAGATTTAAGATTTTTAATTTATATTTATTAATTATGGTATTTTCCCTCCATCTATAAAATACCCAAAAAATGTTTAAGTTTCCATAGCAAGCCATGCCAGAAGTAACTTTTGCATCCGTCAGTTTACTTTTAAAGCAATCAGAGCTGGGCGATGACAGCGCTGAGGTAACGTGCTGGCCTATGGTCGAGGGCTCAATACTGGTACTGAGCGCTCCTTCCGAGAGAGTTTGGTGCTGCCATCTAGTGCACGTTCTCGGTAACTCTTTTTCCCCGAATTTTTTCGCTGTCTTCTCTTAAGGTTCGCAATGTGAAGTCACGGCGTGCGGACATAGAGACTGTGTGGTGACTCTGCTGCGGAGTCGCGGCGACTGTTTGTAACTCTATTATGACAGTATTGTGTGGTCGCATTTCTGTCACAAGGGACGGTTGTGCTATTAGGGTTTCATTATACGATAGTCTCTAATACATTCAGTATATAATTAAATAATATAAATAACAATTTAATTTAAAAACAAATATTGTGTGTGTTAAAAAATGATTTGAATGAAGACCTGCCCCTTAAGGTAAAAGAAGAGGAATCACCAAGAATAAGCTTAGAATGCTTCTCTGAGATATCAACATCAGTAACAAACTTTCTGGTACCTAACTAAACAGGAAATGAAGGCTGCAACTTTGATATTTTGGTGATAAGGGTTTCAGCCAATTAGAGGTTCATCTCTCATCTCAATGGATAGTTGGAATTTCTTGTTTTTTAATATAAAATTTCAAATGACCCACTGCTGGTACATGGCCCACTACTAGAGCACTTACCTTATATAACACTACTACAATTATTCTAAACAAATAGACTATATGATCATCATGTAGTCTGATTATATGTGTCCCGAAGAGCTATTATATTATGATTACTCACACATTTTTCAATTAACTCGTTTGGATGACACGGAGAGTACCTAATTAAGTGGGTATGGTATTTAACTGTTGCTGAAGAAGGTAAAGAATCATTCTTGCACTTACGTTTGTGAGTGATGGGAAATGCTGTTAATCTAAGCAAATTTGATAAAGGGGAGATTGTAATGCCCTGACAACTCGGAACGAGTATCTTCGAAACTGCACGACGGGTCGGTTGTTCACGATCTTCCGTTGATAGTAACTATAGAAAGTGGATTAATGACGGAGAAAGCAGCAATAGGCGCCAAGGTGTTGGGCGTCCCCACATCATCAAAGAAGGAGGTTACGCCGGAGACTGTCCAGCCTATTAAAGCAAAACTGGCAGCAGACAGTGGCTCAGCGGACAGCCCAATCAGGGCCGGACTGGACCGCTGAAACGGCCCGGGCGATTCGACTAGACCGGCCCCCTAACATCATGCGGGCGCGTGTAGGATATTAGTTTAGCTGGGGGGGGGAGAGGATGCACGAATATAGCTGAATTCTGATATAATGAACTCTCTTATAACGTTAAGATATTATCTATAGGTTCAATCACACACCTAAAGTGCGAACCTCGCTTACAACGCACTCGCTTATAGCATCTTAAGTTCCCTTCAATGACTTTAAAATCGTGTTCATTTGCATATGGCATTATTAGAGAAAAATGTATTAAATACCCAATATTTTTTATTAAAGTTTCTTTCAAAGACAACTTTAAAAATATTTTAATTCAATAATTCAAAGTCTCTGACGACTTTGAAGAAAATTTCATTCTGATTTTTAACTTTGGAAGGAGGAGTGATCAGACCCTTTAGTGTTTAGCCTCCTCCATGGATGCGCCTATGCCTAACATAACTTGATAATGAGAATGAAATAAAATAATACCGAGTTTTCAATATAATATTTTTTAATTATTTAATTGACCACCAAACAATAAAACCATACTAAAAACTAAACGAACAATACATACATACATAACATTTTAAATTCGTTCTATAAAGTTAATTCAGTTAATAAAAGAATGTAAAACATAATATACATATTTACAAAAATATATAGCGAATGAGCCGAAGGTGGCCGTAGTTAAACTTAAATATTAGGTGATCATAGTATTCTGGTTAGGTGAATGTGGCTTTTATTTTATTTATTTATTTATTTGTAAACATAGTTGGGCAACTTTCCTGCTAAAGATACTTTTGCTACGACAGTGGCAAAAACTAATAAAAATCAGGAAAGTGGGAAAAAATGGCAAAAATAAAATTACTCAAATTTAGCACGCAATTATTAAATATAACATATTGTAAAGGTGTATATTTCGGTACATTACTTGGTGAACTAAGAGTTATTACGTTTGTTTATCTGAGTTTAATTAAAATGTTTTAGCTAATTAAATACAATTAAATTATTTTAGCATGCTTTAAATTCTCAATTTACATTTTTATCATTAGATACTTAGAAGCAGTTATATTCAGAAACTACTGTTCAGAGTTATTGTCATTATTTTAATAGTCTGTCAAATATTTTTAATTAATGAACTGATAGGAACATAGATTAATTTCATTTAATGAGAAAAATGCATAAACATACAGATCTTAAATACTTTCTCTGTTGGGAAAATTTGAAGTTAAATATTGATTAGAAGATTATGATGGTAAAGTAAAACTTTAGTTGGGTAAAGAAATCGTCTAATAACTTCATTTAATTTAATTGTCTACTATTTAACCTACTTCGAATCAAAGTCACGAACTCAGAATTAAAAGTAAACCATAATTGCTAATGAACAAAGTAAACAATAACGAAATAGCATTTAGAAATGGCTAATGAACACTATGAAGAAATGGATCCAAACATTGTGAATCGTATTCATAATTTCAATTTTCAAAGACTAGTAAAAGACCTTATAAAACAGTATCAATTGCCTTGGACACTATACAAAACCATTCAGCTATCTAGCAGATGCGTGCCATGTAATGGTGTGTATCTCTATCTAAAAATTTAAAACCTCAATATTCTCAAAAGTAGAAATTTGAACAAGCCATTCTGCCATGTCACCTTGTTAGTATATTTACTACACCCGAAGTATAGATGTGAATATTTAAATTATCAGAATGAAGGGAAGCATGGTTAAGAGAAACTAATTCTGACTTTATAACATGCGGTATTAACTCTGGATTAAAAGAATACAAAATCATTCAGCTATCATAGCAGGTGTGTGCCATGCAATGGCGTGAATTTCTATCTAAAATTTTGAAATTTCATTATTCTGTAAAGTAGAGATTTGAACAAGCCATTCTGCCGTGTCATCTTGTAGTATATTTACTACACTCAAAGTACAGAGGTGAATATTTAAATTATACGAATGAAGGGAAGCGTGGTTAAGAGAAACTAAGTCTGACTTTATAACATGAGGTATTAATTCTGAATTAAAAGAAGAAGACCCAATTCCCATATCTATTTTACAGAAAAAATAGTCATAACTGTCAAGGCTGATAAATGATGAAAAGTGTGTAGAAAGTTTGTGAAATTTCTAATGATTTTTGCTCACTACCTGTACACATCCAGATTACTTGTACACCTCCTCTTCGTCCAGCAAGCAATGCTGCTATAGAAATATTTTTTTCAACCTTATCTTTTGTACAATTATACAATCAAAAATTCGAAATAGACTTTCAACAAATACACTTTTAAAACTGGTTTATTGCTATGATAAGGTACCAGAAATTAGATTATGCAGAAATTGCAGAATTGAGTGGCATTTTAAATTTTAGCCAAATAAAAAATTTTAGCATTTCAGTTTATTTCAAATTTGATGAGCTTATTTTAACTTTATCAGGTCTTACGATATGTATCTACGTATAATCCAGTTTTAAATGAATTGGGTAAGATTCTCTAAGATTTAGAATAATCATTAATAGTTAAAGAAAATTAGTTAAAAATTAAAAGAATGATTGATCAGTTCTCGCGCTCACACACTTAATGGAGGCTGTTGGCGTTTTAGTTAAGGAACTTCTCTTAGATACTCAGAATACAGGCCTAGAGTTATACGGGAACATGGATGCACGAGCCCCTCCAATAATTTACTTAATTATAGGCAAAATTGAAATCACTTAACTAATTTTCTGTTTTAGCATATAAGACAGCCAATGCAAAATTCGTGTTTTGTATTTATTTGGCTTTTCTTTCCACATACTCTGTGGGGAAAAGAAGAAATATTGGACTCAGCCAATTTTAAAATAACGTTTTGAAGTATTTTTAACACCTGCAGCAAATTCTGTTTCTTCTTTTTTCAACGGGCCATAAGTAATCTAGATTTATTTTTGTGATATTACGGCCATTTATCTACACTAGGGGTATAGACAGAGGTTCCCAAACTGTGTGCCGCGGCACCCTGGGGTGCCGTGGAGATAATCAAGAAAAGTCTAAGTTTTGGGGGAGCATAATCAAAAAAAATCCTTTGAACCGATATTTCACAAAAACGTTTGCCAATCCGATGATCAAGTAGGCGAAACAAAAATATTTTAGTCAAGTTCGAGAGAGTTCGGTGTCCAGTCGCCTCTATTTTACAGGAACTCCCTGAAATATGGGGAGGGGGGGGAAATTCTATATCCCTTTTCCAAGATAGTGTAATAGTAAGCCCAATAAACATAAAAGAAACAATGAAAAATGTATCCAAACTGCTTCATTCTAATCTTCATATTCATATTGCTTTAAATGTAACCTGCCCCGAAACGTTTTCAGCCTGAGAATTGTGCCCCGAAATGATTTTTAGCCTGACAAAGGTGCCCCGAAATGTTTTTAGCCTGACAAGGGTGCCGCGAAGTGTTTTTAGCCTGACAAGGGTGCCACGGGGGAAAAAGTTTGTGAACCCCTGGTATAGACCGATGGAGGGTGCCCTCCTTGCCAGTCTTTCTAAGTGGTCTTAACCCAAATTTACTCTAAGTTTCGAATTAAACAACGGAAAACTCCGAACGGTTATGTTGGAGGAGGTGTCTTGGACTTGAATCAGGCACTTTCCATCTCCTAATTGAAGGCGCTATGTGCTCGGCCACGGGGGGGGGCTGTCTAGAAATGGTAATTAAAAATTTCTCTATACGTAAAAGAAAGCTTTGAACATTCTTTTGTTTTGTTTTACTAACATCACTAATAATACATTACGTTTCAACTAAATTAAAATACAGCATATAACGTCAAACACACACACGGAAAAAAATTGTAAATTTAGAGTTATCGTCTATTTATTTCATTTTTTTCACACGAATATGGGTGTGCTAATGTTCTTCTTTTTTTTTTTTTACACATTTTCTTACCCTTACAGGTGCTTTTAAGATAGTTTTGAATCATTATGGGTCTGGTATGACCTAAGTGTATATAAAGCTGCATAGACAGTAATGTTTACAATTTTTAGATACGTCAGTCTTTTTCAATTCCCTATTCTAAGGAAGTGGGGATCGTCGCGTCGGCCCCGCGCTTCCGTTTCGCGCCGGCGCTAGGTTTTTTTGCTTTTGAATTGTACCCTGCTTGTCCCAATGCGTGTTTTAAAAATGTTTTATAAAGCTCATTGAAATTTTAATCTTTATCTAATTTAGATAACGGAGCCATTATTCAGCATACAACATACATAGTCCCCCACCTTTCAAATGTTGCGTTGCGAAATTGCGGGTTTAGGCCCTCTGGTTCTATAGAGCACCGGCCCATCGGGCGATCGCCCGATCGCCCGATGGCCCAGTCCGGCTCTGAGCCCAATTCAATGTAGGTCCAAGTACAAGTGTTTCGGAACACACAATTCAGTGGATACTGTTGGAGATGGGACTGCGGAGCAGACGTCCCACTCGTGTGCTCTGCTTACCAAGCTTCATTGTCAACTACGCCTACAGTGGACATGGGTACATCGAGACTGGACTACGGATATGTAGAAGAGAGCTGCCTGGTAGGATGAATCCCGCTTTCTCCTTCATCACGTAGATGGTCGTGTCATGGTACGCTGTCTTGCAGGAGCAGCTCTACTCGCCCCGGCAGCTCAGAGCTCAAACACCACTATGTTCCAATATTTCGACTGTGTGGCCGCTGCTTAAATATTTGGTATAACCTGTCTCCAATATCTATCAAGAACTCGTGGTATCCAATCCATACCCAGGCGAGTTGCAGCTGTTTTGACTGCCAAAGGACGTGCAACCCGCTATTGAGTAGGTAGTCATAATCTAATGGTTCTTCGTTGTATATATTGTCTTTATAAATTAAAAGTTCTTTGACCTTGTTATTACTGCTTTCGTTACATTAAAGCATACGTGTGACAGTTGACTGGGAAGAAAAATTCAGTCTTCAAGCAAACTTTAAAATAACTTCATGGTTTGTTAAGTTTTTGGACTGTCTTTACCGGGCTATAACTGGGTGTCTAAAGGAATCTTGGAGGACCTCAGTTTGATAATGATTTCATTAGATTGTCTCCTACGTATTAGATTGCATTTAGATACGGAGACCTAGCCGGCCACTGAATGTGTTGAATATCTTCAACCCACAACAACTCTGTAGCATTGCCGTACACGAAAACGAACCGAGGGCCTGTATTACCTCTAAAGAGACACACGAGGCAGGAGGACCTCAGTAGAAATAGCGAGTACCATCTTGGAAGATGTGGAGGTTAGTACAGGTACTAAGTCTGGTATCTTCCCAAACAACTACACTGGCACCCCTAAACTTGTCCCTTTCAATGATTTTGAAAATGCTGTTGAGTGTTTCAGGCTCTTTCAATATGTGTATGCGTCCAGAATCACTAGTTAGATGAAATCTGTTTTCATCCGTAAAGAGTACCCATTGCTCATCTGTCCAGTTCTTAAGCTCCTCGAACAACGGAAAACGCAATCTCCAATGACAGTTATGATGACAGTTATTACATGCATCGTACTGGTCATCGTGCTAACAGAACACTGTTGTGCACCCTTCTGGCTACTGCTAAACGTAGTGTATCTGTTCTCCGATAGTCTATTTTGCATGTATCTAAGAAATTTCTTTTGCGGTCTGCCATGGTTCTTTCTCTCTGTAGGGATATATACCAGTCATCCGCTTCTGTGGTTGCATGTGGACAGTCAATATTAAAATCTGAACAGCTGTTCT
The DNA here is from genome assembly GCA_038373885.1 of Cheiracanthium punctorium. Classification (NCBI taxonomy): domain Eukaryota; kingdom Metazoa; phylum Arthropoda; class Arachnida; order Araneae; family Cheiracanthiidae; genus Cheiracanthium; species Cheiracanthium punctorium. The sequence goes on from JAWZYV010017263.1 coordinate 138,069, forward strand.
TGCCGTTTGGAATTCCCAAGTTCGTGAAACAATGCTGTAATTGTGATCCTGATATCTACAGATACACTAGTTACACTTCGACCGTCCTCTAGCTTCTCAGTGATTCAATATCGGTTGAAGTCATTCAGATGTTGTCTACACGGGATTGTCTGTTGGACGCATGACATTCAGGTAGCAATATGATGTCGTTTAAACTGATGTAAAATCAAGTTTTGGTGTGGTACAAGGATGGTCACAATGAACAAGTATAATTTCATAAACTTTTAATAGTGAGTGGTAATTTTTAAGGGAAAAGCAGGGAAAATCTATTTTCATTAACAAAACAAGATATTATGCGAGATAGTTTTGCATGATTATTTCCCTCTTTTTCTAAGAAAATTTTCGGCCCTTCCAGAAAAACCTATTACGGTATGATACAGTATTTTAGAAACAATAAAAATTTTATATATATTGTTTCTAATCTATTTTTACATACTGTAAAAGCTCTTATTTTCGAGAGCCGAAATCTTAGAGAAAATGAGAGTACCTTTGATTTCGCGAGCTGAAAATTTCGTGAATTTTACATGAATGGATCACGAATTTTACAAGTTGAAAAATCCCAAAGTACCTAAATATGGAACTCCTTTTGCGTAAGGTGTTAAGAAACTTCCTTTTGTCCCAAAAGTTCGTCTCTTGCTCCCCATTTCAAGTGGCTTCAAAGAAGCTGGCATAAAAATTGTAAGTGAATAAGCTGCATTCTATTTGTTGCATTACTGCTTTATATTCAAGAAATAGTTGTATAGTATTCAAGAAATAGTTTTAAGAAAGTCAATTTGTAAGAAAGAAATTTGCCAAGGAAGAGTTTGTAACTGTGCAATAAATCGTTAAAATTTGGTAAGTGAAAAATAAAATATTTCGTGAGGCTTTAATTTTCGTGATTACGACGGGCTCTCGAAAATCCCAAAAATTAAAGCCTCGCGAAAATAAGTGCTTTTACAGTATATAAAACTCATTTTCTATTTTATGTACATTTTTACTGTAGAATATTTTACCCCATTACCTACTACACACATGAATATACTCATTTTCGAGTTTTAGTATAAAATCAGCTTGAAATTTGAAACAGATGTTCGACTTTCGAAAGTAATTCAAAAAGTAGTTTAGTTAACTTTTATTTATAGGCGTAGTTATTAACTTATTGGCTATGACCATAATTAACAAACTAGTAAAATTGTTAACTTCATTATCTATCCTATATCCCACAGCAACAGACACAGTTACTGAGAAAACGTTTCTCGTAGTGCTTATTTTTATCGTGAGAAATAAATATATCTGCTTGTAAATGTATTCTTATTTTTCTCATCGACTTTCTCAGCAAATAAATATCAATAGTTGCGTGCAAACTCTAGATAGTAAAATCATGTCTTTTGTGAAATGATTTACTCTTTTGACATGATTTTGAATTATACGCGTGAGAAGTGAATGAAATATGTGGAATGACTTATTTATAGGGAGACAAAGGATCGTACTGTGTAGTTACATTTGATTGCTGTCATAAAAACTGATGTTAATAATACATTTCATGAGCGAAAAAGAAATGAATAAAAATCTGTCCGAATTTCTATTTTCACTGTTCTAATGTTGAAAAATTATATTCTCTCAAGCCATTAAAAAATTACACTAGAAAATTCGTCGAGTACTCATGAAGTTTATAAGTATTCAAATGATTCAAGAATTTAGCACGTTGTATTTCAGTTAAATTTGCAACTGATCCTTATTTCAGTTATCTCGTTTTCCTATTAGCCAATTTTTGATATCCGTCATGAAATATGATCTCAACAAGATGAAAACTTGGTGCTTTGTTAAGATGATTTTGAGATTATTTATAAAAAAGTGGAGTAATTTTATACTATATTTGAATATTGTTTAACAACTTGATATTGGTTAGCTTGACAGACTGTGTATGGATATTTTTTTGCGATATTTTTTTCTTCTTTTTCGAATTGTTAGAGTGGCTGCTACAACAATATTTAATTTCTCCCACTATGCTTAAAAAACTCGTGAATTTGGTTTTTATTTCAAGTTGAATTTTACGGCGGAAAAATCATGATTTTTCAGCTGTTTTTATTTTAAAACAGCTTGAGGCAGACGCTTCGATGTGATAGGCCCTAGAAACATACATGCAAAAACGCCTGCTTGACGGTATGTATATTGCATATGTATTGCATATCTTAGTTATAGCTCAGTTGTCTATCTCTATATTGGGCACAGCGAATAACAGGTTTTAGGAGCTTTTCTTTTATGCGACTATAAAAACTCGATATCACTGCAGACTGCAGTGTATTAAGATCATTATTTGTAGCATGAGTATCTGGAGCTTCAGCAGTAACTCAGGTACTCAGCAGTATGTTATCTAAACTTATTCAAATGAAGATCATCTATCTTACGATCTTCATTTAATCCCGAAATTCGTTAGCTCAAAAATTCACATTGACAACCATATATATTTTGTGATAATATTTTGTCACAGATAATCTTCGTAATTCGTATTTTATTAGATGTGCTAAAAGATTAAGTTCTATTGCTTATTTTGTTCCACTGCAGAGTATATGTAGCAATTTTTGACCGTTACAATACTTAGCAGAAAACAGTGAGTTCGGTAAACAGCTTACTCACTGTTAATCGAACGAGCGTAATCGCGTTAGTATAATTTAAACTTGCAATGAAGCACCTATTAAAAATTGTGTGTTGTCCAATTAATTAGTGTAATGGGGAGAATATAATGAATAATTTAAACGAAACAATGACGGGTAGCTGAATACTTCTTGTTTAGGCAATCTGCAGTTCATTCATTTACCATTTCCATCCATTTCACGAAATAATTATTCTCATTCAGTATTTTATTAAAATAGAATGATGAATATTCAGAGCTGTATATTAACTAATAAAATCTTTTCAAGCGAGTGATTTTCAAATTCGTTAATAGCTTCTGAGTTAAAATTTGAATCTAACTCTCGAGGGGTTGTTTAAATTTATTGAATAAGGAACTGGCTGTAGCATTTTCCTTAAAATTTCTCAAAGTTGCTTGTACATGTACAAGAAAACTAAAAGAAATAATTTTGAAAGCATATCAGTATGGAAGCGGAGGTGTAAACATTTAAAGGGTTAATTGGCAATTCAGCTGTCTTCCTACACCACCCGAAGAAAGTTACGGCAATTTTTGCCCAAGTGATTGTGATGTCAACTGATGAATCCCCAAATGAAGTTAGCAAGCCTTTCTCCTCTGTATTACCAAGCGCACGGAATCCTAATTAAAATGCAATTCAGCAATAAGACGTCTCCTGGCGGAGTAACTCGAACTTAATTATGAGTTATTCCGATCCTCTTTTCAACTCGTTTCAAGAGCACTCAAGGATGCAATGAGGTTCGAACCCGGAGGACTTGGCTGATTAGAAGAGGACAGTAAATATCTTGGAAAACTTTTATTTATTTATTTATTTTTTTCATAATTTTTGGGCCTCCACGTTCATTGTCGGAAATTCTCGCCTGGCCGCAATAACCGTTATGCGGGGGTACTCTTTGGAGGTGCAATTAATTTACATTTTTCGAATAAGTAGAAATTAATTGTGAATATTAATGCCGGGGTAGGAGATAAGGTCAAGGAAGCTTTAAGTGTACTTTGGTGTGTTTCCGTGTTCTTCTGGCTGAGTTCTGCGTTGTTTGTTCGTTGAGAAACGTGTTAAAGTGTGTTTTATTCGTTGCGTTTCTTCATTTTTAGATCAAGTTTCCCATCGAGATGCAAGCGGGGAATTTGTTTGGGCTTATGCATTTGGCACAGGAGGCTTAAATTAGTGTTATTTTATTTTCATTCAACGGCAAAAATAAGTTAAGAGCGGGTTGAGCAAATCTGTGTTTTATATATTAAGCTTTAATAATGAAATTTCTTATACAGAAGAAAAGTTCTTAAAGGTCAATCGGTCATTATTTTTTGTAGAGGTGATTTATTTATAAATATATAAATACGTTATGAAAGAATATTTATTAAAGGGGGGGGGGTCTAAATAACTCCACCTTAAATAAGCTGCTTATAATGCATGATTTAACTTCTCTGAGGTTACAATTATTGAAATTAATACTTATAAAGTAAAACTGGCTGCATATTTACATTCAATCGACTTTAGTTACATATACACAGTATACCAAATTGGATGAGAAAATAGAAAAGTGCTACTAGTAAGTTCTTAAATATACTATGTAGATGAAACATCGTCAGAAAGAGCTTTAGAAACCAATTTTTTCAAATATATATTTTATTCTCCCTTTAATAATTTAAGAAATTTCTGAATTTGAAATCTGTTCAAATTTCTGAAAACTGCAAACAAAAAATATTCATTTTCTAGATTGAACTTAATATTTAATTAACACCTATATTCCACGACTTGGTGATGGAAGTAGGGATTCGAATACTCAGTATGAGGTTAGTATAGTAACATGTATTCTACTTGCATAACCACTTTTGATTTAGATTTATGTAATTGCAACACTGAATGATTTAGAAACAGAAAATAGAGAGGTCAATAGAAAGTATTTGGATTTTTTTTTTTTTGCGCAATTAAATCATTCGTGTATCACAGCATTAAATTAAAATATAAAATTGCTTTAATCTTATTCATTATACTTTTGCGAAAATATGTTATCTTTAAAAATTCTGAAACTATAATCATATAATTAAAAAAAAATATTTTTTTTTCTCACAGAAATAATATGTAGCGGGAAAAAAAACAGCTTCTATGTAAATTTATAGAAAACCTAAAACAAAAAGTAACGTTTAATATGTTATTAAATTTCAAAATTAAATATTTAGCTTCCTTTAATGCTCCACTGTCGAGTGAAGAGCGAAATGAATATTTTATTCACTGCTAATTAAATCCTGAAAGGTACGTTTTATATACTCACAGACTTTCTTTCGAATAAACTGATTCTCTCCAAATTTCCTCATTTCACTTTTATTTATTTATCGTAATGTAACAATAATGCGATGTCATCTACTCCCCATCGAGAGCACTGAATTTTATTATTTTCCCCCCTCCTCATCGGTTTCCCAATTGAAATACCTTTTACGATCATTAACAAAGTCTTTTTTCGCACCCTTAGTTGGCTCATGTTGTGTTTCGCGGCAGACGTGTTTCGATAGCGATTCGAAAACGGAAGGTTGAGTATTTTCTATCGGCTGTTTTCGTTCCATCTGCGTAACAATCGATTATTGCAGGAGATCGAACCGCATACATAAGGCAACCTGTTCTTTTGAATGGGGTGGGGGTGGGAGAGAAATCCATTATCCGTTCGCAAAATCCCTATGCTAGAAAGAAATGCACGGACGGACATTATGCAAACGAAGTCTTCCAAATGCGTATTTCATAGCTAACAGCGGGTTGCCTACCGATAATCGTATCAGAGCGCATTAGCCATTTCGACAATATTTTTTACTTTCGGATAAACAGAAAAGCCGCGGATTCGGGTTTAAAGTTGGAGCAGGTATTTTTTTTAAAACTTCCCTGGAGGAATCTCTATAGTTCAATCTAAGCAGCTGGGGAGTCAGAATCTATACAGCTGGAAGAATCAATCAAATTCTTCTCTGCGACGGTCTGAACTGAATGTGAAAGCGTTTACCGAGTTGGTTAATATTGCGTTAAGGCATTGGGTACCTACATAAAGGATAATATCCAAATTATTGATGATGACGGTTTGTGATTATTCTCTGTCTTTCTTTTTTTCTTTTTTTGCTTCACAATCTGTAACTTTCACACATTTTCTGTCTCTCCATAAGACAAAATGTATTAAAAATTAAAACAAAATACCACGCACACACTCACAAAACCCAATTATCTCTTACACATGCAGATCAAAACAGAGAGTTTAGCATACTTTTATTGGAATATTTCATATAGAATAGAATATTAAGTCTCTTGAAAATATTTAAATACATGCAATGCACCGATTTTTGTTTTCTTTAAAATTACTATAAATTCTGTGTACTGGTTATTAGATATAGAATGATAAAAACCTTCCAATGAAACATGCACATTCCTTTAAATGACTATCTAGATACTGTATTCTTGTACAGATTTTCAGATATTATCGAAAGAGCTAAATTCGTGCTTAATCTCACCACCTGTATTTTAGAAAGCCCTTTGGAAACATGACGATGCTCGACATGATGCATGTTATTTTAAGCTACTCAACCTGCATTCAAATTGAATATCAAAATAAAACTATTTTCATGGTGCATATGTGATGCACACATAAATCAGTTAGTGAAATTCGTAGAATGTTGTAGGTTTTTAAAATCGAGAAATGCAAAAAACAGCATACTATGTTATATAAATGCGAGTCAAAACCTTTAAGCTCTGTATTAAGGGTAATTTAAATTTGGACTACTTATCTTTTACATGCTTTTCTCAGGTTAATTCGAGAGCAGTACAGCTGTAAATGGATTTAACCGTATTTTAAAAAGACTTTTAGTTCTCTTAAAATCGAGATTTGTTTTCAATAGTAAAAATAATGGAGGAAATTCTGAATTGCTTTCAGTGCCGACATCCTTTATTATAACTTCCAGTCACACTTGTGCCTGGTTCAATTTAACACACATCCAAACAATCAAGCAATCTATGAACTACCGTAAATAAGACACAGTATGTGTTATAATTGCGTCTGAGTATATTAGTTTTCATTTATATTTCTGAAATAAAGAAAACTATTTTTCAGATTTTTCAAATAAGGGTTCACACTTTCTTAATATGACTATTTCAACAATTCTTATTATAACTATTTCAACAATTCTTTATTTTTAAGGACTTGATATAAAAGTTTAGTGACATGTTTTTCTTTGATAGTATATTTTACCACTATTTAAGTACTTAGGGCTAACAAAATTCTAGTTTTCGAAAATATTTAATGCCTACTTTATAACTTTAAAGTGGATAAAAATAGGGAACAATTTACGCAAGTGGGGTTCCTGGCACAGAAACTTTATCTTCTCAAGCACAAAAGAATATTATAATAAATAATATTATACTAAATAATATAATAAATTGATATACACTGGTGTGCAAAACTTAAACAAAAGGTGTTTTTTTTTGTCATAACTCCACGAGAAATTATCTGAGAGACATGAAATTCAGAAATGAGAGACAGCATTTTGTATTTAAACGATGATGGAAGCATAGTTGAATGCCATGGCAAAAAAGGCTTTATTGAACTCATAATATCGTTACACCTGATTTTCTGTTCAAGAGAAAGAACAACAAGCAGATGCTCCTTAGTATAGGATATGCCTTCCCTTTACTGCAATGGCTGCTTCTCGCCGTCTCTCTATACTCAGCACCATATTGCCCAACAGTTCTTGGGTAAGAGTGCCCATTACTCAATCAGCATCTGTTTCAGTTGTTGGGTGTTCCCCGGAGGATGTAATCGTACTGCAACGCGTCTCCCAAAGCATCCCACACATTTTCTATGGGATTTAAATCAGGGTAGTACTCTGGTCAATCCATTCGACTGATATCTTCACTTTCCAGTAGCACCTGAACAGCAGGAGTCCGGTGTGGCCGTGCATTGTCATCCATAAAAAGGAAATCTGATCCAATGGCACCTCGGAACAGACGCGCATATGGATGGATCGCCTCCTGGCAATAGCGATCTCCGGTTACAGAACCTCAGTCCAAAACGTGGAGCTCAGTCCACCCGTTCAGCATAATGCCTCCCCAGACGAGAACTTTAAGGACCACTGTAACAGTCTACTTCCGTGATGCTACTGGGATGAAACCGTGTCCCGACGTCTCTCCAAATGAGCTGGGTCTAGGGATGGACGCGAGACGGAAAATAGGCGTCTATCGTCTCGCAAAACAGCCTAAAAGCTTTGTCTCGAAAAATCCCTATATCGGAATGTTAAAAATGTGTGTCTCGTCTCGCAAAAATGCTGTAAATCTCTGTCTCGTCTCGCGTCCATCCCTAGCTGGGTTGAGAATCGTTTGTGGCACTGCAGCGACTCTCATCCGTATAGAAGACACGACACCATTGATGAATTGTCCAGTTTTTGTGCTCCTTGCACCCCTCTAAACGGTTGCGCCGATGGCAAACTTTCTAAGGGATGCAGCGTTCAGGGCGGCGGACGAATGGGCCATTTTTGTGAAGGCATCTGGACGCAGTAAACCGCGACACTTGTCGGCCCATTGTTGCATACAGTTACTGAGCAATGGCTTGTGCTGACTGATTTCTGGCTTTTTTTCGCCAGCAGGATGATGTATCTGTCATATATTGTAGTTTTTTCCTAGGGTGGCCACCACCAGCCTTTCTAACACACGTACCTATGGTCTGAAAGGCTTTCCAAGCGCGCGAAACGACACTTTAGTTGATTCCGAATTCTTCAGCTACACTGGTCACACTACGTCCCTCCTCCAGCTTTCTGATCATTCTTCAACGTGTGAAGTTGTCCAGGTGATTTATTCTAGTCATATTATACGAAAGAACTCACTTGCACTTGCAGTGAATGTCTTTAATTGTCTCCTTTTTTACTTTTATTGTAGTCTTAAGCACCGACCGCGCGCGTTTTGCGTACTCTCAAGTCACCTGTGACGTTTTATTTCTGACATTTGCATACGCATGACCTTTCTACTGAATTACGTGTTCATTGTTCTGATTGCAAGAACCCCTTTTCTGCAATTTCATTGATACATCTGATTAAAATTTACATTGTTGCTTAAGTTTTGCACACCAGAGTACTTATAAATACCAAATCACCTTTGTATAAGCATTTACAACGCAAATTTATTGCTGTAAAATTTTGAAAATCTAATCATTATAAAGTCACTTGAAACGCATACATATTTATTTATTTACTTTTGATTAATTGGGTAACTTATTTATTTAAAATTAATGGGCAAGAAATTTATAAAATCAGTTATAAGTACATCCACCTACATATACAGTTGACCCTAATTCCTGATGAATATAAAATCAAACATTGGCGCAACAGCCCCTGTGCGGGGCTAAGGCCTGCGCTGCCCAACCGCACTTTCGCGACCATGGGCTATGGGGTGCGAATGCATATGCCTCGGCCAGGTGGTCAGCCTGACGCGAAGCCCTCAGTGTTTGACCACAAGCAAGCTTGGTCCTCATTTTACCGACCCACTCAACGTATGAAAGGCTGAGTCGACCTTACCCAGCCCGGTGTTCGAATCCCGGACCTGTGGGACGGCAGTGCGGTGCGCTAACCATTACACCACTAGGCTTCTCTAACGACTATACGTAGTTGAACCTACAGTAAGCTTTAAGCCTCAGTTATTTTTGGGGCCATTGGCATATGTCCCGATTACTCTGTGTCCCTGCATAAACATATTGTGCAGTGAAAGCAAGTTTAGAATTTCCCATTTTCGTTAACAGAAGATTCAATCATAAGCTAAATACTTATGCAAACCACAAATTACACATGCAGAGAAATTTGATTGAAACAGTTAATTTGTGATGAACGTCTCATCCTAATTGCTTCCCTAAGGTACACTAATTCGCTTTTACAAGTGACTCGATCTTGATTACAGTTTCTATGACAAGACTGGGTTTTCCAATGTTAATTGTTGAAATTCATTTTAAAATCTTTTCCAATTGTTTGGCAGATTATACACGTTATGAAAGTAGTTTTAGCACGTGTCACTGATTCGGGACACAGCCACGTGATCGACGGAATTGCGTGGGAGATTCATTCGCAACTCTCAGGTGACTTCCATCACTTGGGACATCAACGTTCTCGGGGAAAACAAACGTAAGTGTAAAACCTTCACAAAACTTCGTTGTGCGTGTCACCCGCGAAGAAATCAAACCTCTAAAGATTATGCGTAGCTTTGTGCTGCCGGAACACTATCGGAAGATCACACTAATCGAACTTTAAGACGCCGGGAGAAACTGAGGTGAAATTAAATTAGGGATAGGAAATGTCGAATGGATGTGTTTGTGTCATATAAGTGTTCCAATAGCTGCCATTAATTCATTTGCCGTTATTCCCGAGGCTCATTAGAAGCTAATGAATTGACAGAGTAGAGAATCATAAATGTAGGGGGTTTTAGAAAAAAACATAAATGTCAGATGTATGCTGATATACGTTACATGTATTTATTCAGATTTGGAATGAGAATAAATTGTTTTGCTTTCGGAGCTGATGCCATGTGATGGCAATAAAGACGTTTAAATTTTGGCAGTATGTGCAGGGGATATGGAGTCTGTTGAGAAGCTTTTGTGAAAGGTTACATGCCCTGTTGTGTGCAGTAAGAGATTATTTATTTGAAGGTTAAAGTTTCAGTGACACAAAAATATCAATATTTCTAGGGAAAGTATTTTAATACAGAAAAATATATAGTGCAATTTAGGCATATGAGATTAAAAGTTTTCTCTTTTTCAAGTTCTTTCAAATGTATTGAAAGTTTCCACAATAAATACGTCAAACATTTACAAAGAAGTCATTTAAGTTTGATTTCCACATTCAGTAAAATCATTTGCTTTTACAAATAACAGCAGTAATTTTCATACAAAGGATGCATTCAAAGTCTAATGTCTCTTGTTATTTATTGGCTATGGAAGTAGTTAAAAATGTAAAAATTGTGAGTGTAAACATACTACCACTCCTCTAAAAGGTGTATATTTACACTCATAATTAAACTCTTCAACGTTACCGGAATTTCCTATTTGGTTTCAGAAAAAATATATTGCTCTTATATATTGTCCTTGTCAATATATTGTAAAATTTCTATCGAACTATGTGTATTTAGGAAAAATGAGCGAATTTTTCTAAAAACACCTTTTCCCATTCGAATGTCTTTTTGAGTGGCTGTACACATTTTTCATAAGTTTGTTTTCAAACAGATAAACAGTCTAACTCGTTGAATGATCGTAATGTATGGACGTCAGAAAATTTTTCGACTCCCCATGTTTTAAGAACTGAGTATGATTATCCATTTGGTATGATAAAGATACGAAACTATATTCATCGTAAATTCTTCGAGATATGTGGTTATTTTTGGCTTTATTTCATCCAAAAATGTGTATGTTCATGGTGATTGTCAGTTATTAGGGTATTGTTAAGGCCAGTTCTAATAAAACCAAACATGATGTAAGTTGAGCAGTCTATTAAAGTTTATTAGTATTTACAGGTTTAATAGGTCCTCTGATCTTAACCTAAGGTGACCAGATTTTTGGACAAAGAATTGGGGACAAATCAGCGTAGTGTTCCTAATTCTGAAATAAAAATTGGGGTTATTTAATAAGTTCAATGTTCTTCTCAAATAACTTTCTGTTTATTCAACTAAAGCATTATAAAATTCATAAAATGAAGGAAACGCGTTGGATTTTTTTTAAATTGAAAGAAATAACTATTTTAATTAAAATTTTGTCCCCAATTGTTGTTTTACAGTTTTGGGACAAACTGAAAAAGTCCTGAAATCTAAGACTGTTCCCGAAAATTGGGGACGTTGGTTCGCCTTATCTTAACCTGGAAAACGGAGCTTAAAAATGTGGAAGACTGAAACACATTTCTTATAATATTGTTAGAATGGAATAAATTATCGCACGGAATTTTGTTCGTATATTTAATATTCAATAGTTAATACAAAGATGAATTCTTCCATTGGCTATCCATTTTACTCGCATTAGGTAATAATATTTGCGTGTCAATTCCAAGGAGTTGCAGTGATTTTGCTTTGGACTTGAAAAGCCCGGAAAAACTCAAAAATCACAAATCCTTAGTTCGGATCTTATAAGTATTAAAGGTTTAAAGATTGCAAAAATTTTGAAATTGTATTTGTGGAACTACCTGAAAACTTCGAAGGATGTGAGTACTGCAATGTGGATGGAGTGGTACATGAATACTTTGCTCAAGAACTTGCCAAAAAGATGGAAAACTACAATTTTGAATATCCAGCTGACCAAATTTGGAAGCCAGATCTCGAAGGAAAGCAGTTAGAGACAATGATCAATAGAATGATCCTAGAACATTTATCAAGAGGAAAGGAAAAACATAAGGACAAATTTCATTTTACCAATGATAAAGCTGAATTCTTAGTAAATTTTAAACACTAAAACAATATTTGGAAGGTTTTAAATACTAAAGAATTTTCCCAGACTTTCAGTGGCTGCTCGTGCATAGGGATTGTGGAAGTGCAGCACCCCCAGTTTTCACGAAGTGTTACCGATAATTACAAAAAACATTTTTTAAAAATCATTTCTTAGTAATTTTATCTTACACTGACTGAAGTCAACAACTATCCCGCAGCAAAAACAAAAATCTCCCCAAAAATATTTTTAAAAATCGGGAAATTCAATAAAAATATATGAGAGGAGCTGCCCGCTGTACAGCACCTGCAATATTGCGTTTGATTACTCTTTGCCTGTGCGAATTTCAATAGGATTCGCTCTGCGATAGGTGAGAGGCACTTTCTGGCACCGTGAAATGCACAGTTCCCATCTTCAGTCGCGGGAAGCATTACTCTAATGATTTAGCAGATAAAAGCAATGTAGGGCCTTGTTAAAACTGGCACTGAGGCCTTGCATTGTTTCGCCCTTTTATGTTCTCGACTTAGTATAAACACTCGTATAAACATTTTACATTTGAAATTGTTCATATTTAGAATTAAAAAAATTAATATGAAGATTGCATTGAAATGAGTGGAAAATACCCTTTTTTAAAAGTGCATGCAAAAGTAAGGTGTACTCAGCTCAGCCTAGTTAACATAGCAGTAATCAGACCATGAGAAATAGCGATTGCAATTTTATCAGGTTTAGTATTTAGAGCTAAAATTTAACAATCATCTTCATTCCTTCCTTTTACAGATACCTCAGTGTGCTTTGCTTTGACGACGACAACAACAACAACAAATAACAATATAGTAGATTGGCTTACTGTTTTGGAGAAATGAATGATTTTGAAAAATGCCTTTTGCGTAACATTTATGAATTTATCTATATAAAATATTAAGCTGTAACTGTCGTAAAATAATAATTGATTTACTCAACGTTGCTTTTCGTTTTTGACCAGTATTTATACAACATTGTACGACAAATAATACAAGTTTTATCTACAAGTTTTTTTATACATATCAAAATATATTAAAATAAAAAAAAATGGGCGAAAGTTTTTTTACTCTATTTTTTTTAATACAGAATTTCCCTCATATTTACCTATTGTTGCTTTTTACACGAGATTAAGAAACAACGGCTTATTTTTTAAGCAGCACCCTCAGTAGCTGAAGCTACGAGCCTCCACTGCTCAGATCAGTAGCGTAGCCAAGATTTTATTTCGGGGGACGCTGGGTATCAAATTTTAAGCTAAAGTTCGATTTTAAGCTAAATATCAAATTGTAAGGTAAGTAAAACGTCCCATTTCGAGGGGGGGGGGGGCGCTGCAGCTCCCTCACCCCCTACTCTGGCTACGACCCTGGCACAGATACTTTCCCACCTTCTTTTAGAAGTAGTAAAAGCATCATTGCTTTCACTACCTTTAAAACTAAAAATTTTGATATTTTGAACATATATATATATGTATATGTTATTTCCCACACTATTCTGAGCATTTTCAAACAAACAGAAATAAAAGTAATGGGCCATGCAGTGGACAGACGGTATAATTCTGAGGAAACAAAAAGAAATATAGGATACACGAATGGGTTGAACGCTTTAAAAACAAGCTACGAGGAAAAAGATCCCTTTATATACATTTTTAGATGACAATTTTTTCAATGAAAACGTCCTGAAAAGGCAAAAGCCAGTGGTTTCTAATCAAAATAACGATCTTTCCATTATGAAGTCCGTATTTGAAATTTCAAAGCGACAGTTTTGAAGTACTTTTTAGACTTATTATATTGTTCGCCTTGCGCCTAAAGATACGAAGTAGTAACCGTTTAATAAATAAAAAAAAAAAGTTTTCGCAACAAACTTTCACAAGCACATACCTGTTTAGATCGACGCAGAGCCAGTTCTGGCGGACGCATTTCGTTGAAATTTGGTAAATACACTATATGACTATGGGAGGGAAAGATATCTGCAAGTAAAAGAATTGTTCAAATTTCGACCAATGTATGTCGCTTTTCACGCCGAAAGGACGTTATGCAAATTTGGAGCGTTACAAAAACGCCAGTAGTCAGTGCCGTATAATCATCAAGTTATTTTATGCTGGAAACGATTAGGAAAAGGACATATATCTTCAAATGTAGATTTTCGCGCAGTGCGGCTTATAAATTATTGCAATTCTCATAAAAACAAAGCTTGATGATTATACGGCATTGACTACTGGCCTTTTAAACCGCTCAAATTTGATAGGCCCTTAAGCTTTTCAAGTGTCGATATTCTCGAAGTACTGATGATAAATTACTGCTGTTCTGATGAAACAACTTTATCACCCATGATCGCTTTTCTTGTCCAAAAGCGTGGTGAAGAATGATTACACGGTATTAACTACTAGTCTTTTTAAAATGCTCCAGATTTTCATAAAATAACTATTTTTTTATTGCAGATTTGTTTTTACCATGGTCAATGTAACGCATTTACCAAGTTTCAACGAAATACATCCACCAGAACAGCCCTTGCTCTAAAATGTGTGACTTTGCTTATATTCACTCTGTATACTAATAGTCATTTTAAGCACTTATCTTACCGTATAATTTTTTTTTTTTTTTAATAACTTCATAATAATTCATTACAGATGAAGGTGTTACAAAAACTTGTTTAACGGTAGGGGAAGGTGGTGTATCTTGGAGGTATGTGTACCTTGGAGGCACATTTTTTGTGCTGCCACCAGAAGAGATAAATTTAAACTAAAATATTATTTGTATATATTTATTACTAGAGGCTCATGGGAAGTTGTTCTATGACTGATCAACACACGTGTTGTTGATGTAAAAACCAAAGTTTGGTTTTAGCCTCAAAAAGTTACATTTCAAGGACATATTATTTTTCTTCCATAACTGTAAGTATTAAATTTTGTTTTGAACTAATAATCACAAGTTCAAATGCATGTTTTCAGCTACATTTATGTATATTTGAAAAGGGTTAACTCTTAACATAATAAGATATGGAAGCCATTTTGTAAAGCACTTGCTTGTAGTGTACCTTGGAGGTATCATCAAGGTACACTTCCAAAATTTATTAATAATTATGAGTAAAAATTGTTAGAAAGTGTTTCTTTACTTTGATAACCAAAGTGCTCATCAAATAGGCCTAAATCTAAATGTAGGACTGCTAAATTCCTGAAGTTGTAAACCTAAATATAAATTCAAAAGCAAAGTTATTTGAGCTTAGTATTAGACAGTAAATAAATATTTTAATAAATATATTAATAATAATTTATATATTATTATTTCATGAATAATATTTTTACAATTTTTTAACACTTTGCATTTTTAGAAAAATTTTTACTTTGCATTTTTTGAAAAATTATCATTTGGCATTAGTTTAGATCACCTGAACGTGGAATAGAACTAAATGGGTTACACATAAAAGAGAAGATATTAAACTGTGGTTATTTTTATTTGACTAAACTTTATTTTATGCCTAAACTATTCCAACTTTATTATTTTAGTTATATGAACAATTTCATGTTTTAAAAACTGTAAATTTAAAATTAATTAGACTAATATTAGCCCAAAGTAGGCCTATGCAAAGTCAGATTACTGTAAACAAATAATAAACCAACTTTTCTTCATGCTGTGTAGTACTCCATCTGTTAAAAATAAATACCTCCAAGGTACACCACTGGTGGTGTATCTTGGCTGTATATTAAGCTATTTTTTAAATAATCAAAAATGAGTATAGAAATGTACACTCATGTCCATAAATTAAGGATAATTCAGAATCACACAGAAATTGATCTCTAAAATAAAAATTTCACCTGTGGAATGATCACACACATCTTGAAGAATATGCAAATTACAGGAAACCACCAGATGGCGTGGATGGTACGTCACAATGACGAGAGTGTAAGAGAGGGGTATATAAGGAATGGTGGCAAAGAAGTAAAATTGTTCACAAGCGCTGTGAAAGCCTTTCAGTGCAAAAACCGCATAGTTATGGCACAAAGGAGGTATTTGGATGATGTTTTACGTGGCAGAATTATCGGACGACTGGAATGTGGACGTACCCAGCTGGAAGTATCCGAGGAACTTGGAATCGCCCAGAGTGTCATCTCCAGGCTTTGGCAACGATTCCAAGATGATGGTAATGTGAGTAGACGTTACAGCACAGGTCGCCCCCGAGTTACAACGCCGAATGAGGACCGCTATTTGGCAGTTACTGCCAAAAGAAACAGACGGAGTACAGCATCAGACCTGTCTCGTCAGCTCTCTTCAGCTACCGGTACGACAGTTTCAAGGCAGACCGTGTACAGACGCTTAGGGCACATTGGTCTATATGCTCGTAGGCCTGTCAGATGTGTTCCACTTACCGCAACTCACTGTCGCCTGCGATTAACCTGGAGTAGAGAGCATGCATTGTGGACACCGCAACAGTGGTCTTGTGTGATGTTTTCCGACGAGTCCAGGTTTAGTTTGGAATCTGATTCTCGCCGGACATTCATCTGGAGAGCGCCAGGTACCCGTTACCACCAAGAGAACACCATTGAAAGACACCGTTACGGTGGTGCAGGATGGCTCGTTTGGGGAGGAATTATTCTTGGTTCCAGAACTGACCTGCATGTTCAGAGTGTAACGATGACAGGCCACATCTATCGGGATGTCATTCTGGAACAACATGTACGTTTGTTTCGGGGCGCCATGGGTGCTGAATTTGTGTTTATGGATGACAACGCCCGTCCTCACCGTGCAAACATTGTAGACGAATGCCTTCAATCGGAGGATATCACCCGTATGCATTGGCCAGCATACTCACCGAACTTGAATCCAATAGAGCATGTGTGGAGTATGCTTGGCCGACGAATTGCAGCCCGTCAACCCCCTCCCACCTGTCTACCGGAACTTCGGAGTGCATTGCTTGATGAGTGGTGTAATATTCCCCAAGATCAGATTGATCATTTGATACTCAGCATGCCTAGGCTTTGTCAGGCCTGTATTGCATCGTCCGGGAGACATACTCCGTATTAACCATCCTACTAACCATGTTATACTGTTTTTTGTAAATAGGTTCTTTTTTGAAATTTGGTGAAGGGAGTAAAACTTGCAATTTTTATTAATTATGTCAAACATATAGCATCTTTTTTGCTCTTTACTTTTTGTTTAATAAATAGACTTTACAAATAAGTCAAATTTGTTTTGCTTCTTTCTCTTTCTTTGCCTGAACTTCATTATCCTTAATTTATGGACATGAGTGTATTTGGACATTTTATAAAAAATATATGTAACTCCTGATGTCCTTAAATTTATGGAAAAAAATGTTTTACTGATATTTTCCAAACACTTTTTTTTGTAAAAAATCAAAGTTCGAAAATACCTCCAAGGTACACCATCTTCCCCTGTGATAAGTGCCTAAATATACGGGCGACAAAATGGAAAAAAAGCGTAATGTATGCCCGTGTAACATTAAAAAGGTTGTTACGAAATCATTCGTGGCTATTCTTTATTTATCAAACAAGTACTACTTTCAGAGCACTCCTCGTGTTTTTGGATTTTAACGTTCACCGTTGAGAGCGGGTGCACGTAAAATCCGTCGTGGCTACAATGTCTTCCAAGTTGCTAAACGAAACCTCTGGGGGTATCGATTTCAGGTGGTGGTTGGTCCCTCATCTGGAATTGGTTCAAAATTAGGGACCAACAAGTAGAAGTCCAACCCCTCGGGGAAGATGGCACCTCTCTTTCCATGGATAGTGTCATCTATCCATGGATACGACAACAACAACGTTCACCGTGATCGAGAGTTCATAGTCATTTTGCTTTTTCCTGAATTATTTTTCTGCGGTAAGATTATTTCATTAAACTACGATTTACTGGATTATTCAAACATTGTGTAATTATTGGGAAAGTTGTGCACATCTATGTGAAGGATATGATAAAAATTGACAGGTAAATAAACTTTCAAAGCAAATACTTTTTCCCTCCCCCCTCAACAAAGATTTTTTTTTTAGTACTAGCTGAATACTCCTCAATTTTCCTTTAATTACCGGTTGTACAATTCCGTAAGAATCTTTATTATAACCATGAAAATATTTTGACAGAACGTATATAAGTTTTGAACTTTCATGCTGAATTGTGGAAAATCGCGTAATCGAAAGTTCATTCTGTAAGCAACTGCTACTACACAACGTAAAATCGAACTGCTGGTAGGCAGACTTAAGTTACGTTATTTATAATTGTTATATATATTCATATAAATATCTGACATAAATCACAATTCAAAATTGCTGTTACATTACTTTAAAAGACGTTAATAAGAATTCATTTCGAACTGAAGGGAAATATATGAATGTGTATTTTTAAGTTTTTGTTTAATTTCAAAATCGATGCATTCAACTCTCTCTGTTAATTGACCACCAGCAGTCTAAAGTTGGCTACGCTCGGAAGGTGTTAACTCTGCACGCAAAACTGACGCTATGCTTAACAAATAATTTTACGATTTATCAGTGATTCCTCTTCGCCTTCAATAGAGATGCGTGGGAAGTTTCTTCTAATATCGCAGGTGGCAACATCACGCAGGACATCAACGGATTCGCAGAATACAGTCTGGGATAAAGATCATTCCGAATATCTGGCCCCTGCCAAGTGCAAAGAAATCAAATATTCGAAGGCAAAGCGAGCACTTGGCAATGACATTCGAAGCTGCTTGAGAAATTTAAGACACATTGAAGTAACAAGGCCAAATTAAATTTGAATTTGAGAAACTAAATAATGTTAATAATGTTCTGAGCCTTGTTTATGATTTAACTGATTATACTGAGTAATGAGATGGAAGCGGCGATGTCTTCTAAGTCGTAATATAGACAGAGAGGCGAGGTAATTTAATATTCATAACTATTTTAATATAATTTTACCTCTAATAAAATCCATATTTATATGATCTTTTCACTAATAAAACTAAAAATAACCCAAGATATTTCAGAAGAATTTGCTCCCACTGCAGATTAAAATAAATAAATCTTACAAATCGTACGATTAAATAAATCGTGTTCTTTCAGTATAATAAAAACAGCTCCTACGAAATTTATGAGTAGACATAGTTCAAACTGATTTCTACTAATAGACATCGACTTCATAGTGTTTGAGCAGGTTGAAGCTTCTCAATATACATCTTTCTCCTCCAGAGGGATAAGTACCTCCTCTACACTTTCACACAAAACATATGACGCAATGAAAAGAGCTTTGTAATGGCCGATTTGAAGTTTCACTTTTCAAACGTATGTATTCCGTGGTAAAGTATTTCATATAATATAGACGGACTAAAATATGAGATCCCTTCAATATTTTTTATGAGTCGACACCAGTAATTCCGTTAATGATCTTAACTTTAAGTATTTTTATCTTCAATTATATAGTGCATCCATCAGTCTGTTATTTATAATAAATATGTATGTGCTACTTAATCCCACAACATACAAATCTGTGACTTCCTATGTTAGAGTTAGTCTTGATATTTAATGTATACTTTTGGAATAATATTGCAAAATAATGAAGATGCAAAAATATAATTGGCACATGAATGACACTCATCGAAAGCTATAAAGAATTGTTCCTTACTTACGTGTCAAAAACTTTAGAAAATGCTCTCTTCTCTTCAACATTAAATAAAAAAGTCTTTAGTAATTTTCCGCTGATCTTCAAAAAAAGACCGTTTTATTAATTTCAATTTTTTTTTACCTTTTTAATGCACTAATTTATAATAGTAATTCAATAATGTTTTCAAATAAAAAGCAATAAGCCATTTCAAGTAATTCAGAAATGTGGCACCTATTAATAAAGCTGTCAGAAAGATACTGAGATCAAAGAGAAAAGGTTTGGGGTTATTCAATTGATGCGTTGATTTAAATAAAAGTGATTTTTCCATTCATATTTAGAATATTTTTTTTAAATAGCTGAAAATGTAATAAATAAAGGAATGTTTAATGAAATTTCAAAATTGACATTTTTTTTTCGCTTCGGCATCTTATTTTAGGATGCGCCAAGAGCATTGAGTGAGGATAAATGGTCATATTCGTATGTGCGATATGTCGCTCATTTTGCTTAGTTATATGATCCTACACAAACAAAAAAGAAAGAAAGAAAGAGAGAGAGAGAGAGAGAGAGAGAGAGAGAGAGAGAGAGAGAGAGAGAGAGAGAGAGAGAGAGAGAGAGAGAGAGAGAGAGAGAGCGTGCGCATCTGATCTTAAAATATGATTATTCAGTTAATAAGCGAAAAAAATTCTCATTTCAAGTCTTTGTCATAGAAGAGTAAAAAATAAATAAACAAATATAAAATAAATTAATTAAAAAAAAAGAAAAAAATCATGAAACATGAAACAAACCTCAGCAGGCTCGGTCATTTCAGATGTGTTAACCGCTCGTTAAATGTAGCCGTCAGTGGTACTATGCACCGTACTGCAGCAAGTTATATACAAGACAGCACTTCTGCCCGATATGAAACGTGCTTTAAGAAGCGGATATTTTCTGTCATGAAGATTACTAACTACTTTTACTAGTGACTTAGAAGAATGTCTTCGATATTATTCAGAATGAGGTATGCCTACTGATCAAAACTTTAATTTCCACTTGTCCAAAAATTTCACTGGAAAAAAGAAAAAAACAGTCGCTATTGGAATAGTACAATGTAATAAGGCAAACTTTTGAAGATCGATGTGTATACATGAGCAATGAGCATGCACGCCAAATCCATGTTTTCGAAAGCCTCTCTTCGGTCATTAGTAGGTTCTAAGGATGTTAATATTCTAAAATCCTGACTTTTCATCAGGTTGGAAATTATGAGGTTCGTTATACTGACACTTAGTTTATTAATTGTTCAAACAGCATACAAAAGACGGAACAGACACTACTCGGGGCTAAATAACATCTTATTGATACTGGTGTGGAATTCAAAATGCCGCGATCTTTCCACAGGAGAGAATACAACCTAGCTGATTGACAACTTGCGTCATCGTCACAAATTCTGTTTGAAAGAATCATGGATTTCCCATTCAGCAAAAATAAATTTTGACTTCACCTGCACCGAAGTTGAGGCTTGGGCGGGGCCGAGAAAAAGCGTCGAGAATCCCGTGTTTTGAAGAAAAACCAATTTAATGTCAAAGTAACGATTAGAGAACAAATTTTGGAACGCGAAGTGCCTATAATAAAAATGTCCTACTACTTTTATACAAACATCCGTTAAAACTGATAAAACTCAAAATTGTGGAGGAAATATCTGAGAAGGGCACAAGTTACTTTACATTCGGTTACACTAACTACCCTCGCCTATACAAAAAATGTTTTTGCAACATCTTCTTACTTAATGGAAGTGAAAAGAAAGTAAATGTCATGTGCAAACATGATAAATTATAGCATAGACTTTATTAAGACCAAATTCATCAATTTATGAGGTATTTTTAGCCATTCTGCCCGTTTCATACTCGGGTAATCTGCCAGTTTATAAACGATCTCCAAATTATGAGATTGAAAAGGATGATGCTGAAGAAGGAGTCACTTGACCTGGGACTTCCTTTGATCCAAATTTTGAGGCACACGATGTGAATGAGCTCCACAGATTAAATCGAACAAAATTGAGTGATCTCGTAAGAAATCTTGATTTTCCAAAGGATAAAGCAAAGCTTCTGGCATCAGGACTGAAAGCAATCGCATCTACTTCAGCTACAAGTCAAGATTGCAGACTATAGGTCTTGACACAAGAATCTTCTCTGCACTTTGAGAAGAAAGAATATTTGTTTGCTAATATTGATTTCAGAAGTTGATGAATTCCCTAAATATAACTCATGATTTAAGTGAGAGTTGTTCGTAGACTCTACCAAACTTTGTTTGAAAATCCGTTCACATGAAGGAGACTTACAGGAATGTGATATTACTTTTAGAGTCAATCTAGAAGTTAGGCTATGCTAAGTACTGCTTTTATCTTATGCTTATGGGACTCTCACTACGTAAAATATAAATAGCCTTCAAGAAATCTGAATTCCGTGGAGAGAAATGTTGAAAATGAGCTTCTAGTAGATCCAAATATTATCCTGATTCTTCTTCCACCCCTGCATATAAAGCTGGGAATAATGAAGAAGTTTGTAAATTCCCCATGAACAAGGATGGATAGGTTTCTCAATACCTTAGAGGGAAATTGCCAATGTTGAGGGAAGCAAAGGTTAAAGGTGGAGTTTCTGTGAGCCTTCAAATATGCACAATTATAAAGAACCTTGCTTTAAATAAAATTTTGGAGAGGGAAGAAGAGAGGCAACGAAAAGACGAAAACTACCAGCACTTGGTGAAAAAACTCTTACAAAA
This sequence comes from Cheiracanthium punctorium, assembly GCA_038373885.1. NCBI lineage: Eukaryota > Metazoa > Arthropoda > Arachnida > Araneae > Cheiracanthiidae > Cheiracanthium > Cheiracanthium punctorium. The sequence continues at coordinate 160,493 of JAWZYV010017263.1, forward strand.
GTTTTGCTTCCTTGTATTCAAGATGAGTCTAACACTTTATTTTGCTCTGCTCCCATCTTGATTTCTTTAACCTAAAAACTGTGGAGCTGTAAGTGATGAGCATGGTGAAAGGTTTCATGAAGATATCTCTACCACGGAACGCAGATATCAGGGTCATTGGATAAGTCAATGCTGGATGACCACTGCTATACTGTTATAAGAGATGCTCCGACTTTGACGTACAAGAGACAGGAAAAAAGGAAACGTTCACAGAAATAAACTAAAATTAACTCCCGTTTACCGAAAATTGAACATTTTTTTAATGAAATATGATTTTCTGCATTATATATATTAAACAGAATTTTTTTCTTCCATTTACCTCTGAGTCAATGGGTAGGGTGTTGTGTATCTTCTCCAATGGGCTTTTGTGTATCTTAAAAACACGTGCGAATAAAAAAATTTAATTTACATATTCGTTTTTTGCAAACCAAATTAGTAAGAATTGGCTATATAAAGCCAGGATAGAAACAAAACTTTTCTTTTGCCTAGTGATATCTAAGCTTGTAAAACATCTTGTTCTGTAAAAATTTTTACACATGTATAGGCTCGATGAAGATATTTTGGGTAAAAAAAATCTTGAATATAGATTAAATATATATCTATATCTATATATATATAATATCGAAAATATTTTTTGTAGTTTAAGTTTGAAAGAAGAAGACACAGTTCTTAAATCTATATTGGTTTTATGTAGCTAACAATTAAATTCGTATACCACGCCGGAAAGAAAATCCACTTATGATTAGCACTCATATTTTTTTTTTATATTCTTTTTCTAAAGCAAAATACATTCATTTTCCAAATGAAACACTCTGGCGATAAAAATGTTTATTTGCTTCCTATTACGCTTGTCAAAGCGTTTAAGTCCTGTTCATTAAGTGATTGTATACAGTGCTCCTGCCGGACCACATGCCATAAAGACTGAATGTTTTGTTTATTTGGAGAGAGCTATGAGACATTTTAAGCTGATTTGCAAATTTCTTTTTCTGTAGAATGCAATCTGGATCATTATTATTCGGTCAAATAAACTAGATTTCGTTATAATTTTTTAAATTTGAGAAAATGGTGCACATATTTATTTTATTAAGAACGCAAAGGTGATTATGGATTGCCTTACCATGCCTTTTGTATGAGAAAAAAACCTACTGACGTAACATTGATTTTTTTATTTATACAAATACTAAAATAAAAATGTAAATTTTGATGAATAGATCAATTATTTAGTTCTATCCCCGAAACTTTCAACCAAATCTTTTGGGTTAAAAATATAACAGTAAAATCAAGAAAATAATTTTGTCAAATGAGCCAGCACAACACCAGTTAATAAAGAAATTTTATTAACTCAAAACAAATAATTTGGTTGATTTTAACCAAATATGTCATTTAAACAAATAGTTTGGTTAAATTAACAAAAAATTTGGTTATTTAAACCAAATTATCGGTTAAATTTATAAAATGTTTTGTTGAAATAACCAAATAATTTTAACAAAATTAATTTTTTTATGCAACAAAAATTGCGACAAATTGGCACTATTTCAATCGGATAATTTTGTTGGTTCTACAAACATTATTTTCTGTGTGGTATCTGATCACGGGATTTTTTTTATTTATTTTGTGCCTTTAAAAATAGGTTTTTTTTAATGAAAAAATTTAACAGTTGAATGCTGAGACAAATAGGAATTAAAGTCTTTATATTTTTAATACTACTATTCCATTTTTGAAAGAACGATAAAAAAATTGTGAGTAAAAAGTGCACCTTATTTTCCTAAATTAAATTTAACAGCTTATAACGACTATACACATTACTGAGTAGCATAATAATTTAAAAATATTTCTTGGTTCTATGAACCACGCCACTTTGTCACCATATTTTTTTCGTCACGAGTTTTTCGACTCTATTCCGTATGGATTTATTTTCCATCGACTCCCACACAAACTACGAAAAATATTTCATTTCTATTTACTTTTTATTAAAAAAAGGAAAATAAATATTGTTAAATTCATGCTGTAAGTCTATTGAATTTTTTCAAAAGGATGAATTAAAAATAAAATAAAAAAGCCAGACGTTTGGAATGTGACATCTGCTTTGTCTCTCTCCCTCTCTCTCTTTGTATATATATATATATATATATATGTGTGTGTGTGTGTGTGTATGTATAGATACATATATTCCATTGCATTTTAAATCCAGCCATCAAATGTTCATTCTATACTCTTCGACGGGCTATTATTGTAGATAATTTATCAACCGTAAAATCAATCTATCCAACTGGATAAATGAAAGAGATCTTTTTAATAAGTTTTCGTGTCCACTGGACTAGTGGTTTGTTGATGTCAGGTGCAGTAGCTGAAGCTGAAAAATGCGGATATAACATGAGGCTTTAGTAACAGTACTCAGGAAGAAATTCCGCTTGAATGCAGTCTGTTGGTACTCTCAGTTGGCGATTTTATTATCCGCATAATGTTCACCAAAATAAAGCCTTAAAAGTGGAATAAAATTATCTCTTTTGACTCAAAAATTTTTATCATAGACACCGTATATGCTATCATTCTTTAAACACTTAGAAAGGCACGATTTCCACATTGCATTTTCTTTTGGCTAACGTTATCGTTTAATTGAGTGATGTAATCAATTGAACTCAAAGTTGAATAGTGAGAACATGGAAGTTTTTCCGAATGTTTACTGAACGAAACTTTACATTTAACGGGAAACAGGATTAATACAACAATCTGGATGTTCTCTTAAATACATAATTGTTATCAGTTTCTTTTTCAATAAATATGTGGCCTTGGATTACAGATAACGGAAATATCGTAATAAATGCAATGGGTCAATAAAAATTTGTTTGTAACAGACTGATTTCAGCCTAGTACGTAATCATAGCAGCTAAAATGAGCAAACGTAATTCTTTATCGGGTACATGAAACAGAACGCAAATCCAGTGAGGAATTTTGAGGCTGCCAATCTTAAATCAGAACAGGTACACTGCAAAAAAAGTCTGTAAAATTTACAGAAATTACTCGTATTATTTACAGAATAAGTCTGTTCGTAAGAAAAAACAGTTTTTTTTCTGTTTTATCTTGTTTTATCTTTTTTTCTGTTTCGATATTTATAGATTTTTTCTGTTTTATCTTTTTTTCTGTTTCGCATGCGTACTAGACGAAGACGTCATTGCTCAACCTTGAGGCTCATTTCGCCTCCGGCGCAATTAAAACGGAAAGACATTGTACTACGTTTCGTTAGCTGGAGCTGGAGAAAAGGGACGGTATATTTAGTTACAACTCCATACGTAGGTTCAGGTGAGTGTTTGATGTTATGTAGGGATTTTGTTCACTGGGCGTGTTGGCATAACCGGGCTCGTTTGGACTTAGAACATTTTTAAGTACTTTAGTGTTTGTAGATAATGTTTACGCCGCGTGTTTAATTAGATTAATTAATTGGCGTAATTAATGTTAAATCAATAAGTAATTAACGAGATATAAAACAATACGTTAATTAATTAGATTGATTACTATTAATTAATTATTAATACAGTAATATTTAACTGGGAGGGAAACTCCCACCCCAAGAATAAAAGGAAAGGAGTTACATAAAAAATGTAAGAATTCTTATTTTATTTCCATAAAATGGACATTCAAAATAACATTTTGAGGACTTTAGTGTTTGTGAATAATGTTCACGCCACATGATTAATTAGGATAATTAATGTTAAAGCAATAAGTAATTAGACAGATTAATTCATTATTAATTGATTTATTTAAGTTTGTTAAAAATCCAGAAAACACCCTGAATATACATAATGTTATTAAATAGACTTGCAAAAGAGATGTATACTTAATAGTAAAAATTTAATAATTTCTATCAAAAAACATTGTAGTAAATTAACTAAATATATTATTATGTTTTGTTGATCTCCAGTAGTCATTCAATAAAAACAAAATTAATGATTTAATTACAATGTATAATTATTATTTTTTAAAACTGATCACCTTTCTTTAACTTGAATAAACATGAAGATATCACGTTTGAAAACTAAATGATGACACATATTTAGTAACAATGGACACAGAAGAGGAATCTCAGTCACTGTTGTCAGGCGCGTAGCCAGGAAAATTTTTCGGGGGGGGTATGAAGTTATATGTGTATAAATAGACGGAATTTCATCACTAATCCAAAAATTTCGGGGGGGGGATATATCCCGATACCCCCCCCCCTGGCTACGCCCCTGACTGTTGTGTCTCCTCATTGTTGAATGCTAGATGCTGGACCGCAGCGGGGCATTTACTCTTATTGTGACTAGCAACACTGGACTCAGAAGAGGAATCTTAGTGACTGAGTCTCGTAAGTGTTGGCTGCAAGATGCTCTGCCAGAGCGGGATTTACTCTCATTGTAAGCAACAATATCGGCCTTCTTTGGTAAAAAGTGGCATGTAACATTGAGGGGAGGGGGAAAATGGTTTCTTTTGTAGAAAATACTTCCAAAAAGGTTGAATTCTTTTTTGGGGGGGGGGCAGCTACCCCTCCGTCTTCCCTTTTAATCCGTCCTTGGCATTGAATGATGGGAAATAGAACAGTTATGGAACTTGGTTGTGAATCCGAGACTTTTTACCTACAAAAAGAAACGAAAAAAATCACCTGTGAATTTGATATATTTATTTTAGACTTGCGGGTGAGGGGAGGGGAGGGGGGATTTTATGTGTAAAACTACGCATCGAAACCAATGAACCAACCAGACAAATCGGCATAATGATTTTAAGCAGTGCAGGGTAGGGGCTCTAGTGCAGGGCATCACTTGATCTGACGTCATACTATGACGTAACCTTAGCGACTCTTTCTTCAGCTACTTGCGACTTATGTGCAATACTTTCAGGCAACACTGATCGGAGGTGACGCTCTGGGTCGGCTAACGAACGATACGTACCGTTCACCTCACCATGGCACAGCGTTTATGTCACTGGAAATGGTATACGGGCGAAGTGTGAAATCCCGGGTTCGGGTCTCATCGCGCGTCCGTCGACCGTTAACCGTTCGGAGTTTTCTGTGGTTTTCTCCGGAAGTTAGCGTAAATACGGATTAGGACCCCTTCGAAAGACCCCCACGGAGGGCTCCCCTCTTTCAAGGAAACCTCCCCAACGCTCACTCACCAAATGGAACGAATTTCACACAATCACAAGTACACACTAAAAGGAACGTACTGTGTGAAAATTAGCTGCTATCTCCTCATAGAATTTGAGAAATTAAAGGTTAAAAATTAGTTAAAATCGCGCTAATTGTAACCCTTTAGCTAGTATTTGGCGACAGGGATAATTGGTCGAAAAGTTGAAACGCTCACGCGAGTACGTACTCGAAATATTTATAAATCATTGTTTAATATACCGTGTTATATTTCAACGTACTGGGTTTTTAAGTAGCTTAATATCGTTTTCTGCTAGTTAAACTGAAGTCCTATAATCTTTTTATTTTAGTTCTGAAAGTTCCCGAAGAAAGTAATTTCTTTTTATTTGTATTAACACATTGCAAGCTGCAAATTCAGTTTACGCATAAGTGAGGCATTTATTTTAATTCTATTCTTTTTATCCACATGATGATACTATGGAGCAAATATACTTAATGTTGTTTTTATGCTTTACGCGGACTTTTCTTCGAAAAGTATGACATTGTCTCCATGCACAGACGAAGAAAGAGTCTGCAAAATCAAATTGTTGAAAGCTTGCAAAATTATCAGAAAGTAAATGCAACATTTGGTAGCAAATGAGCAATGCTTATTACTCGATACCCCTGAAGATCCTATATTTTCTAGTTTAGAAAACGAAAGCATTGATTTCATGTCCAGTGAGGACATCATGCAAAATAAGCAATTTATTTCTTGAAAAGATAAAGAGACTGCAGTAAAATATTGGCGGGTTACAATAGTGGCAAAATCCCGCATTTTACAGAGTGTTCAAAATTATTTTAAATTTGTTACAAATAAAAGGCAGTTATATCTGTGGGAAAAGCAAATTCAGAAGAATGGCGATTATAAACTAAATCAAATTAAAAAATATACGTTTTAACACTTCTAACACGCAAGAAAATTACAGAAAAATGTACATAATTGTGATTTACAAACTTGGGCTTTAGAGAAGGCATTCGAATTAGAACTGAAATTCCGCGCATCTAAAGGATGGCAGTACAGATTTTTTAAAAAGAATAAGATTGTGAGCAGGAAAGTTACAAAATTTGTTTTGCTGAAAAACTCTCGGTCAAAGGAAATCATTAAGAAATTAACGCAGGCGTTCGTAAATGATGCAAATGTCTTTATAAAGGATTCGTTGTTAAAAGACGATCAAATTTTTATGCTGATCAGTCAGGTTTTAATTTAGAAATCCTTCCAGACGAACCCTGGAACATAGAGGATCGAAGCAAGTAGAAAGTGAGATTCAATCAAAAAATGCAGTTACACATTCCTACACTACAATGCCGATTTTAAGTAAAAACAATAGATTGTTATAGCCATTACATATTGAACATTCCGAAAAAACTGGTAAATTCGGAAAAAATTAAGTGCAGCAGTTTTCTGACATTGTGTTGATGAAACAACTCAATAATATATTTTTTTCAGGGTCAAATCAAAGGGGTGGGGGAGGGAATTATAGGGTGAACCACCCTCCCCTCCAAAAAAATTATCTTACAATTTTTAAAAATTATTTTTTTAATACCATTGTTTATTTCAATTCTTATTTCGCTAAAAAGCTAAGCTTCTTCTAAAAAGCTCCGTTTAACCTCCTATGCACGCATAGATTCTATGTTTAAAAAATATTTTTGGCCAATTTCCTCCACCCCCCTCTCCAAAACGGAACCAGTTACCGGCCTGATTTTTTTCCCACCATATGTTCCGCGGGATACCCAGTGAATCATTGCTGTAGATGAATCCTGACCTGTGCTTACTTAAAATTCTTATTAAATAAGCATCTTTTTGTAAAAGCATTTATAAAAGAAGATAGAAATCGCCTATAGAGGCTCTATACTGTCGGCTCATACGCATTTTTTATTAATTAATTTTAGCTTTAATTCGAGGAGATAGCAACTAATTTTTACACATTAGGTTTATATAAGTGTGTACTTATGACTGGATTAAATTCGTTACGTTTGGTGAGTGAGCTTCGGGGAGGTTTCCTTGTTTGTGTTGTCCTTCTGACGAGGATTTATAAGCGGGCTTCGAGCCAAACACACAAATCCGATATACTTGTTCACAACAACTACGTGCCGCTATTGTTCTTGGTTTTGGGGGAAACGAACAATAGCAACTTCATGTAACAAGTTAAGTACTACTCATAAACTGTTTCTCATAAGTTATTTCCTTATTAGAGTGTTTGTTCATATTCATTGCACTTGCTGATTGGTTCTAGAACTGTAGTTAGCATTTCTTATTATATAGTTATCGATATGTTAAATATTTTGGAATGAGTGTTTTTGTGCGCAATCATTTTGTTTGCAGTGCTCCAGTAAGTGAAAGAATATCGCTGAACTTAAACATCGTGGCACTGTGATAAATATATTGTTTATTTTCAGTGTTTGTACGTGGATAGTCGTCTAACACCGAACAATTTATGATGTTTTAGTGTGCATGTGTGCTCTGGGGGATTTCACATCAAATATAATATATACACTTCCCAGACTTATAAATTTCTATCTTCTATACTTACAATAAGAATTCTGATTTTCTAGGAGTATCTTAAAGTTTCCTACTGCGTAAGTGCCGTCAATAATTTAAATCAATGGATATATCTTAATCAAGTTTATGAGGTAAACCAAATTAAAGAAATGATATATTTCACCGTTTAACCTATAAAAGAACAGAAGAATTGTATCTACAAATTATTTATAATTTCCCTGTAATATTTGTTATGTAAGTTTAAAAAGTATGAAATTTATATGTCATGTAACTGTTTTTTTTTATTAATACACAACTGGCAATTAAAATAGCAGCACCAAGAATGTCACATGCTACACACAGTGCAGCAATTTTAATGTCGAGTAGTATATCTCGTCAAAGAAATATTTCTAGCTTCATAACATTGTGATTTTCTTTTTTCTACAAATTATGTCATTATCAAAAACAATAATCATTTTCTTCAGTTTTAAAAGAAATTTTTCATTTGTATGAGATAAACAGCTAGATTTTGTTTTGAAGTAATTTTACAGTGGGGATTTTCTATTTGTATATTCAGCGGCGACTTGGAATTCAGCGAACTTGGAATTCAGGGATTTGGGAAATTTTATGTCTGGAAAAGTCAAGGAATTCTGCAAAAATCTCTTCTAAATCAGAGAGATTTAAAACTCTTTACAATGTTTATCGTCATTTGATGCAGAATACCGTGTTTACTCGCGTAATAGTCGCACCCCCGTTTTGAAGCAGAAAAAATAGCTTTAGAGTTACAATATTATATAGTAGATTTTACCCGCATAATAGTCGCACCTGGACTTTCAACATGAAAAATTGGCAAAAACGTGCGACTATTACGGGAACAAACATGGTAGTTTTGGCTTCTGGTGATCGGAACAGCTTTACTATTGGTCATTATTGGCAGTCTTTGTCATAACTTTGTGAAATTTTCAATGGCATTAATATTTTATTTAAATATTAGGTATTCATTTTTTCAATTCTTAAACAGGGATGTATAGATTTTTTTTATAATTCTTATTCACTATATTTTAAGTTAACATTTACTCTGTGAGGGGGGTTCCACACCCTCAAACCCCGCTTCTTTTTTTAAATAAATACAATATCAGTTTACTACCATATTCAGATTAAAGAAAAAGCTATCTGTTCACATAATCCAAAACTATCTGCAAACTCATATGACGTATTTAACGAGGAGAGGGGGGGTGGGTGAGGGGTCCTCAGAGTTCGGACCTTCCCCCCCCCCTAAAATTTTGATTTTTGTCACTATAATGATAGTTTTTTTGTGAAAAATTCTGCTTTTTTACGGTTTGGACTCCCCCCTCCCAAAATGTTTCCTGAATACGTGCCTGCTCGTGATAACTGAATACATATTGCGTATATGAACACGTGTATATGCATTCGAAGCACACATCTGTGCAACGCGCTTGCGCTATAGTGACTACCTGCTGCTGTTGTGAATATGTATATCGGATTTGTGTGCTTGGCTCGAAGTCCCCTTGTAAATCCTCGTCCGAATGACAAACCAAGGGAGTTACCCTCTGTGGGGGTCTTAGTAAGGGGTCCTAACCCGTATTTACCCTAAGTTTCGGAGAAAACCACGAAAAACACCAAACGGTTATAACGGATGTGCGATGGAACCCGAACCCGGGACCTTCATACTTCGGCCGTCTACCATTTTCAGTGATATAACCACTGTGCCATGGTGAGGCTTTGTGCAAGATAAATTGTTTATTTATTTTAAAGCATAAATTTTAAATCCATTTCAAATCACTGTGTAGTTATAAAAGTATTTTTTTAATATTTTGCTTATTATATAGTCTGATCATCAACGTTTTAAATTTCAAAATCTCGAATCATAAGTGTAGTCAGTGGCCAATATCCTGAATCAGGAACACTAAACATAGATAGAAATTTTTTATTCAATACTTGATATGTAAGAAAGTAATTAAAAATTAGAGCAGATCTGATCGCTCTGTAAGCAGTTCTTTATAAAAGTTTTACATTTAAAAAGAGAGGAATGCTTAAAAATTTGAGCTTTCCCCTTTTAAAAAGTTTAAAATTTGATTCTTTTTTCTTATTCATTATTTTTTCAAAAAGATTTGAAAAAAATTAAGCATATTGTTAAATGTAGTAAAAATATTTTATCGTGTAAATTTATTTCGTATGTTGAATAGCAATGATGCATACAGTCTTCTATTTTAAAACAAGATGGTAATTTTGACATTTTAATTTGGAAGGGCAGGCACATGGTCAGGATTTTTATTCGGGGATGCTCAAATATTCAATTATCATAACTTAAACATAGGTATCATGGGGTCCTATGAAAGGTACAAGGAAGAGCCCCCCACCCTCCGACATAGGCAAGGCATAGTGATCATTTTTAAAATATACTGAAACTTTTTGTATTTTAGTACTGAAGTGTCTGAAATACTGAAATAAGCCTTCTCTAGAATAAGGGTCTTCCCTAGAATAGTGGATTGTGGTAATGGGGCCCCTTGGGTGCCCCTCTCTTCTAGAGGACGCGAGGCTGCAGAGTCTGTTTCCCTAAATCCACCCCTGTATATAAATATACATATTTGAACTTTCGGGGGAGGGTGTAGCTCCTCAAGCCTCTCCTTCCCTGGCTACGTGCCTGTCGAGGGGGAATTACAACAAGTGCTGCTGAAAAGTAAAATTATTATGCTCCTAGCTTGTGCTAACAAATTTCAGTTTATAGATGAGTCAAAAGTAAAATGTGATTTTTTAAATGTGTAAAAGTAATTTATTTTGTTTCAAGGTGTTTGCTTGGAATAAATCCTAACAGAGGATGCAAGAAGAATCCTGATGTGAAAAAACGCGAGTTCGTTAATATGAAAATTCTCAATTTACTTAATAAAATGTCGGCATATGAGCTAATTGACCACTAATTATATATTAAGAAATACCCATGAATACTGGGAAGCAAATCTATAAAATTATAAACAATAAACTTTGTAAATATTCCTTTGTACTTTATAAATACAGTATTTTTTTTTAAATTAAATCTAATTTTCCATAATTTTTCGTGACGTATTTCTTTGATTATTAATGGATATTACAAAAATTTAAGCATAGATATATCATGCAAGAATAATTTTAAACTGCTAAAAACTATTTCTGAAAAATAAGATGCATATATGTATATAAATTAAAACCTCTACTAGCGGTCACCTCCGAAGACTGATCATCTCTTAAAACAGACACTGTTAGAAATTTACAGAATTGAATTGAGACTATTGAATAAACATTATTGTAAAGCTCCAAAGAACGGTTGTCTCATATAATGGCCATTATTTTATTGGACCAAACGTAGCTGATTTTCAGAGGTTTCACTCTCTATATGTAGTATATCTCTTTCATTATTAATGGATATTACAAAAATCTAAGCATAGATATATCATGCAAGAATAATTTTAAACTTCTAAAAACTATTTCTGAAAAATAAGATGCATATATGTATATAAATTAAAACCTCTACTAGCGGTCACCTCCGAAGACTGATCATCTCTTAAAACAGACACTGTTAGAAATTTACAGAATTGAATTGAGACTATTGAATAAACATTATTGTAAACCTCCAAAGAACGGTTGTCTCATATAATGGCCATTATTTTATTGGACCAAACGTAGCTGATTTTCAGAGGTTTCACACTCTATATATAGTATTTACTTGAACGACGCCAACACATCATTAATCAATAGTTTAGAAGCAAACATATATATTCTTTTAACTACAATGACGCGCTACAATCACCTAAAAAATAAACGTTACAGTAAATACTTCCACTAACTTCATTTACTACAAATACCCCAACCATTTATTGAGGGACAATTGACATGACAAACTGATACGCTTCCCTACCCATGAACATAGAAATTGATGGATACTTGATAGATAGTATCAAGAAATAATTTTGAAAGCATTAAAAAATAAACTTTAAACTATGTGCTTGGAACATCTACACTCCCACCCCTGATCCATTGATTTGTGTATAAATTTTCGTGCTTTGAAATGCATTTATTAATTTGAAATCAGCTTCTTTGATTACTGTTTTACTTGATTGATAGCAATCGTTCTTATAAATCTTTCTTTTTCAACATTACTATTTTATTTTGTACAGTTACTTAATTTTAAAGTATGCCCTTGGATGGAACTGATTGAAAATAATTAATGTCACCTATGATTTCAAAACATACTCAAGAATTTATTTTCATTAACATTTCGTAGCAGAATTTTTTTATCACTTAACAGGGCCAAGGTCGTCGAAAGAAGCTAGTATATCATAAAATTACTGAATTTTTTAAGTAATTTTAAGTAAGTTATTGGATTATTAAAAATAAAAGAAAGTCGTTATAAATACAAAATATATTTCATAAATAAACTGGTTTTATCTGTAAATTCCTTAAATCAAGCTGTAAAAAAATGGTTAAAGTCTGCTACATTGACAGAAATATACCATCGACGAAACACGGGAAATCTGGAAAAATTACAGATTTCTTGAGTATCTAAAAAAAAAAATATATATATACAAAACATTTCTATAAAATAAACGGAGAATCTGTAAAATTTAAAAAAATACAGAAGAAATCAGTAATAACGCTTAGAAGATTTCTGTAAAATACACAAAATATTTCTGTAAAATTGATGAAGAATCTGTAAAAAATTACAGAGGACTTCTGTAAAACACACAGAAGATTTCTGTAAAAGAAACAGAGAATCTGTAAAAAATTACGGAAGACTTCTGTAAAACATACAGAAGATTTCTGTAAAATAAACGGAGAATCTGTAAAATATTACAGAAGACTTCTGTAAAACACACAGGAGTTTTCTGTAAAATAAACAGGGAATCTGTAAAAATTATGGAAGACTTTTGTAAAACATACAGAAGACTTCTGTAAAATAAACGGATAATCTGTAAAAAATTACAGAACATTTCTGTTAAATAAACGGAAATAAACTGGCGTCCTGGCTGACAGTTTTTTTCTGTAAATTTGACAGACTTTTTTTTTTGCAGTGTACCACACTGACCATTAGGATAAGAGAAACTTTTCGAAGTGAAAGAAGTTGCTTTAACACACTACCCTCAAATTTTATATAAAACCAAACAATTAAAGAGTCCTTGATAGTGAACTCTCCCAATCCACTGAAGAATTCACCATACAGAGATTTCTTTAATTAGAATACAGTGGATTCGCGCTACACCGCGATTTCACTTACACGATTTGGATTTTACTGGAGTTTTTCACGAGTACATTTCTTAAAGCTTAAAACGAACTCCTCACCCGCAAAACGAGATTTTTCGCCAACAGTAAGAAGCATCAAAATGTATTTATTCATTACTTAACGTGGTAAATGGTAATATATACACTGCAAAAAAAAGTCTGTCAAATTTACAGAAAAAAACTTTCAGCCAGGACGCCAGTTTATTTCCGTATATTTAACAGAAATGCTCTGTAATTTTTTACAGATTATAAGTTTATTTTACAGAAATCTTCTGTATGTTTTACAGAAGTCTTCCATAATTTTTACAGATTCCCTGTTTATTTTACAGAAAACTTCTGTGTGTTTTACAGAAGTCTTCTGTAATTTTTTACAGATTCTCCGTTTATTTTACAGAAATCTTCTGTATGTTTTACAGAAGTCTTCCGTAATTTTTTACAGATACTCTGTTTCTTTTACAGAAATCGTCTGTGTGTTTTACAGAAGTTTTCCGTAATTTTTTACAGATTCTCAGTTTATTTTACAGAAATCTTCTGTGTGTTTTACAGAAGTCCTCAGTAATTTTTTACAGATTCTTCATCAATTTTACAGAAATATTTTGTGTGTTTTACAGAAATCTTCCGTAATTTTTTACAGAGTCTCTGTTTCTTTTACAGAAATCTTCTATGCGTTTTACTGATTTCTTCTGTATTTTTTAAAATTTTACAGATTCTCCGTTTATTTTATAGAAATGGTTTGTATTTTTTTTAGATACTTAAGAAATCTGTAATTTTTCCAGATTCCCCGTGTTTTGTCGATGGTATATTTCTGTCAATGTAGCAGACTTTAACCATTTTTTACAGCTTGATTTAAGGAATTTACAGAAAAAAACCAGTTTATTTATGACATATATTTTGTATTTATAACAATTTTCTTTTGTTTTTAATAATTCAATACCTTACTTAAAATTACATTAAAAAATTACTTACTTCCAATTACTTAAACAATTCAGTAATTTTATGATAAACTAGCTTCTTTCGACGAACTTGGCCCTTTTAAGTGGTAAAAAAATTCTGCTACGAAATGTTAATGAAAATAAATTCTTGAGTATGTTTTGAAATCATAGGTGACATTAATTATTTTCAATCAATTCCACCCAAGGGCATACTTTAAAATTAAGTAACTATACAAAATAAAATATTAATGTTGAAAAAGAAAGATTTATAAGAACGATTGCTATCAATCAAGTAAAACAGTAATCAAAGAAGCTGATTTCAAATGTATCAATGCATTTCAAAGCACGAAAACTTATACACAAATCAATGTATCAGGGGTGGGAGTGTAGATGTTCCAAGCATATAGTTTAAACTTTATTTTTGAATGCTTTCAAAATTATTTCTTGATATTGTCTATCAAGTATCCATCAATTTCTATGTTCATGGGTATGGAAGCGTATCAGTTTGTCATGTCAATTGTCCCTAAATAAATGGTTGGGGTATTTGTAGTAAATGAAGTTAGTGGAAGTATTTACTGTAACGTTTATTTTTTAGGTGATTGTAGCGCGTCATTGTAGTTAAAAGAATATATATGTTTGCTTCTAAACTATTGATTAATGTAGTGATGGCGTCGTTCAAGTAAATACTACATATATAGAGTGAAACCTCTGAAAATCAGCTACGTTTGGTCCCATAAAATAATGGCCATTATATGAGACAAGCGTTCTTTGGAGGTTTACAATAATGTTAATTCAATAGTCTCAATTCAATTCTGTAAACTTCTAACAGTGTCTGTTTTAAGAGATGACCAGTCTTCGGAGGTGACCGTTAGTAGAGGTTTTTAATGTATATACATATATGCATCTTATTTTTCAGAAACAGTTTTTAGGAGTTTAAAATTATTCTTGCATGATATATCTATGCTTAAATTTTTGTAATATCCATTAATAATCAAAGAAATACGTCACGAAAAATTATGGAAAATTAGATTTAATTTAAAAAAAATACTGTATTTATAAAGTACAAAGGAATATTTACAAAGTTTATTGTTTATAATTTTATAGATTTGCTTCCCAGTATTCATGGGTATTTCTTAATATATAATTAGTGGTCAATTAGCTCATATGCCGACATTTTATTAAGTAAATTGAGAATTTTCATATTAACGAACTCGCGTTTTTTCACATCAGGATTCTTCTTGCATCCTCTGTTAGGATTTATTCCAAGCAAACACCTTGAAACAAAATAAATTACTTCAGTGAATTAAACACATTTAAAAAATCACATTTTACTTTTGACTCATCTATAAACTGAAATTTGTTAGCACAAGCTAGGAGCATAATAATTTTACTTTTCAGCAGCACTTGTTGTAATTCCCCCTCGACAGGCACGTAGCCAGGGAAGGAGAGGCTTGAGGAGCTACACCCTCCCCCGAAAGTTCAAATATGTATATTTATATACAGGGGTGGATTTAGGGAAACAGACTCTGCAGCCTCGCGTCCTCTAGAAGAGAGGGGCACCCAAGGGGCCCCATTACCACAATCCACTATTCTAGGGAAGGCTTATATTCTAGGGAAGACCCTTATTCTAGAGAAGGCTTATTTCAGTATTTCAGACACTTCAGTACTAAAATACAAAAAGTTTCAGTATATTTTAAAAATGATCACTATGCCTTGCCTATGTCGGAGGGTGGGGGGCTCTTCCTTGTACCTTTCATAGGACCCCATGATACCTATGTTTAAGTTATGATAATTGAATATTTGAGCATCCCCGAATAAAAATCCTGACCATGTGCCTGCCCTTCCAAATTAAAATGTCAAAATTACCATCTTGTTTTAAAATAGAAGACTGTATGCATCATTGCTATTGAACATACGAAATAAATTTACACGATAAAATATTTTTACTACATTTAACAATATGCTTAATTTTCTTCAAATCTTTTTGAAAAAATAATGAATAAGAAAAAAGAATCAAATTTTAAACTTTTTAAAAGGGGAAAGCTCAAATTTTTAAGCATTCCTCTCTTTTTAAATGTAAAACTTTTATAAAGAACTGCTTACAGAGCGATCAGATCTGCTCTAATTTTTAATTACTTTCTTACATATCAAGTATTGAATAAAAAATTTCTATCTATGTTTAGTGTTCCTGATTCAGGATATTGGCCACTGACTACACTTATGATTCGAGATTTTGAAATTTAAAACGTTGATGATCAGACTATATAATAAGCAAAATATTAAAAAAATACTTTTATAACTACACAGTGATTTGAAATGGATTTAAAATTTATGCTTTAAAATAAATAAACAATTTATCTTGCACAAAGCCTCACCATGGCACAGTGGTTATATCACTGAAAATGGTAGACGGCCGAAGTATGAAGGTCCCGGGTTCGGGTTCCATCGCACATCCGGTTATAACCGTTTGGTGTTTTTCGTGGTTTTCTCCGAAACTTAGGGTAAATACGGGTTAGGACCCCTTACTAAGACCCCCACAGAGGGTAACTCCCTTGGTTTGTCATTCGGACGAGGATTTACAAGGGGACTTCGAGCCAAGCACACAAATCCGATATACATATTCACAACAGCAGCAGGTAGTCACTGTAGCGCAAGCGCGTTGCACAGATGTGTGCTTCGAATGCATATACACGTGTTCATATACGCAATATGTATTCAGTTATCACGAGCAGGCACGTATTCAGGAAACATTTTGGGAGGGGGGAGTCCAAACCGTAAAAAAGCAGAATTTTTCACAAAAAAACTATCATTATAGTGACAAAAATCAAAATTTTAGGGGGGGGGAAGGTCCGAACTCTCAGGACCCCTCACCCCCCCCTCTCCTCGTTAAATACGTCATATGAGTTTACAGATAGTTTTGGATTATGTGAACAGATAGCTTTTTCTTTTATCTGAATATGGTAGTAAACTGATATTGTATTTATTTAAAAGAAAGAAACGGGGTTTGAGGGTGTGGAACCCCCCTCACAGAGTAAATGTTAACTTAAAATATAGTGAATAAGAATTATAAAAAAAATCTATACATCCCTGTTTAAGAATTGAAAAAATGAATACCTAATATTTAAATAAAATATTAATGTCATTGAAAATTTCACAAAGTTATGACAAAGACTGCCAATAATGACCAATACTAAAGCTGTTCCGATCACCAGAAGCCAAAACTACCATGTTTGTTCCCGTAATACTCGCACGTTTTTGCCAATTTTTCATGTTGTAAGTCCAGGTGCGACAATTATGCGGGTAAAATCTACTATATAATATTGTAACTCTAAAGCTATTTTTTCTGCTTCAAAACGGGGGTGCGACTATTACGCGAGTAAACACGGTATTCTGCATCAAATGACGATAAACATTGTAAAGAGTTTTAAATCTCCCTGATTTAGAAGAGATTTTTGCAGAATTCCTTGACTTATCCAGACATAAAATTTCCCAAATCCCTGAATTCCAAGTTCGCTGAATTCCAAGTCGCCGCTGAATATACAAATAGAAAATCCCCACTGTAAAATTACTTCAAATCAAAATCTAGCTGTTTATCTCATACAAATGAAAAATTTCTTTTAAAACTGAAGAAAATGATTATTGTTTTTGATAATGACATAATTTGTAGAAAAAAGAAAATCACAATGTTATGAAGCTAGAAATATTTCTTTGACGAGATATACTACTCGACATTAAAATTGCTGCACTGTGTGTAGCATATGACCTTCTTTTGCTGCTATTGTAATTGCCAGTTGTGTATTAATAAAAAAAAACAGTTACATGACATATAAATTTTATACTTTTTAAAATATTGCTATGGTTTGATTTATTTATATGTTTACAAAATTGTAGTTAAAAGTGTTTCATTAACTTTGAAAAAACAGTGTATAACTATGCTTCTTTGATTCATTTTTACTAGGATTAAGAAATAATAGTATGCAATATGCAAAAAGAATTGCAAAGTGTGTACATATTTAAAACTACATAACAAATATTACAAGGAAATTATAAATAATTTGTAGATACAATTCTTCTGTTCTTTTATAGGTTAAACGGTGAAATATATCATTTCTTTAATTTGGTTTACCTCATAAACTTGATTAAGATATATCCATTGATTTAAATTATTGATGGCACTTACGCGTTAGGAAACTTTAAGATACTCATAGAAAATCAGAATTCTTATTGTAAGTATAGAAGATAGAAATTTATAAGTCTGGGAAGTGTATATATTATATTTGATGTAAAATCTCCCAGAGCACACATGCACACGAAAAACATCATAAATTATTCTGTGTTAGACGACTATTCAAGTACAAACACTAAAAATAAACAATATATTTTTCACAGTACCATGATGTTTAAGTTCAGCGATATTCTTTCACTTACTGGAGCACTGCAAACAAAATGATTGCGCACAAAAAACCTCATTCCAAAATATTTAACATATCGATAACTATATAATAAGAAATGCTAACTACAGTTTTAGGACGAATTAGCAAGTGCAATGAATATGAACAAACACTCTAATAAGGAAATAACTTATGAGAAACAGTTTATGAGTAGTACTTAACTTGTTACATGAAGTTGCTATTGCTCATTTCCCCCAAAACCAAGAACAATTGCGGTACGTAGTTGTTGTGAACAAGTATATCGGATTTGTGTGTTTGGCTCGAAGCCCGCTTATAAATCCTCGTCAGAAGGACAACACAAACAAGGAAACCTCCCCGAAGCTTACCCACCAAACGTAACGAATTTAATCCAGTCATAAGTACACACTTAGCAACTAATTTTTACACATTAGGTTTATATATCTCCTCAAATTAAAGCTGAAATTAATTAATAAAAAATGCGTATGAGCCGACAGTATAGAGCCTCTATAGGCGCTTTCTATCTTCTTTTATAAATGCTTTTACAAAAAGATGCTTATTTAATAAGAATTTTAAGTAAGCACAGGTCAGGATTCATCTACAGCAATGATTCACTGGGTATCCCGCAGAACATATGGTGGGAAAAATATCTGGCCGGTAACTGGTTCCGTTTTGGAGAGGGGGGGGTTGGAGGCCAAAAATATTTTTTAAACATAAAATCTATGCATGCATAGGAGGTTAAACGGAGCTTTTTAGAAGAAGCTTAGTTTTTTAGCGATTTAAGAATTGAAATAAACAATGGTATTAAAAAAATAATTTTTAAAAATTGTAAGGTAATTGTTTGGAGGGGAGGGGTTCACCCTATAATTCCCTCCCCCACGCCTTTGATTTGACCCTGAAAGAAATATTTTATTAAGTTGTTTCATTAACACAATGTCAGAAAACTGCTGCACTTAATTTTTTCTGAATTTCCCAGTTTTTTCGGGATGTTCAATATGTAATGGCTATAACAATATATTGTCCTTACTTAAAATCGGCATTGTAGTGTAGGAATGTGTCACTGCATTTTGTGATTGAATCTCACTTTCTACTTGCTTTGATCCTCCATGTTCCAGGCTTCGTCTAGAAGGATTTCTAAATTAAAACCTGACTGATCAGCATAAAAATTTGATCGTCTTTTAACAACGAATCTTTCATAAAGACATTTGCATCATTTACGAACGCCTGCGTTAATTTCTTAATGATTTCCTTTGACCGAGAGTTTTTCAGCAAAACAAATTTTGTAACTTTCCTGCTCACAATCTTATTCTTTTTTAAAAATGTGTACTGCCATCCTTTAGATGCGCGGAATTTCAGTCCTAATTCGAATGCCTTTTCTGAAACCCAAGTTTGTAAATCACAATCATGTACATTTTTCTGCAATTTTCTTGCGTGTTAGAAATGTTAAAACGTATATTTTTTAATTTGATTTAGTTTATAATCGCCATTCTTCTGAATTTGCTTTTCCCACAGATATAACTGCCTTTTATTTGTAACAAATTAAAAATAATTTGTAACAAATTAAAAATAATCTGTAAACTGCGGGATTTTGCCACTATTGTATCCCGCCAGTATTTTACTGCAGTCTCCTTATATTTTCAAGAAATAAATTGCTTATTTTGCATGATGTCCTCACTGGACATGAAGTCAATGCTTTTGTTTTCTAAACTAGAAAATATAGGATCTTCAGGGGTATCGAGTAATAAGCATTGCTCATTTGCTACCAAATCTCTTGCATTTACTTTCTGATAATTTTGCAAGCTTTCAACAATATCATTTTCCAGACTTTTTCTTCGTCTGTGCATGGAGACAATGTCATATTTTTCGAAGAAAAGTCCGCGTAAAGCATAAAAATAACATTAAGTATATTTGCTCCATAGTATCATCATGTGGATAAAAAGAATAGAATTAAAATAAATGCCTCACTTATGCGTAAACTAAATTTGTAGCTTGCAATGTGTTAATACAAATAAAAAGAAATTACTTTCTTCAGGGACTTTCAGAACTAAAATAAAAAGATTATAGGACTTCCGTTTAACTAGTAGAAAATGAGATTAAGATACTTAAAAACCCAGTACGTTGAAATATAACACGGTTTAGCAAACACTGATTTATAAATATTTCGAGTACGTACTTGCGTGAGCGTTTCAACTTTTGGACAGTTATTCCCTGTCGCCAAATACTAGCTAAAGTTTTACAATTGGCGCGATTTTAACTAATTTTTAACCTTTAATTTCTCAAATTCTATGAGGAGATAGCAGCTAATTTTCACACAGTACGTTCCTTTTAGTGTGTACTTGAGATTGTGTGAAATTCGTTCCATTTGGTGCGTCAGCTTTGGGGAGGTTTCCTTGAAAGAGGGGAGCCCTCCGTGGGGGTCTTTCGAAGGGGTCCTAATCCGTATCCACGCTAACTTCCGGAGAAAACCACGGAAAACTCTGAACGGTTAACGGTCGACGGACGCGCGATGGGACCTGAACCCGGGACTTTCACACTTTGCCCGTATACCATTTCCAGTGACATAAACGCTGTGCCATGGTGAGGTGAACGGTACGTATCGTTCGTTAGCCGACCCAGAGGTCACCTACGATCAGTGTTGCCAGAAGCTTTTGCACATAAATCGCAAGTAGCTGAAGAAAGAGTCGCTAAGGTGACGTCATAGCAGCGCATCACTTGATGACGTCAGATCAAGTGATGCCCTGCACTGCTAAAAATCACTATGCTGATTTGCATGGTTGGTCCATTGGTTTCGATGCGTAGTTTTACACATAAAAGTCCCCCTCCCCTCCCCTCACCCGCAAGTCTAAAATAAATATATCAAATTCACAGGTAATTTTTTTCGTTTCTTTTTGTTGGTAAAAAGTCTCGAATTCACAATCAAGTTCCATAACTGTTCTATTTCCCATCATTCAACGCCAAGGACGGATTGAAAGGGAAGACGGAGGGGTAACTGACCCCCCCCCCCCCAAAAAAAAAAGAATTCAACCTTTTTGGAAATATTTTCTACAAAACAAACCATTTTCCCCCTCCCCTCAATGTTACATGCCACTTTTTACCAAAGAAGGCCGATATTGTTGCTTACAAATTGAGAGTAAATGCCCCGCTCTGGCATAGCATTTTGCAGCCAACACTGAGGAGACTCAGTCACTAAGATTCCTCTTCTGAGTCCGGTGTTGCTACTCACAATAAGAGTAAATGCCCCCGCTGCGGTCCAGCATCTAGCAGTCAACAACGAGGAGACACAACAATGACTGAGATTCCTCTTCTGTGTCTAGTGTTACTAAATATGTGTCACCATTTAGTTTTCAAACGTGATATCTTCATGTTTATTCAAGTTAAAGAAAGGTGATTAGTTAAAAAAATATTAATTATACATTGTAATTAAATCATTAATTTTGTTTTTATTTAATGACTACTGGAGATCAACAAAACATAATAATATATTTAGTTAATTAACTACAATGTTTTTTGATAGAAATTATTAAATTTTTACTATTAAGTATTCATCTCTTTTGCAAGTCGATTTAATAACATTATGTATATTCAGGGTGTTTTCTGGATTTTTAACAAACTTAAATAAATCAATTAATAATCAATTAATCTGCCTAATTACTTATTGCTTTAACATTAATTATCCTAATTAATCATGTGGTGTGAACATCATTCACAAACACTAAAGTCCTTAAAAAATTTCTAAGTTATTTTAAATGTCCATTTTATGGAAATAAAATAAGAATTCTTACATTTTTTATGTAACTCCTTTTCTTTTATTCTTGGGGTGGGAGTTTCCCTCCCAGTTAAATATTACTGTATTAATAATTAATTAATAGTTATCAATCTAATTAATTAAGATATTGTTTTATATCTCGCTAATTACTTATTGATTTAACATTAATTACGTCAATTAATTAATCTAATTAATTACGCGGCGTCAACATTATCTACAAACCCTAAAGTACTTAAAAATGTTGTAAGTCCAAACGAGCCCGGTTACGCCAACACGCCCAATGAACAAAATCCCTACATAACATCAAACACTCACCTGAACCTACGTATGCAGTTGTAACTAAATATACCGTCCCTTTTCTCCAGCTCCAGCTAACGACTTGTAGTACAATGTCTTTCCGTTTTAATTGCGCTGGAGGCGAAATGAGCCTCAAGGTTGAGCAATGACGTCTTCGTCTAGTACGCATGCGCGGTTGAAGATAAAACAGAAAAAAACTGTTTTTTCTCACGAACAGACTTATTCTGTAAATAATACGGGTAATTTCTGTACGTTTTACAGACTTTTTTTGCAGTGTAGTTAGGGAATGATTTAAAACTGTTTGAGGGATGCTTATTGTTTATAACTGTGAATGCGTTTCAGAAAGTCGTATAAATACCCTGTATATACAACATGAAATTTTAACTTACACGAGAGTTCTTGGAACGTAAGTCAAGAGTCTACTGTATTCATTTATAAAAATCCCCAAAGTACTTAAAATCACTTAAATATTTCTGAATACAAAATTTAATTTAGCTACTAAAGCCAATCGTTCGAGGGATTATGAGATAAAATTTTATGTCTCTAATTATGCATTTAAACATTATTAACAGGAGAATTAGAATATTTAGTCAGTGGTTCAAAGGACCAGTCAATCTATGAATTACCTGGTCCGTAAAAATGCTAAAAAGAGAAATTATGAGCAATATGTATTAGAATTATCTATTATGGTAAAACCTACATGTATAATGCTATGGCTTTGTTCACAATTTAACATGATTTGCTTGGAGTTCTTTTAGTAGATACTTGCCTTTGGGAATCTAAATCATCAACTCCCATTAAGCCATTTTTATGCTCATTTACTTAAATGATTGCATATGTCCTTAAAACTCAGTTGAACACAGAATTTTGTAACATTAGCATTTGGTATCAGATTAAAAACTTGCAGAGGGCTGAATTTTGTGAATTCAAGTTTTGAATCGCATGCTAATGCTAAGAAAGCCTTTATAGTAAAACTGTTAATAGAAAAAAATGGTACATATATTTAATTTAGTTTAATTCCTAATGTATCATTTAATTAGGACGAATAGTGTATAAAAAATTTAAAACCTAAACTAGACGCATTATACACTTTTTGTTAAATTGCAGTTATTTTTAATATTTTAATTCTTACTTTTAAACTTGTATTACTTTTAAACTTGTGTTTTAATCTATAAGATGAAACCTAAATATGGAATCTCATTTAATCCATGGAGTCTCGCATGCTCAAAGAAAGAATATAGCTTTATACGAACAAAAAATGTGGTCAGAAAAGGATATTGATTTGCATAGAAATATCGTCATACTCCGCTTATCGGCCTTTAGAATGGAAAGCACACTTGTAATAATCGTAAGTGTTTTATAATTATCAAGGATTTTCCTATCATAATAGAATTGCAAGACTTCAAAAATTTAAAATTTTCATTTAATTAATAACCTTTAAACTTAATTTATTTTACCACTCTTAATATGTATTCAATTTTCAAATACTTTTGAATGTGAACTACAGTAATAAAAAAGCGAGCACTAAAAATGATAATTAATTTATACTTCAAGCTCAAAACTTTTTGTGGGAAATTTAGAGTTATCAAGCAACTTAATTTACGAAATATCTGTACCAGACGTTTCGTCAAAGCTTAAGTCTTCACATTTCTGAGCATGACTTCTTTTAATCTGAAATGAAAATAACCCAGTTGAGCGAGAGAGTGTGAGATTTACATAAACTGACACGCATTTCTGCCATTTTTGTGTTTCATTAGAACATAGAACATTGCAACTTAACTTCAAATATCCGCCATTACATGATTATCTTGTTGAAATATGTCACCACACAAGACATTTGCTTCAGACTTCTGTACGAATGAGTAAATACGCTCTTCATTTTTGATTCTTTATCGAGCGTAGCTCGTTTTATTCAAAGTCTGATAAAGACGGAAGCTCGGATGACTTATCTCTTGTTTCATGGGTATTAGAAGTAACTGCTTCGTAACTAGAAGTTATAGATAATAAAAGTCCCCACGTTTCGCTTACCGGCAAGGCTCATTGGAATCTTTTACGGGCGACTTGAATGCTCAGATAAAAGCGAAGTTCGATGCACACCTGTAAAAAGCAAATTAATTCTATACTTATGTGGAAAAATGAAATATTTGTAAGTATTTGCTTTCAAAAATCTTTACAATTACTTTTGAGGAATTTCATGGTTTTCTTAAATCAAAACTTCATAACATAAAAAGTGCCGGTAGTTCGATTATTATGTTGTGTTGTTTTTGGAATACTCTCTACAGAGTTTAATTATTTTTCCTCAATTTAAGTCCGATTAACTGCATTTTAAAATTTAATTAAAGTGAAATAATTTTCTGTACTAATCTTAAAATTAATGTAGAGCATTTAATCACAGTAAATAAGTAACTTTTGCCCGTTTTGCTGTAACAGTAAACAGTAACTGCTGTTATACGTAACTTCGAACTTGTTTAATAAAATTTGATTTTTATCATAAAGATCTGAAAAAACAACTCCTGATGATGAAGTATGGATTTTACTTAAATCGTGAATTTCATTTTTTGGGTTGTGTTTTAACTCTTTAAAATAAAGTTGAAAAGTATTTATGATTTCGGTTTTTCTGTCTGTCTGTCTGTCCGTGCTCTAACTGCCGTAAACATACATTGATTGCTACGAAATTTATACATGTTATTTCTATGTACTGTGCAAGGTCCCTATTGAAAATAATGTATGAAGAATTTATAGTTCTTTTAAACGAGTACTCAAAAGAATTCCAAAAAAGTACGTTCCATAGGCAGAGTCATCGTTCAAGTATATTTTGAGGCATTCGTCTACATCAAACAAACAAAACTAATCTATGCTGTTAAGATTTACAAAATAATTATCTCCATCGAAGATAGTT
Source organism: Cheiracanthium punctorium (assembly GCA_038373885.1). Lineage (NCBI taxonomy): Eukaryota > Metazoa > Arthropoda > Arachnida > Araneae > Cheiracanthiidae > Cheiracanthium > Cheiracanthium punctorium. The sequence goes on from JAWZYV010017263.1 coordinate 185,743, forward strand.
GTATGTAGCATTTATAATTCTTTTATAGGAACATCCAAAAAACTCCAATACACTACAGTCTACAGCAGTTTAGAAATAATTATCCATTTCAAACACACACACACAATGCGATAAATAAATATACATTAAAAAACATATTCTTGGTTAAAATAATGAAGCAATTCTAGTTCTTATAAGAATCACTCAAAAGAACTCCAATAGATTACGATCTAAGGCAGTTTAGAGAGAATTTATTTAGTTCAAACACAATACAATAAGATTATAGACATTACGAAAGCTTACTCTTCATCGAAATTATTGTATGTACCATTTCTAATTCTATTACAGGATCACTCAAAATGATTCCAATGCATTGCGGCCTATGGCAGATTAGAGAAAGTTATCTATTTCAAAATAATACAATAAGTATACAGACGTTCAGAATTGTTCCTAGACTGTCGGCTGCCTACATGCAAAGTAAAACTTTGTTGCCCTTTTCTGTAAACTTAATGCATCCATTTCTCTTCGCCATCCTTAAACTTGGCCACTAATATGCTGTGCACCGTATTGGCTCCCGCTAGTATTTGTCCTGTAAACGTTTATAAAAGCTTAATTTCTTTCTGGTTTATAAATTGTACTTACAGAAATGATTTTAAACTCTAACTAATAATACTTACTCACATCAATTACTTCTACGACGTTGATTTTTTAACAATAAAAATCCTTTTCGAATGCAAGATTAACTGTGAAAATATATTTCAAATATATTTAATAGTAACATAAACTCGGAAAATATTTTATAATCTACTAGCTGCGTATCCCGGCGTTGCGGGGGGGCATTAGGTACTAACGCATAACTTGCCGAAAAAATATTGTTCACTATGTTCTCTAATCTAGACCCGTGGCTTATTTTCACAAACACTAAAGCATAAATTGAGAATGAATTTTAAAAACAGTCTGCATCTGTGTGCAATTTTTCAACTACTCTATTATTTCATCAAAAAATTAATCTTTTAACCAAAACAACAACAAAAAAAAAAATCGCAGCGTCCCGTTATTTCAAAAATCTTAAAAATAAAAAAATAATTAAAAAATCGTCAAGATCCGCTCTTTAAAAATTGATAATTAAATAAATGAACACAAATTTTAGTCCATAAATAACAAACAAGAATTGCGAAATGAGTTTCCGGAGTTCTAATCACCATTGAAGAACCGGTTTATTTTTAGAAGTTATTCAACATTGTTGCCAACTTCTAAAAAGAAATCCCTACAAACCGGTCAAAAATCTCTCCCCTTAAAGTTTTTAAATTACCTATCTTTGTAAGTTATAAGCATCTTTTTTCAAACGCATTAGCTAATACATTCTACGGAAGCATGGCTAAGACAAGCGGGAAACCTCACAGCAAAAGAATGACGGAATAGGAATTATCAATTAAATAGTTGAGAAGGTATTCATTAAATAATTAAAAATAAGTATTTAAAAATAAAAAGAAAGATTTTGTTCTTTTTCAATTATTTTTTAATAGCGAGAAAATTGTTGACTCCGAAATATTATCAAGTTTTTAAAAGAATATTTTCATAAATAATTTCTTTTGTGTGTTTATAAAGTCAAAACACACTGAAAAAGGCCCTTTTTTCGCCATTTTTAAAAATTCGTTAAAAAAACTAATTTAGCTATGATGTTCCATAATAACTCATTTAAAAAGCATTCTCTGGACTTTCCGATTATATAAGAAATATAGTTTTCGGGCGAAAATTTAGCTCTCGATAACGCAAAATGTGCGAAGGATGATCGGAAACAGGACAAAGTATAAAATAACTAGAAAACTAAAAATAGGATTGAATTTTTTATCTTTTTTTCAGCAATAGCTTTGTCTTGTCTTATTTAGTCAGTGTGCCAAATTTGGTTGAGATCCGACGGGTGGTCTAGGTGCCTATAGCGAACAGACAGACAAACAAGAAAGCTATTTCGTATATTTAGACGTGAACAGTATAATTGCCTTTATACTTTTAAAGTCTGCTGTAATACTATTCCTCTTGCCAAGTTTGCAACGACAGTTCGGCTGGACTGGTCCAAAAGTGTTGACCTCAGGAAAACGTTTACTACGTTGTTGACATTTTGACGAGGATCTTTGTCCTCTACTTATGTTTTTGTTATCCTTCATGGCAGGGGTGGCCAACCTTTTACATATCATGCGCCAATTTTTTTTACAGACGAGTTTAGATGCGCCATGCAACTGAAGCGTCTTTTTTACTTCCTTACGTTAGCGGGTAGAGTTGGAAAATATTAATATGGTTTTTTGTTTAGGGGAAGAGAAAAGTAATAAAATTGCAATCGTTGTTTTGTCGAAGGATCCTAGAATTAATTTTTGGATATTTGGTAGGGGATCCGAGAAAATTCGATTTTTGCAGTGTACAAATGCTTCTTAATGATGTAGTATCATAAATTATAAGAAGTCAAATATTTCCGGGAACGAAATTACTTCAAAAATCTTTCATCTATCTCAAAGTAATAAGTAGGCAGAAGGATGCAATGTGCCAATTGAAATCATACCATGCGCCAAGTTTGATATGATTTGCAATACGATTTGGCCACTCCTGCTTTATGGCGTCCTATGACCAGCAAAACAAAGAAACAGAGAAAAGGACTTTCAATTCTGTTGGAGAGCAAGAAGGCAGCCCGATAAAAGTAAAAGATAAATCTGGTTATATACATAGATTATAAAACACATTGCAACCAGGATCTTATCTGTCCTTGCACCTGCTTAGCGAAAGGTTAACCTGGTCATTTCCGTTGGTACAAAGACATGAGAGCAACAATTAATCTTCTTTGCCCATCGTTGCTTCCCGACATGGGTTTCGCCCCGCGTGTTGCAGTGATTCAATATTCATAAATGTTCTTTGTCAAAAATCTTTACCGTTGTTTTAAAAATATGCATAGTATTTTAAATCACAGTCAGAGTACATGAAAATGGCTTAGTTGCAGACGATAATTAAAAACTGAAAAAAAAATCACTTCTGTATGTTTTCTTACTATAATATTTTTAATCATAATACAATTATACTGTATTACAATTTATAAACCATACTTGTTTTCTAAAAAGTAAGCATAAAAAAATTTTGATGAAGCTCATTCACGTTCAGAAGCACATTAATTCCAAAGCTCTCCATAACTTTTATTTTGCTCAAACTTATTAACATGTTCTTGCAAGTCATCTACTCTTTTCAAAGGGCGTGTACTTAGCGATGAGGGATTCGCCACTACTAGGGCCACGTATTGGAGATTTTACCATGCGGTCATCCAGCGGACGTCCAATTTTACACTCTCTGAAGTGACGGCCGAGTTAAACCCACGCTCGAGCCAGTAATCGAATTCGGACCTAAGGTGTGATCGAATGGTCTTTAGCCACTACACCACCTGGACAGCGATTCATTTACTTGTTTGTATGTTCTTTTCATTGTCCTATCACTTACAGCATCTGCCAAAATATTAAAAATATATATTTATGTATTGTGTGATTTAAAAAAAGCAATGAGCAGTAACATGAAAGAGTAATTAGTTGTCATTACAATTATTTTAATGAAATAGTAAAAAGGGGAAAAAGAGATATTTAATGACCACCGAAAATAACTAGAATTAAAAGAAAATACGAGACATACAGCTTACTGTTTAAGAAATAATTGAGAGAAAGAAGATATCCACTTGTGAGGCACTCAATTTACATTTTAATCAAAACATGGTTTAAATAACCACTCTTAAAATTTGGTTAACTTGTTTTACATTGTTCCTCATCGAACTTTGATACTATATTTGGAAGCCCATCTTGTATTCTTTACGCCGCGCATATTTTAAGTTATTATTTGCTCATGCATCTGAGTTACTGCATATCATTCTTTTTTCAGGTGGAAAATAAAAATAAACATCCAATTCAAGAGCGATCTTCTTTAATAGAGAAAAGATTCCAAGTCATGTAAAACAAAATGCAAATGGCGGTGATGACAGCTGGACAAATTTAAAGATGCAAAAAAGAAAATAATCCTGCTACTGTCTATTTTTATTTTACAACCGCCTAAAATCTTTTTTACTTTTTCATATGAAGTACTAAAAGAAAGAAAATCTGCCACAATATGCAAAACAAATTCAACTTAAAAAGAAAACAAACACGGTTTAGCCCTTTATTCTTGTTATTTTGGACTTCACAAAAGATCGAGTCCCACATGATATAATTCATATTTTGCTACATTTTGTGTTTTTTTTGTTTTTGTTTTTGAAAATATGGGTGTTCTAAAGCAAAGAAAAATAGCGTTTGTGTTTCGATATCATGTGTAATTTTAAACAAAGGACACTAAGAACGATAATTTATATTCCGCATTTGTTTAGATTATAAGGAAAAATGAGTTTTTTTTCTTAAGTAAAAACCTTTCTGTGTTAGAAACATAATTAACGTTTCATTCTGAAGGTTTTTTTTTACAACTTAACTTTTAAAATACCTTTAAATAAAATAATTTTTAATACACAATCGGAAAGGTATGACAGTTGAATGTTGATAAGAATTATTTTGTCCCTACTTAATGATAATTTAATGCATTTAATTTTTATAGTAAAGCAGTACATCTCTGTAAGTTTGTTTTTTGTATAGATGGATTTAAGTAATTTTTTTTAAAAATCACTTTCATAGAGGAATCTTTTCCTGAAAGACTTTTACAACTTATCTAGTTTCATCATTCAAAGGATTGAAAGGGGTTATACAATTCAACTTTTCTGTATTAGCAACACTGTAAATTAGACACATGGCAAAAATTACGCGTGTTTGAAGCTCCAAATTTTAATTTGAAACAACATATTTGCGAAATAGAATCGTTTGACCTCCTATCAACATGTTAAAGTTCTGTAATTGGTCCAAAAATTCACTATTCTGTAGGAGTTTAGGAGCCGCGTATCAAAGTTTACATTTAGGGGTGTGAGAGAGAGAGGAGAGAGATTCGTATGCACACTGAGAGTCCAGAATATTCCCGAGATAACTTCGAAAAAATTACCAAAAACTGCTTTAAACGAATCAAATGCTGCACAAGGTCTAGAGGCGGGGTAACATAATCTTCTATACTTAATAAACACTACCAAATATTCGATTAGTGCTTCAACTCTAATAATAAAAACTAAGCTAATATTACACTAAAAAATTAAGAAATTGAAACTGATAAATTCTACAACTTTAATGAAATCAATTGTCTTCAAACTTAACAAAAGAAGTGCATTCCGTGAAGTGGAATAAACGAGTGTAAATACTTTCGAGTTGATCAACTTAAAATTATTATTTTCATTATGCATGAAAGAAGAATACGACTGTGAGAATCACTTTCTCTTGAGCGTTACATCATCCGCTATTTTACGTGTTGTGATATCTGTGTTACGTGTCAGTCATCACGGTTACTGAGGAACATTACGGTTACTGAGGTTTTTCTTAGGTGAGAGATCTTATATCAGCATATTAATATTCACTATTTCGTGAGCGAATGGATGCATTGTCTTCAAAATTAAAGTTTTGATCTAAATTAATGGGTTTCAAGCCATGGCTTTCAGTAGACTATTATAAGTCCATTTGTAAGCATATAACTGCTTAGATCAAAATAAAAACTGTAATGTGAAAATTTCGAAAAAAGTAGATTAGTACTAATCTACATTTACTTCAAATTTATTGTAGAAAGATAACGCAAAAATGTCACTAGATCAACGCCAGACCATTGTGTAGCAATTATATTGAATCCAGCTTCCTGGTTATTTAAAATGTGTATACTGGATTCTAAGTGTCAAAGTATCAAAAACATAAGTAAATTAAAGTACATTCACACAAGAATACAAATTATGGATGAAAAATGTACTACCATTTATATACCAGCATGATGCCATTTATGCAAGATATAGCATTTATCAATATGACACACGAGACTAAAAATAAAAATAAAGAACCTTTTTACGGATGCATTGACGATTGGATAACAGACTATGAAGCTATTTACCAAATAAATAAAAAAGTGATGTTATGTGTAATATTTAATAGCTCTTAGCGGTTTATTAAGAAAATGAAAACTTCAAATTTATTAGGATGTACATAAAACGCGGGGAAGTATGAGTTATTATAAATATATATAACTTAATCATTTGTAAAATATATCACGAAATAGCTATTTTCGTGGTGGTTTCTACAACTTTAGATCAAAATAAAAATTTTAATGTGAAAATTTCGAAAAAAGTAGATCAAAATCAAAAAATTCTTTGAAAATGAGCATAATTTGATCACAAAATTCTGCCAATGAGCATTATTTATTGAAAATAGATAAGACAGTATTACTTTACTGTGGATGCAGGGGCGTAGCCAAGGGGGGGTTAGGGGGGTCATTAACTCCCCCCCCCCCCCACGAGGAACTTTTTTGTCACACAAAATGTATATTCTTCACTCCCTTATCACACACATGTATGAATATATGTGAGTTGCAGTAGTCGTAACCCCCCCCCATGAAAAATTTCTGGCAACGCCCCTGTGTGGATGTTATGTATCTTGGTAACATATCTCCTTGAGGTACCTTGTTTGTTATTGATTGTTGCGTCTAACAGTAGAAAATGCTTAAAATTTCCTAATTTAATTAGAATGTTTTCAACAGATATATTTGCATGATATAAATTTTATAAATATAATCATTTTAACCCATTTGTGCCTGGATATTTTTGCGACTTTCTTCGATTTTTACTGATAACAGAAATAATAGATAAATTTCTGATGTCAAATTCTTGAACAAGGGATGATTTCTTTTAAAATCATTATGCATAAAAATCGAAATATCAACATCCTACTTGGTCATGTTAAAATATTTTGTAGAGTTGGGGCTCAATACTCACGAATAAAGGCTAGGAAAAATAAATAACGTTTTCGACTAATAGCGAAAATGCCGTCCCAAAAAAGGACACTAAGCATAAATGGGTTAAATAAATCATTATTTGAATTAAATTTTATAAATATAATCATTAAACAAATTCATAATTTCTGTATATTTCAAATATTTTCATCAAGGAACATGCAAGCATCAATCTAAAATGCTGTTACTTTTCATTTTACTATAAGTAATGCTTAAGAAGAATGCAATGCTTATTTTGTTTTAGGGAACTTTTAAACTCAAATTTCTTGAAAAGTTAAACAGATTTCTCCTAATTAAAATTTTAAATATGCATTAAAAGAGCTTAATAGAAATATTTAAATTTTGTTCAGCGGAAAGTTCCGAGTCTCCAAGTTTTATAATTTTCAAGAATATCTGTTACATTCCAAAAGATAAGCAAAAAAACACAGTTTACCCCTTTTCTTTGTATATAAACCTTTCTAGCTCATTATTCTTGAAATGTATGTTCATGCGCCAGGTGGGAATTTTTAACCCCTGCTTTGTCAAAACAACATAAAAATTTCATAAAAGAATCAAGAAAACAGTTATTTACTTCCATTTTCATTTCGGTGAGGAAGAATTTTTTGAACAAGAAGAAAACATCTTTGATGTATGGCGATAAAACCTTCTCTGGTGGAAAAAAAAGTATCTCATTACATTTCTGAAACACGTAACTTTTGCATTAAAATCAAAAAGTTCTTTAACATAATCACTGTAACTCAATAAAGATGCAGCAGGGAGAAATGAAAGAAAAAACATTTTTATATGTATATTTATAATTCTTTTTTCTCTCCTATTTGTAGCTTTAGAAGACCATTATAAAGGTATCGTGCGAGCAGTCTGTCTAAATATGTTGCGAAAGTCAAATGCCATTAAAATGAAGGAATATGAAAACTGAATAATTCATTTATGAAAATAAATATAATTCTTTTTGTATTATAAATTCCCCATTTTTTACAGAAAATTCATACAAAAATTTTCCTTTTACACATATGTTTTATGTATGCAAAACTAGATATGAGCAAGTAAAATCTGCATTTTATAAGCAGGCAAAAGTAATAGGAAATGAAATTTCAAAATTGAAGTCTTCATTCAGTTCCTAGTGTAATCTTATTACGTTGTATGCATATTCATTTTAGAAACAAAATTGAGATACTTAATATATCTATATATATATCTTACCAATTTGAAAATTATGTCAAATAAAAAATTGTTTTCGTGGCTCTTTCAGAAACTTTAGTAATGTGTTATTATTTAAGTAAAAAAGTTCGAGCTCGCTCCAATTTTACTATAAAATGTGAAAGTCTATTGGAAAAATCGTTGCTAATTCAGATAGAGTTTTGGCCTGACATTAAAGAAGTAATTTGCATGTAATGTCAGAAAAATTTTGAAAATATGTCTTCTAGTGTATTATTTGAAAAAATGTAATAATAATAATGTTTTTTCTTTCTCATCTATTTGCATAAACATACACTGTAAAAATTTCTCAGTCAGATTACCGTCCCTAGTCGTAAAGTTAATTATGATTTGATCATAATTTATTGAACAGCAAACAACAGAAAAATGAATCAGTAGAAAACAATTCCAGAAATATCATATCGGAGTTTTGCTTAAAAAATGGTTCTGACGTACACTTTGGCCAGAAATTTACAGAAAATCATTATAGTGTAGTACTGTTTTGACGTATCTCACAGTAAAAGTCTGGTGTTGTTGAAACATTTACTGAAATTTAGGAGTTCCGAAAAATAATTATATATTACCAGTTTGAGGATGGACTAACTACGTCATGTTAGAAGGTAGTTTTTTAAAGAAAAAAAACGTGCCGGCACTTGACGATTGGGCATTTGCCCCCACAACGGGAAAGTGGTCTTGTCCATTCTATTATGAGGACAACTAGTTTGCGGCTACCGCTAAGCCTCGAATCGGACCCGGAGTCAAGGCGTGATAGAATGGTTCTTTCTACTGAACTTCTAGAAAGTAGTATAATATTTCTAATATGTTAAATACTTCAAAAGTTTAACTATGTTGAATTTATATATACAGCAGCAAAAAACAATATTGTAGCAACATCGTACCTCCTGTATTTACTGTAGTATTACAAAGAGTGAGTCAAAATAACGCGGACAAAATAAAGCAGGCATTCACAAAGAATAAAAAATCCCCAAGGAAATGCAGTCACAAACGCCATTCGAGACCACAACATTGCGTTGTATATGTCGCGGCAGTTTTCTTGCAGCACGACGGAGATCCCCACATTTCAGCACACAAGCCACAACACATCTGCAAGCCATCTTCCCTGGGCGCTGAATTGGTCGAGGTAGTCGAATCGCACGGCTACTGGGATCACCAGATTTGCCTCTCATTAACTTTATGAGTTTTTTTGAAGTAAAACTTCTTAAGTGGCGACTAGGGAGTAACTCAGATTTTTTTTCTGTCGGAAATAACGCCCAGTAAAGGAAGTGACGTATATGTGATACTCCACGCCAAGCGCGCACCGAAAAAGAAGAACCCCTGAAAAACCTACCTTTTTGACCTGCTTTCGCCGTTCCCCGAATTCATCGTGTAAAAATACGCGGAACCTGTTAGGGATAGAAACAGCGAGAAAAACAGTCAAGAACCGTATCTTTGAGACATCAATTTTATTTATATATCAATAAGTGTTTTGAAGGTACATTCAATATAATATTTTAGATGTAATCCCAACCTCACAGGAGGTTCTCGATAATCCTTATTTTTAGATGAATAATATACAATACATGGTTTTGGAAAATCACAAAGAAATGGAACCTGCCTGCAATCGAACCGGAACAGTAAATGGAAAGGTCAGTTTAAGAACACTTTTCCTGGATTCTAACCAACTTCCAAACAGACCAAGGGGATGGAACTCCACAATTAAAGGGACAGTGGCTGCAAACGAACCTAAACAGCAGAGGGAAATTTTCGTTTAAGAACGCTGTTGGAGGATCATACTCATGGGCGTCGCCAGGAAAATTTCCAGGGTGGGTCAAAACGTGGAAATACTAGCAGCCACTGGGCGGGGGCAGGGGAAAGAAGTGATAAAATCGATCTAAAGCAAAACTTTTGGGAGATATAGATTTCGTGGTGGGGATATAAATTCGTTGTGAAAATTTGGATGGCCAATAAAAGAAAAATTGGCAGAACTGCTTTTGTCCTCCCCGACAAAATTCGTCCTAGTTTATAAAGTCCTTTCCCATAAGAAAACGGAATGTGAAGCAGCACCGGCTTGGGATAGAGCTTGAGAGGTTGACAACCTTTTGGACTGCTGTGATATTGTGTACCCAAATGGGAGGTCGAGCACGTAAAATCTGTTCGTGACTCCAACGTCCTCCGCGTTCAAACAATACCTCGGAGCCGATCCAGGTGCTGGGTCTCTTATCTAGTTTTTGTTCAACTGGACCTAAATCGGTCCTCGAGACCGTAGATTGGAGACCCCGAGCTAAATCCGTCTTCCACCCACTGGGGCTCATTAAATTGGAAGCCACTCTCTTTCGATCATCGCCGTTCTATATGGAGGATCTGGCTCCTTTCTGCGGTTGCTAGAGGGCATTAGTAACAACAACAACGGTAGACTGTATATTAACATAATAAGCCATGCTGATTACCCAGATGAAGGACCTGACTTCAGATTTGGTGGCTATTGTCAATTAAATCAAATTAAATTCAGACAAATATATAATGTACCTCCTTTTTCTATTTTTTCTTTTTTTTTTTTTTTTTAAGCAAAGCACATTAGGACTCTCTGTTACAGGTAGTTATGCCTTGAGCAGAGGACATACTAATCGGTTCTAATGTGTATTCACGTGGAGAAAACCGCTCAAAACTCGTCACCGTTAGTTCGACAGCCGTGCGGTAGGCCAGAACTCAGGGGCTCTACCACGATGTTATCGGAGCATAACAGTGACAGATAGTTCTCTCTCCCGGATAGTTCAGTTCTTCGGATAACTAGCCGCGACCCTCCATTTGGTGCTAGCACGATGAGTGTCGAATAAAAGAAGTGAATATTTTTGTAGCTGCTAGGTCAATCTCGACACTGGGACCGATCAACCAATCAAAACTCACGGGTTTCTCTCCTTTTTCTTAATGCATTGTCTTCAGATTTTCCGAGGGATAGGGAGAAATCGATCAAGGAAGGAGTGTGCTTTTTAACAGGGAGGGTGAGTCAGCCTTGCCAGGGAAAGGGTTTCTTTTGTGGGAGTGCTTAGCACTTCATAATACACACAATAAAGCACCCACCCATCTTCTATTCTTCTTATCGGAATGCAAGTTTTCGCCTTCATCTGACGTATCGGAAAAAAACAGCATTATTTCCGCTAGTGAATACGACATAGGAACGTTTCCGACACCTTCGGAATAAGACACATCGGATATTTCTCGGATTGTGACGTCAGCAAGTAAGGAAAGCTTTCCGATACTATCGTAGTAGAGCCCCTGGACTTTTCCACTTAAGCCATCTACCAGTGTCCAGTGTCTTATTCAATCGACTATTAGTAGCTCTTTATTTTACTTAAAAAATTTTTACAAAACAAAACAACAAAATTATATAATTATACTACATTTCTTGAAAACTTTTAATCCATTTTTTTTATGACAAGTAACAGGACAACTCATCCCCCTCCCCCCCAAAAAAGTGACATCAGTTAATCCGCACATCAGCACTTCCATGAAGAAGTGGGAAGCAGAGCAGGACAAAAAACAAGGTGAAGCAAAATCGGTACATTATATGTTAGAGTGAGTAAATTACATAATGTTATACACACTTAATTCAAACGAACGAAATTCGATCAGTCAGAGCGAATTTTCGATCCTTTCCGTACTTGAAAGTGCCCTTCTCCTTTAGGAGCGTCTGATCACTGAGCGGAGCAAAATTTTCGGGGTGAACGTTATCAGTATTTTGGTAAACAGGGAGCGGGGCTTGGATTTCTGGGGAAAAGTGTACTTAAAGAGCATTTTTACTTTAATACTGTGGGTTTCGATGTAAAAAAGTCGAAACCGACAATTTTTTTTGTTCACTCCCTGTTTGATCGTCATTTTCGCTCCTTTGAATTAAGCGCGTACTACATTACTTTGAAACGTATTCGGTAATTGGTACATTATTCGAAAAAAAAAAGTAATTTTAGTCTGTTCTTTAATTATTCATGGGCCCCAGTATGGCCGAGTGGATATAGAAACTGAGCATGGAAGATGGCTGAAGTGTGAAGGTCCCTGGCTCGGGGCAATCGCGCGGCCATAGGCCTAACGGTTGAGTCTTAAGCGGTTTTCTACAGAAGTTGAATAAGCGTAAGAACCCGTCAAAAAGTTCTCCGCACAAAGCAACGCTCCTTAGTCAAATAGCCCTCGAGCACCTTTGCCTTAATAAACAGTACAATACAGTACTTGCATTGTGTATGCTCATACAACGTACCTCTCTCCGAATTTGCACTCTATAGGGGAATTCCCCGAATTTCGATTAAAAATAAAATAAACCTTCATTTATAAAGAAGTACAGGTACAATGGGAATCAAAAGTAGCGTTCATAATACTGGGATGTTCAAATTAGAGGGTGTTCAGAATGCAAAGAGTTCATCTTATGTTGAGTCTACGGAGTTTTGCTGGGAGCGTCGGAATGTGTTCATAATACCGGGGTGTTCACATCAGAGAGCGTTCGTTCATTGTATACTAGTTAAATAAACTAATTGAAACGTGAAATGATAAAATGATGATTCAGGCTAAGAATAAAACTGTTATGTTAAAGTGAAAAATGTTAGAAGTTAATTTTAAAGCAAATAAGATTACAATTGTACAAAAAAGGTTATTTAAAAAAAATATATCGGTCAAATGATGTAAGGAGTTTTACATAATTTAAAGACTGTAGTTTGAAAGTTTAATTTGCGTGATGCACAGTGAAAATATGCAGTTAGGTAGATGCGTTTGATGATTGCTTGCACTTGCAGCTTGAACTGATTGCTTGCAGTTCGAGCTCATTTTTTGAAGCCCGACCCGAGGACTTTTAATCCGAGCCCGAGCAATATTATTTAAGTTGGAGCCCCAGCCCGAAATTTCAGCTAAAGATAAATAAAATTCAATTACTTCATTGATAGGATACAATAAATTTAGCTGTTTGTGCAAATTAAAGACAAATATTGTTGCAAACCCTCAGTGCACTTTCTAATTCTTTAAATCCATGTTTATCAAATAATGTCCGATCTCATGACTAACTAAGCAATATAAGCCACCGTTCTGAAATACCCAAAGAGCTTCACGCACCTTTTAGGCGCCCGTGCCGCTATTTTTTGTTTGTTTTGTTTAATAAGTACGTCTATTTATCCCATGAATCACTTTAAAATCTGTTTCAAAGAGCATGTTCAACAAAGGAGAAATTTTTCATGAGCCCGAGCCCGAACGCAATCGCGAATTACAGAGCCAGGGCCCGGGCTGAGCCCGTCTCATCTATACACGCCACACTCTTTTTCTACCATCACAGAACATGAAGCATAACCTTTACTGTAAAAAAAAAAAAAAAAAAAAAAAAAAATACAACTGCGCGAAAACGCTGAAAATGTACTGGCTACTGGAACGCCATTACTATTTCCGTATATTTACGGAATTTTATTCCTGTAAATTTCACTAGAAATTTTGTATCAGTGAGATGCTGGCCCTTGATATACAGAAATTATCCTGTATTCAAATATAAACGAGGAATTTCCGTAAAATTTTACGGGAAGTTTCCAGTAATTGTACGGTTATTTGTTAGAGTGTTGCTCTATTAGTTTTTTCCATGTTCGGTCCGATATGGGAACATTTTCTGTAACGGAATGAGCAAGCGCTTTTCCATAAAATTCTTGAGGACTGAGAAGCCTAGAAATTGTTTAATTATGAGCAATATCGGCAGTCTCATCTGATAGAATGGAGAATGTTGTATGCAGGAGAATTGTTAATACATTGACCAATGCTTTTGAAATAAAGCATAAATGCTATTTGCAGAATCGCGTGCATTTGAAAAACATGAAATGGCATCGAAATTACATCAGTTTTACGCCTAAGAAAGAATTAAGTGAAACGTGTTTCTTGAAATTCACAAATTTTCAAATCCTACTAATATTATGAATGTGTATGTTTGTGTGTTTGGATGTTTGTAACTCAATTATGCAAAAACGGCTGAATGGATTAGGATAAAATTTGAAAGGACCTTATACCCTGGATTTACATATAGGTAACCTTTCATGCATATAGCATAAATAGTTCTTTTACAGAGACATTCAAAATAATTCTAAAACATTACACTCTATGAGCATCTTTGTAACTACTGAACCGATTCTAAAACTTTTTCACTGATAGAGAGCTACACTATTCCTGAGTATAACAGGCTACCTTCCATGCATATTTCGTAAATATAGTTCTTTTACAGGGACTCTCATAAGAATTACATTACGCTCTTCGGGTAACTCTGTAACTACTGAACAGATTGTAAAACTTTTTTTTACTAATAGAAAGCTACACTACTCCTGAGTATTATAGGATACCTTTCATGCATATAGGAGTATAAATAGTTCTTTTACAAGGACACTCAAAAAAATTCTAATACTATATGGATATCTCTGTAACTACAGAAACGAATTTAAAGATGTTTTAGGGTCATTTTGGTCTATAGTGCTAGTGTCATCAAACTATTTCTTTTTTGTTATTCACACTGATTCATTTCTCTCTGGACCTAATTCTAATGCCGACGCGGACGAAGTCGTGGGTAGAATCTAGTTTGTTGATAATCACAATAGAAAGAATATAAAAACTTAGTTTTTTAAATACGCTTGACAAGCAAATTATAGAATGTAAAAATAAAACTATAGAACTATGTGGATCAAATAAACTGATAAGAAACTTGAAATGATAAAAGTACAATTAAGGCGAACAATGTATCTTAAGTATTAATGTTAGTACAAATAAAATTACAAGATAAAGTTTGGAAACGTTCTGATTTTCTATAAAGATGCCTCGTATCTGTTAAAATCTGCGACGGATTGATGCAATTTTGTTTGTGTGTGGGGGGGAGGGGGGGGCGGAGGTTAGTTGGAAGATTCACATACACAAACTACATCCATTTTATGGAAGTAAAATATTGCTTTTTAAATTGATTTTTTTTAACGAGAGGGCGGTCGCCCCTTAAGTCCCTCCCCTTTAATTCGTCCTTGGTTGAAACATGATAACAATTAGGAAAATAATCTTTTTTTTCACACAAATTTTACAGCGAGTTATTGCAGTATGTTAAAATGCATAAATTGCTTTACTTCCGGAAAAAGGGCAGGTGACATTTTTTGTATATGATGCCTAATTTTTTTTAAAGGTCAAATTTTCCAGGGGGGGTCAAGTGACCCGTTTGACCACCCTTGCCGACGCCCATGATCATACTTCGATCCCTCGAAGGTAAATTTATACGAGGAGACACTTCTCTTAGAAAGTTGGATAACGCCGTTATTGCAAACAGATGGCGCTACGCACAATGAATAACTGCACATCTCAGGTTGTTTATATTCCCATCGAGGGGAAGTAAATGAAGATCGTTGAATTAGCAGAACTTCAAAAAATTAAATACATAGACTTATGAACGTGATATATAGTAATTACTGGCTTCAGATGTGTTTTAATTACATAATTGTCTTAGAATACTGTTTCGTAATGAATGTAGGCAATAGTTTCGAAGCGAAGTGATATTATTTGTCAAATGCCAGTTACATTGACCGTTAGGCCATTAAACTCCTAAATATTATGTATGCCATGCCTGTTATTATTTTGCCCAAAAGCTGTATTTTAAGAAATGTTAGTATATTTAGAAGAATGTAGTTTGTGTAAACGCAATATTTATAATGATATATAGTGTAATGATACATATATTTATGTATAGTAATGATATTATATATTTATAATGATATATATACAACGGTTTAAGAATACGGGTATGTAACACCACAAAGAAACAAACACTGATTGCAAACGGTTTAAGAACAAAATAAAAGAATAAGAAATAGACACTCCGTGGATTCTAACCCAACCTCAAGACGGAGCAATCAGCGTTTTAACACGGGTATGGAACACCACAAAGAAACAGACCCTGGCTGCAATCAATCCCAAACAATAGACAGAACCTGCAGTTTAAAAACACGGATACAGAATAATAATTCGAAACCTACCAGCAGACGAAATCAACGCTTAAGAATACTGTGATAGAAAAGCAAAAAAAAAAAAAAAAAAATTACACTACCTGCATTCGAACCCAACAAAGAGAGGAAAACATCATTTAAAGAACACAGTTAAAGTATAATACTAGACTATGGACATTCCCCCATTCAAACCCAACCTCCAGACGGAACAATGGTATAAGAAAACAGTTAAAGAATAATACTACAACATGGACACTTCCTGGATTCTAAGTAATTATCATGAATTACTGATGATTCTTACTGGAGATTTCAATGTTAATTTTCGCTCTGAAGAATCCCAGCCGTTAGTTGATTTTTTAAAAGAAAAATTTGATCTAACTATGAATACTTCTCGACTTCAATCAACAACGCGTTTCGATACAGCGATAGATGCTGTATTTTCACGAAAATTAGCAAATTTAGAGAGTAAAATTTATGTTTCACATTATAGTTACCACAAACCTATAATTTCATTCATAAAAAATTATGATGACATTCAAGTACCTATTTCCAATGAATAATACGAATATAACATTTATATAATCTTTGTAAAGTACATGAATAATAAATATAATTAAATGATAATATGATATTTATTTTAAGTTAAAGTTTAATAATTTCAGTGATATGTGTCCTAAACGTAAAAGAAGTTTCACTTCAACTGCGCGTAAAGATTACACGCACACACTTTTTTAATATAAGAATTATTTATGAAACACCTGCTTTATGGCAAAACACAATAAGAGCTGTTGCGGCAGTGGGATGTGTTCGAGACACACCTAAAATTTTTGAGATGGTGCGCCTTTCCATGCAGCGTAGATGTGTTTGGCAAAAACTTTGAGCATGTCTTTTGGAAGTATTGGACGTAAATATCTAACATGTGTTTAAATACAGTGTAAATACGAGGATTGTAAAAATAGTAGTGTCACCATAGATAGAAAAAGAATTCATAATGATCATACAAATGAACCGGTGAAAAGAAAAACGCAACGACTCCAATTTTTGTCGATTTTAAAAAGAGAACCATTTTTCATGCTTTTTCGAAACAAAGGTTGATGGAGTTATTTCCTTTTCCTTTTCACCTGTTCAAGTAAGATTGCATTACATTAATATAATCACGAGAAAAATTTAGACGCTTTTACCGAATGTCGGGAAGTCGTAGGATACCCATGGCAATATATTGTGTGTTGATGGCAGGGACGGAGTGAGCTATTGTTCGAAACACAGATCTATGCAAAGAACAAATACTTCTCCCACAAATGTCCATCGTGCAACCGTCCTATACGGTAATAACATATTCTAGTCATAAGCTTTAATTGATTCTTTATAACATTCAGATGCATTTTTGCCCCATGGACATCGATTCTAATTGACGACCGCTGATCACCTTTTGCAAACATGTTTTCCCAAGCACTATTACATATTGCAAGATAGTGAAAACATCAATTTTATGATAATATTATAAAATGTCTGGCTAATAATGATGTAGAAAATATAGAGCAATATAGATAAGAGAGATAAGCTGCTCTCGTAAACTTTCCATTTTTTGACCAGTCATATCATTGCACATACAAGCAATCGACTATAATGCGCTTTCTTAAACACTTAAGGGTGTTTCTTTTTAAATTTATATGTAATTGGAGAACATATAGATTAAAAAAGAAAGTATTAATATTACAGATTCAAATAATATAGTCCATGATTATGTGTTTTGATTTTTTCGTTTAAAGTAATTAATGCGTTATAAACCTAATCCTTAAATATACGAACAATCCTTCATCAATTTTATGAAAGAGTGAATAGACATATTTCTACACCATTCAGAACAGGTCCCTTTGAGGTTCCTCCAGTTTGAAAAGTATTTTCTATGAGTGGCCCCTGGGGCCCTTTTGCCCCTTTTTATCGGTGATTAATTAAGAACACACGAGGGATGAAGTGTTCCACCCAGAGCATACCACGCCCTCGCTCATTTGTCATGGATGATCACAGTATGAGGAGATGATAGTAAAGTTTGGTCATAATTTTCTAAGGCAACAGATGGTTATTCAATATTGATATTACATAATTTTTACTCTTGAAATAAATTTGTATATAATGATTAAAGGTTGACTCAAAGTGAAAGATAAGTTCGGAACATTAAAGTATATTCTAGATTTAATAAAATTTTGTCACATTACTAAAAATATTATAATATCTATAACGAATTTTTCGAAGGAATGTGTGTAAAATGGCAATTTAAATTGGCAAGGTTTTGCGGCTATATCAACGGACCGATTATGTTTAGTAATGTTGTAGAAAATATATACCGGTTTTGAGAGGTAAGTGAATTATTTCAGTAGTGTTTTGATATGCATTTACTGTAGCTTCAGAAGCAGAATGTTCTAACGCTGCATCAGAAGCCATAACCTACTATTTATATTAATCCTCCTCTGTTTGTAGGATTGACAGGAATAGTGTACATGCGCCCAAAAATATTCTCATGCACGGAAAAGGATTTCGTCAGATCGACCCAATTTTAGTTCCTTCAAACAAATTCTTGACGAAATGCATGAAAAACACTAAGATAAGTGCAGAAAGATAAATAAAAACACTATGCAAACGTTACCTGCATGAACATAGTGAAAAGCTACTCTTTTGCAAATATTTTAATCAATATCTCAGTCCGTCAGCAATATTCAGTTTATAAAAATTGTAAATTTCATAAAAGTACCTGTGGCTTCATGAAAAAATTTGAGCATACAATTTTAAAATAATATTAGCTTTTATTCATTTGTGAGAAACTGAACACAGTATTAAAACTAACGAAAGTCCCAATAAAGTCAATATATTGAACATTTTACAGGTTACATATTTCTTCATTGATTTAATTTGCTGTTTGCAATATTTCAACCCCCGAATTAAATCCTCCCTTCTCACGTTTTTCAATATGTTTTACTGCTCAAATTATAATTTAATAACATCTATCCATTGAGTGAAAATATTTTTCTACCATTCAAAAATTATTTAGCCTATCAGCTTTGTATTCATTTTGAAGTGTTTGAACATATCGAATGTATTTTACTTTGATAATTGGGCTGGATTTTTGACATAAAAGCTCTGTTTTTTTATTCCTTACTTAGAGGTAATAAAAAAATCCGTATTTTTGGAACGAAATCTGTTATCCACTCAATCACCTGTGTCCTTCAATACTAGAAAACGGCAAAGGCGATAGTTTTGGCATTGAACTTACGAATTCTCATAGGTTTTCACTATTTGAGTAGGATACAAAAGACGCACTAAAAAGTGCGGTATGTATTGTATAGCTCACGAAACGTCAATATGTAGCGCTATAATGAACGGTGTTTTGCCAATTGGACGGTGACAGAAAAATAGCTTTGTTCTTTATTGATTCGTAATCCATCAAATCTATGAAAAGCGTGATTTGTCTTTCCCTACAATGGGAAATAGACAAATGCGTTACTTATGCATAAAATTCTATATACAGCAGTTCTGTTTAGTTGTTTGAAGTGTTAAAGGGTTGTCGTATGAATAGAATAAGTGTGGATTTGTAATTTTGTTTATACATTTAAGAACCGCAGTGTCATAGTGGCGTTAATTTCATTTTGTTTTTTGAACAATTATTTTTTATTACAATATTAGAATATTTAATTAGAATATTAGAATTACGATTATATAACAGTCATGGATATGACTATTATGCAGATAATGTATATTGTAAAATATTAGGAAACGTTGCCCCAAAATATGGGGCAAACATTGTAGTTTAAAACTGTAGGAACGTTTTCGCATCTGCACTCTCTAAAGGTATTACTGTTAAAATTACGACCAGTCAATTTTTTTTCACCGTATTTCTAACACTTCTAGAATGATTGCTTTATTGACACCTTAATGGAAATAACAGAGCTATTATATTTTGATACTCATAATTAATAATTCACGTACCCTTTGTTGGTTTCGAATTGAGGACTAATGCATAACCACTATACTGAAAAAGACTTGATCCAGCGTATACTTCAACTTTGATGTAACTTTGCTGATGATATTCCATTTTTTCCTAGTATTACGTAACAGCGATTGCCAATATCCGAATGAAGCTGTTACCGTTCGTAAAGTGAATTATCGTCTGCTGAACCTTTGCTCTTGTTTCGTAATGTTGGTATTTCTGAGGGAACAAGTATAACTTACTTTTGGAATGCACTAAATAGCTGTGTAACATGAGTTTTTCTAATTAAAATTTCCAAGCTTTTGACGCATAATAATCTAAATGAAGTTAAGTTATTTACTAAAGTATTTAATTCAACTGCTTATTTATGTCGACATTAAAAATATTTTTTTATCCAGAAAAATTGATACTATTAATGATAAAATTTGTCAAGCTTTATTACGTGTCTCATAAAAGTTTATATTAAAAGTTATGGAATTGACAAAAAATAATCTTGAATTTTTTTTTAATTCTTAATTCTTTTTTTTTCCTTTTTTTTTGACGCACTCAGCTTTTACTTTACTTGATAAGAGGAACATCTTTTCATATTCAGCATAAATAAGAATACCCTACTGTTTTGGCATAAAAATGTTGAAAAGTGAATAATAACATTTCATTTCCTTTTCATATTCGTTTGGGCTTGAAAGAAATATATTTTTGAAAGAGTATTCGTGGATTTCGTATGCAGATATTCATATATTTTGAATGGAAGTAAGGGGCTTAGGAGAGAAAAGAGCGAAACACATGCGAGGAAAGATATTTTAGAAAGGTTTTTTTAAGAGTATATATTTTTAAAATGTTCTTTATTTTGACAAATGAAGCAAGTTGAATGGATTAATCTATGGATTAAAATAGCTGCTATAGCATTTAAAATTTGATTTAAAAAAAGTAGTTGGCTTTCCGTTATAGTGCAAGTAACACAAATAATTGTTGTAGTTGTCATTTATTTTTGCAGCGAGAATTGCCTTAGATATGCGCTTGTTAATTTTTTCTAAAGTAATATATAATCACTATATTTTGTTTAATCCAAGTGCAAAATACAGCAATGGCGTAGCTATCAGGTTGTAACGAAAGTTTTCCGCCATATCTGCCTGAAATACTAAATTCTAACTCCTTAGATAACTGCTTTTGAACTTTCGGTACCAAACCTGCACAGTGTCACATGATACAACAATAGTACTTAAAGCTGTACTCATAATTCGTTGATATTATGTAGCTGACTTTTTGCAACACAACTGGAAGTCAATGATGGTTCTAATCCTCTAGAGTGATAGTTCCATTTGAGACACCTTATACTTAATGATAACTATATTTTTTACAGAATTCACAACACAATGTTATAAAGTAAACCTCTTTCTTTGAAATGCCAAAAATCGTTTGACAAAATATGAGCAAATACGCCAACGAGAACTGTGTGCTGTCGAAGTTTGCGGTGGCGGGAAACTTTCGTTACAACTTAATAAAATTGTTTTTAGAATGAGACGAAGAATGAATTTAATTATTAGACTACGGAAAATGTATCTTTCTCAGTCATGGGATTAATTATTGAAAAACAATGAATAATAATAATTTATGTCTAATGGAAATGAATATGCCTTATACGCTTTTTTAAACAATCAGAAATGACTTCCTTGTGAATCTTATCCTCAACAGGAACGGATTCTCTGTGAATGATGAGAGATATATCAAGAAGTAGGCATTTTACGTGTGCATTCATATCTAACTTTTTTGGAAAGCAGTTTGCTTCACTAATATCGAGAATCTCGTAAAACATTTGTAGAATTAATAAAATACACTGGACAGACTGAATTATACAGAGAACCTATGAAAGAACAATGCAGGTACGAAACAACGGGATTTGTGTACTACGGTTTTGGATATAAGGATATAATTAATTTTTCTAAGAGAAAATCACAAAATGCAGTTTAATTTTTTGTTTTTGTGTGTGCAAATGAAGAGCCCTCATATTTTTATATATTAAAAACCATTCCGTTTATGTAGCAAAATTTATGTTTGAGTAGTTCTAACAATTCTGAAATACTGTTTTTAACACAAATTCTTGCTAGTTCTATCAACTCGCTATTGTCAACAAATTTCTCTCTAATATTTAAGTATATGCCGGGGAAGGGGATTAAAGACATTGAGAAATTCGAGTTTGCGGCACCGTCAATATATATAAATAAAGCAATATGTAAACTGTACGTTAGTTAGTTAGTTTGTCTGTGTCTCGCGTAGCTCGCAGACGGGTGATCGTACACCTACCAAATTTTGTACGTAAATTCTCCATGAAAGGTCCCGACACACCTCGAAGCAATTTTTTCAAAATTCGAATTATTTTATTTGATATCGATAAAAAACTTTTCGCAAAAGGCTAATATTTGTTTTCCGCCATTTCGTAATTGTAACCCCACAGTGGAAAAAGCGCCGATTAAGCTTATCTAGGTTGCCACATTCGGCAAGTTTATTAAATGATTCAGACTCTTTAATTAAAAATAAAAGAATAACGATTTTTTATGTCTAGATTATTTGTAACGTTGTTTTTAAATTAAAATATCGTGTGCATGGGAAATCAGAGTAGGAATGAAATGTTTTATACTCAAAAGAAAAATATTATTTAGAAATTTTCTGAGACTAAAATGTGCAACTTTTTAATTTGACGAAAAATTAAACGGCTGATGTGCGATTTTGAGGAGATGATTCTAACGCTTGGCGCAATTTATCGTAATTTATCGTCTGCTGAATACACCTGAGAATAAGTTTTTGAAATTTTCATTCAATTGGAATTGTGCATTTTTCTGTGCAGCTTTTCTCCATCTATTAATGATTATGCCATTTTATCTCTCACTCCCTTTATTGAAAATTGTATGAAAAATCTGTTCCGAAAATGCGACATAAAAGTATGCCACATAATTTTACATATACTTAAATACTATTAGTTCACAACAGCTTTAATCGATTGTTACAATATTTCGTAAGCTGTAGAATATGCTTCACATGTATTTTTTTCCTATATTTAAATAATGTTATTTCACAACAGCTTTAATCTATTGTTACAATATTTCGTAAGTTGTAGAATATGCATCACCAGTATTTTTCTATAAATAGGTTACAATAATAACAATTTCAACATAGGGTTACCAGGCGAAATACTCGAAAGATACCTGATAAAATAACATAGTCAATTAATATCGTTTTAATAGGGCAATAATGAAACTAAAAAATTAGGGGGTTCAGGGGATGTGTCTCCCCCTGACGAGGCTCGAACAACCGAAATTTTTCTAATGTATTACATCCAGAAAAAGGATGTTAAATACCAATTTTAATTTTGTTTAATCACACTCATGAATAATGATATACTTTCCAGCTTAATGAAATAAGGAACGATAATAGGGAAGACCCATGGATTATAATACGCTTTTAATATATAGCACTTTTGTGCTTATTTAAAATCTGAAAGTGTTTCAGATTTTCTTACTTTTCTTTTTCCTTTCCGTTTTTTTGATAAAGGCCAATATATCCAGAAGTTCTTCAGAATTATATAGGACGAAAATAATTTGTTCCTTTTTGTAGGTTTTTATCATTTAACCATCTTATTTTTGTAACCAGGGGCGGCCCGACACAGTAAGCATCGCATCTGGGCGCCGGCTTCGAAGGGGCGTCACTTCAAACACAAAAACTAAGTAGAACATAAAAGGGGGCATCTTTTTTATATTAGC
Organism: Cheiracanthium punctorium; assembly: GCA_038373885.1. Classification (NCBI taxonomy): domain Eukaryota; kingdom Metazoa; phylum Arthropoda; class Arachnida; order Araneae; family Cheiracanthiidae; genus Cheiracanthium; species Cheiracanthium punctorium. The sequence goes on from JAWZYV010017263.1 coordinate 209,541, forward strand.
AGGGGGCGACAATTACCGTAGGACCGCTGCTGTTTGTATTAATCTTAATTTTAAATTCCATTCAGAATCTGAGAGATTTCAGTGCCAAGGAAGCCGGTGAGGAACAGGATTTTCTCCGAACAAGATTTATTAAGATGGCGAACCAACTGGTCGCCGGAGGCGGCTAGTGTAAAATAAAAATACTATTGATGAATGTTGTAACTAAATCATGAATAAGTAATGGATAATAATGATAGTATATAGAGATGGTTTAAGGTGTTCTGGCAGTAGTCAAGTAGTCACACACACAGAAAATTTAATTTTGTTTGTTTGTGGGATTACGACAGATTATTTGCATTGGGGATCTAGGCCAAGGAGAGGAGATGCCCTCCGTCGGAGTCTTTCTAAGGGTCCTAACCCGTATTTACGCTAAGTTTCGGAGAAAACCACTAAAAACTCCGAACTTCTAGATCGATGGGCGCAACCTGGGTTTGAACCAGGAACCTTCCGTCTACCAGTTCACAGCTCTATGCACTCGGCCACTGGTGGGACAAAAAATTAATTTATTGATGTTAGAATAAAAAATTGTTCTCTAAGTGCACGCCAAGTACGCAGAAGTGAATCGCTTTGAAAGAACTTAACAAAGACACCGTAGAAAGGATTCTTCGAAAACAATAAAATTATTATGAATTTTATTAATTAACAATCAATCTATGCAGTCAGTTTAATATTTATTCTAGGTGAAGATGAAAAGAAAACTCTCAAGTGCTTCTTTTATTATTTTTTTTTCAGTATTAAGTATTGCAAATTCTACTCTCATATAATGGCATATTTTTGTTGCTGGTGTAGAAGTAGTGTGTTAATCATAGTGAACATCCAGGAGAAAACACTCATTGGGTCCAAGTTCGATTCCCGGCTTGGGCGTTAACTCTTCCGTCTGTTCATAGGGAGTAATGTTGGCCGCCTATTGGATGCCTCCATAATAGAATGGCTAATGATTCGAGCCTTAATAGTGGCAAAATGCTTGATGAGAAAACTGTGCTTGCTCATTGCGCGGGGGGACTCCAGGCGATAAACTGAAGCATTGCGGAGTAAAAAGTTCCGACTGTTATTTATTTTGAAGACCTTCAAAATAATAACTGCTAAGTCTCATTCTCGTGAAATTGATGAAATGCACGGAAACATGTGCAGTGGACCCACAATTAAACTGATGGCATTAACCTACACTCTCCTACAATAGTCCAAAGCTTTATGTAGCATAAATAACTGGTGATAGATCCTTCAACTAATATGTCACTAGTGGATTAATAGCACTCATTTGGTGTTGTGAAATACTGAAACATTCTACAATGATTTATAGCCGCTATTTAAAAACTTTGGTTCATTATTCTCTTTTGACTAATGAAAAATACGTTTGAAACCATCTGAAAATTAATAACAAGCTGATTGAAAGTACATCTTTTGGGCGTGACATCGACGTTACAAGGCTTGTATCAAACAGGAATTATAATGTAATAGTTAATTTGTTTAATCTATCAAAATATCTGGTGTCTCTTTTGTTGCAAAAGCAAATTTTTTTCCGTGGGTGTTTCCTTATGATTTACAAACTCAGAAATATTTATGGATAAAATAAACTGCCACTATTCTTTCAATCGCTATTATAGTAACTCAATTTTTGCTTATCAAGTACGATTTAACTAAACATGAATTGCAACATTAAAACGTTTTCATGATGTGTGCATTTTTGTTTACCCGCCAGTCGTCTTCGCGATGTGAAATTCGAGAAATCGCAGCTCATTGCTCCTAAATCTCTAGTGATATTGGAATTACTTTTACTTCGCAAGGGAAGGAATTGTTCCTTTTATTGACTTTGTTTTCCTAGAATTTATCCTTTTAAACACGTAATAATAAAAAAAGTCCCAATTTTTTTTCATTGGACGTAAATTAAAAATACGTTTCAATAGCGCCATTGCTCCATATCTGTAGATTGAGGTAGCTACTGTAAACTCATTACCACTTGTTGCCAAACAATGAAGAAGCGAGAGTGCGACGAAGTCTGGTATCGAACCCAGGACCTCGAGTATGCTTAATGCAATGCTATTAAAATAGACAAAAGGTACCCAGTTGGCCTGCCTTTAAAATGCCAAAGTGAAAAAATGTCTCAAACCATAGGATCAAAACCATAAAAAAAACCTCTCATGCCATAGGATAAATTTACAAGCAAAAAGAAACACAAAAAAGAGTGAGAGACAACCTAGACCTATCGTTCTAGAAAAAAAAAAAACACCTCATCCGATAACGAATATACCGAATTGAAAATAGGAAACGACATCTCAATAGTCAAAGGTTGGTGAGTAGAAAAAATTCTATCTTAACATCAGTGACCTTGAGATCGAAGATCATATCCTGGATAAATTGTTAGGCAAAAGTTAGGTGAAGTACTTTGTGGGAAAAATACAGACGACACTGCCTGATATTGATGAGATTGAATATGAAGAAACGAAATTCACGAGGCGTTTGCCTTCCACGAAAGTAAAAAAAAAAAAAAAATCATTCCTCAAGAACAACAATATCTGCGTCCATCACATAAACGATGTAGAGCTGTCTTCCACTGCTAGCTCCTGTTGGTGCAAAAGCGACGTGTAAAGATCAATACAAGTTCATTTGTAAAAAGAGAGACAACCAACCTCAACAATTGTGACAATTTAAACGCCATAGAGGTAGTTTAGTTCCTTCATACCAGATTTCAACAAAAAAATAAAATCGAAACAAAATCGAGAAAACAGCTAAAATCGAGATAACCTACACCTTTTTCAGGAAGTAATCAGACATTTTCTCAAAATCCTTTTCTTTTTTATAGTCGGAAGAATTCAAACATTATGATTGATCTTCACCAATCTCCTCGCCTGTAACTATATTTTGTTTGATTAACTGTAGACATTTTAATAATATGCCTATGAAAAAGTCAATAAAATTTTTGAAAAAAAATCGACGCTTAATTTTTCATTCTTTACCTATCATGTAACAAAATTCAACTATTATATTACTCCCACATGCTTTAAAGTGATACCGCTTACCCATCCCCCCCCCAAATAAACAATGCAATTTTTGCAAAATTAAAAAAAATATTTTTTTGAAAAAATTCGACGCTTACTTTAAAGAGAATTTTTTTTTTCATTCTTTACCCATAATGTAACAAAATTTAATTCCATTCTCTTGAACCGTTTTCGAGGGATGCTAAAACAAACATTTATACGATTTTTACAAAATTTTAAAGTCTATGAAATATTTAAAACTAGTCTGGCATCAGCAGTTAAAGTTAAATTGATATCTAACATAATACCAAATTTCATTTTACTCCATTCATTTATTTTTCCGCAATACACGAACAAAAGTTTACGCAATTTTCACAAAATTTCCAAAAATTTGAAATATTTTGACGTCTTAACTTAAATTAAGAGACCATCTATTATGATGCTAAATTAATTTTTATTCGCTTCAGTGGTTTATACGTGTTGCGCGAACAAATACACATTTTCAATAGATTTTCGCAAAATATCAAATTCTATTCAAAATTAAAAAAAAAATCAACTCCTGTTCTTTAAGTTAAGTGACCGCCGTGCATAATAGTAAATTTCATTTGATTCGTTTTAGCGGTTTTTAAGAGATGAAGAACAAAAATTTAGACATTTTTGATACATTTGAGCAAAATCAAATCAAAATTTTTAAAACGTTTCGGAGCCTATAATTTAAGTTGATTGTCCACCTATCATGTCTATAAATTTCTTTTCATTTGTTTCTGCCAATTTTACGTGATGGGCGAACAAAAAAAGCGGCACGGACAGAGTGACAGAATGACATAATGAACAGACATATTTTTTGACGGTCGTTTTGGGTTCCCAGGTGCTTGCAATGGATAGAAAATGCAAAATTTTTTAATTCCAAGTAATGTACAGACAAGAGTGTAATGTTATTTATATAGATATTCTAAATGTGGAAAGTGTATCTCCGTCATACCTTAGGCGTACATTTATTACTCGTAATATGTTAGTGTTAATAAAACACAAATTATTATTCATAAGTACCAATTTTCAGTAAAACTGCGTATTTTATATTTGAACAGTTATTGATTTTTTTTTTCTTTCATAGAGTTTGTTAAATTATGTCATATGTTAGAAATGACCTAGATATTTCTTCTAAAAGTTGACAATAACTTTACTATGAGTTAATCATTTTCAGGAACTTTTTTCTAAATTCATAAAATATTCACTCTCGAATTACACATTATCATAGTTTAAACTAGATGCGAATGAAATATCACCGAAATAACTGTCAAACACGGAAAAGTAATATTTGCAACGACAAGAATTTTTTTGGGCTCAAGTGTCGCATTGAAGTGTTAGAAGACATTCACGGAGGACTCTGGGGACCTTCCGTGACATTCATTTCTACTCCTCTAAGCTGCAGATGTTCTCTTCATCGATCATCCCTCCTCCCTACAAAATATTTCGAATCATTCCGGTGTCCCCCCTTCTCCAACCACCGCAACATCCATTCTCATTACTTAGGACATCATATACAACGTTTTCTCTTATTCCTCACCAAACTTTCGAATTTCTGACGATATTAAGCACTAAAGACAAGAAAACTTGCCGAACTACACTTTTGGCTCTTATAAGTGCAATTATTTTTAGGAAGAATATAAGAAAGGCTGAAGGATGGTGTATTACTATGCATATATAAATGAGGTAATGGGTTTATGACAATGAGTAGTATGCATCATTGACTTAAGAATTTATTGCCCTTTTCAATAAGTTGAAAATTACTTAGGCAGCTTAACAGTTTCTTTGACCTCGACTTTGGTAGAAATTATTGAATTTCAATGGAATTCAGATTATCTTTTTTTGTCCCGATTTTGTGCATGTGCAAATTCCGGTTTTTCGCGACGCCCCCCTTACGAGGACACTTTTTGCGGTTCCGAAAGTGTCGACTATTCGAAAGTCTGACTCTATTCCTTATAGAACGGAATATATATCATCTTTATAGAGACCTCTTACAAGATTTCACAGAACTTCAGTACATTACGTTAGCTCAAGTAGTACCTTGAAGTGCTAGATGCTCACGAAGGTTTTGAAGTTTGTTTTAATAATGTTCTATTTTAAAGTGCATTCATGTCCATAAATTAAGGGTAATTCAGGATCACACGGAAGCCGAATTCTGAAGTAAATATTTCACCTTTAAAACGATCACACACATCTTCAAGAATAATATGCGAATTACAGGAAGCCACCAGATTGCATTAACAGTATGTCACAATGATGATAGTGTAAGAGAGGGGTACATAAGGAATGTAGTGGCAAAGAAGTAAAATTGTTCACAAGCGTTCTGTAAGCCGCTCAGTGCAATAACCGGATAGATATACAACAGAGGACACATTTGGGTGATTTTTTTATGAGGTAGAATTATAGGCCCCTGGAATGTGGGTGTACTCAGATGGAAGTATCCGAGGGAACCACCCAGTCTCATCTCTAGGCTTTGGCAACGATTTCAAGATGATGGAAATGTCAATAGACGATGCTGTACAGTTCGCCCCGAGTTACAATGCCGAATGAAAACGGGTATTTGGAAGTAATTTCTAAAAAAAAAAGACTGACTACAGCATCAGACCTGTCTCGCCAGCTCTCTTAAGCAACGTACGACAGTTTCAAGGCGGATAGTGTACAAACGTTTCGGACATATTGGTCTAAATGCTCGCAAGCCTGTCAGATGCATTCCGCTCACGGCAACTCACTGTCGCCAGCGGTTAGCCTGGCATAGAGAACGTGACTTTAGGTACCTCAATTAAAAAAAAAAAAACATGTTGAATGTTAGCTTACCAAATCCGTAGAAATCTAATACGTGAATTCGCAGTTTCCCGGAAACTTTTGATGACTTGTACAATTAAGAGACCACCAAACATATTCAAAAGAAATGATCACCCTATATCTCATAAAATTGCAGGAATTAATTCGTAACTTTCACAAAATATTTACTTATTGAAATGTCTTCACAAATTTTCGCACAAAAAGCGCGTATGATCTGGAACAGATAAACATGTCTTTATAAATATTCCAGTGACTTCACAGACTTTTTGCTTCGAGGTTTGCTCTATACCTTTAACGAAAAAAAAAAACTGCCATGCAAATAATATATAATAAAATAAAAAATTGAAACATTGAATTTGCTATAAAATATGAGTGTTTAAGGAAATGTACTTTTTTACTGCGCAAGTCACTGTAAAAAATCTAGGAACGTTCCTTAGAAATAATGGGAAAAGTTGGACTCACAAATACAGAGTTAAGTTATGGAAAAGTTAGACTACCATACAGAAAAGAAATATTCCTAACTGAAAACGTTACTGTTTACTTTAACCCGTTCTTTTATGGATATTGCTCTCACGATTCCTTTAAAAAAACACGCAGTTCTATTAAAAATGACGCACGATAGATATAACTATTTTGTGTTTTATGGATTGGTACTCTGTGTTATACGGCATTTCGTATGAAAAAGATTGTTGAATATCATAAAAAACCAGAAAGAAATTAGACAATTTAGTCAAAAAGTCATGCTGTCGATATATTGCTTGATAGATCAAAAATAGTACATGTTTCAATTATGTTTTTAAATATTGAATGAAAAATCTGAATAATATTTATCATAAAACTTTTTAAAACAATATATGTGTGTATATTTTTATATTTTAGTTATGTTTATAGAAGCACATTTTATCTTAACTATATATTGATTTCAAAACTTTAGGGAAAGTGAGAAATTAAGTAATAAAATTTAAACGGGAAAGGCTCTTAAAGCAAAGAATATACATTTAGTTTGACATATTTTTCAAAACATAAGACTTCTAGATTTCTGAACGTTATTTGAAGTAAGGGAAGATGTTTTTATGGAGTGATATCTCCAGAGATACTGTATGACATTTCAAAGTTTCCGTTTTAAGCGTTTCCCCCCATCTATCATGTTTTTCTGAAAGCGCATTTTGTAGTGTTGCTGTAGATATCATGCTCAACCGATCTCATGCCATCTTGCTTCTTGATTTGTTTTGGTGGACTTATCAAAATAGTCTACAAGCAAAAGTAAAGCTTTAAACGATGGAAAACTGATAAAATCTGAAACAGAGGACCTTTTTTTTTTCTAATTTCATACGAAAGTCCTCTTTATGACTAACAATTAAAATTGACTTAAATTTTTCAAGTTTTATTACAATATAATGGGTGCATGTTGTTTTATACATAGAGTCTGAAAGAGAAAACTATACTTTAAACTTACTACTATAATAAGTATTTTTAAAAGTACGTACAGCGAATGTGCACTTTAAAACTGGGGTTGTATGTCTTCTCGCTGGGTAGGACGGCCGGTAGGTGAGAGGTACAGATCAAGGAATAACCTTGTTTAAGGTGATGCTCCAAATTTTGGTGACCAGCAAACCCGAGGCTGACTTTCATAGATTTAAAGCAGTCCAGTACAGCTAAGCTGCTAGTCTTCGGCAATAAAACTGAATTTGACAAGAGAAAAAAATGAGCATGCATTTTCAAGAATTAATAATTATACTTTATTGCTATATTTATATACATTGCTAAACTGTATTTAGTAATGTTTTGGATCGGACTTTGATCACTCAAAAGGTAGTTCTTATGAGTTTTAAATTGAACAAAGAATACACATTATATTCATCTTAAAATTTTTCTGCTCAGTAACTGGCACATAAATATTTTTTACACGCAACTGAAATGCAATAGTATTTGACATAAAAATGTACTTTTCTTATTAGATAACATCTTAAAACTCTTTTCATACTGATCGATTCTATGCATACATGCAGTGTTTTGTCTATACAATATTAGAATATCAATGCTGAAAGTATTTATTTGACCTCATGTTATTTTACTCCCCCTCAAAAAATTGTTGAAAAATATTAAAACCCAATTTATACCACGCAATACATAGAAATTTTTCTTAAACTTGCTTCGAAAATACTCTAAAATACGTATTACCTACTGAAAATTTGATTCAAAATTTGATTTCAAATTAAAAAAAATATTAATCCAAATTTATAAAAGAAATGGAAATGTTTCAGATTGATTGACTTTATTAGAAGTCTTGCATTCTAGAATAAAAAATTACGCATGAATTTAAGACCATATTTCAATACAGTTTCATTCTTTACTGATCTCTCCCATTCATGTCCCGACATCGTAAATTAAAGATTATCCCTTAGGAAAGAGATAGGCTTGTAAAAGGATTCATAAAACTGCCTTAAGAGATACAGAGAAAGAGCTATCTTTAGTTCATGAAGGATCGAAGATACATGCTGTAGGAGCCATCCAGTCGCTTTCCAAAATCGCGCCAAAGATCTCGCCAAAAGAATTGAAATCTTCAGTAAAAGTGATTGGTTAGATTAAGTCTGAGTAATTGTTTTAATTCTTATCTGAATTATTGATAGGGGGGTCGGGTAGCTGATGATTTATGACAATTTCTCGAAGAAATCAGAATTTCAGCTTCTGAATTTACGCTCAAATTATCGAAAGAGCTATTTGTACGCTATACTTCAGGATCATAAATGTGAGAATTAAATTTTGGAAATGTGCTATAAATATTTAACATATAGCCAATATTTCATGTAACTATAAGAGAAAAAAGCTGAAAAAAGAATACACTGACTCCAAATTTAGATATTTTTCGAGGCTGAGTATTTACGCAATTGCTATTACACAATTGGCTTATTATAAAAATGGCTTTTACGGAGAATTTTTGAAAGCAGTTTGGTTTGGGTTGCCCATATTCACGTTACATATTAAGAAAAGTACCTACATTCTGGGTATGAAGCCCAACCAAATTTGATAGGATCGAACCGAGGTCATTACCACAAAAATTATCTCCAGGTTACTGCAGAGATCGAAACTGCTGATTGTAAAAGAACAATGTGATTCATATATGAAGTACCTACTGCTTGAATAATGGCTTCCGCACTACTATCACATTAAATGAGATCGCAAGAAAAATAGTTATTCCTTAGAGATGAAAAATGTTGCTAAAAGAAACAAAGACGCTATGAGTTATAGTTAAGATATATTTTTGGAAATTATATAGAAATTGCCAACATGGAAACACAGGTTTTAACAAGGTTTAAAATTAAAGGTTTCTCTGAAAATATCAAGCGAGTTGAAAACACTGATGACATGATTTTTTAAAGCAAATCAAATGTTTTAGAATACGTCTAAAACTTTCTAAAATCTATTAACGAGCTGTCACAGAGATAATTCGAATGAGAAAATTAAAAATAAACTACTCCCCTATTTGAAAAACGGACACGTAAATTGATTCAAAATAAAAATATTTTAAGTGGTTTTAGATATTTAACTTGATAGGTATGTCATCGTTATCTTTATCGCATTTTGTACCGTACTACACAATGAAAAAGGCACATTAAAAAAAAGAAAAAAAGAAATTCCTTCTGCTTATTTAGATTTTCTAGAATACCTAGAGAAGCTATACGGTATATTCCAAACTAATTTCGTCATTAAAGTTTGTTTTAACACTGGTTTTTTTTTAATTTCACAAATAAATCTTTTTCGACTTAGTAAAACTGATTTATCAAATTAAGCATACGAGTTTTCAGGAATTCCCAGTCTTGAAATATCACACCAGTGTTGGTATAAAAGCACACTTGAAATATTTATTGTTGGGAATACATTGGACAGATTTTTAATGTATTATCAATATAGGGTAAATTTTTTGGTGCTGTTAGTTCGCAATATTACGCTAATATTTGCTTTTACGTGAAAAAGTATCTTTTTTGTATTCACAAGAATGGATAAATAATGTCTTTGTGTTGGAAAGTTTATCAACATATACTAAATAATGGATAAATATTTTTAAATATTGCTTCGTAATTATAGTGAAGTATTAATTTCATTTTACTGAGACTAATTTAGAACTCTTAACTCAAACTCAGACAAGATTAAAATTTGATAATTTGCTGTTGGTGGAAAATATCTATATAAATAAAATTAGACTTTTGTCTGTACATTTCTTGGAATTCAAAAATTTTGCGATTTCTATCCGTTTCAAGCACCCAGGAAACCGATGCGACCCTCAAAAAAAAGTTTGTCATTCTGTCGTTCTGTCATTCTGTCCGTAACGCTTTTTTTGTTTAAGCATCACGTAAAAACGACTGAAGCGAATGATATGAAATTGGGTGTCATGATAGGGGGCCACTCAACTTAAAACATAGGCGTCGAATTTTTGAAAAATCTTGATTAGATTTTGAGATTTTGCAAAAATCGTTTCAAACTGCGTAAATTTGTGTTCAAGCATCACGCAAAAACGACTGAAGCGAATGATATGAAATTGAGTGACATGATAGGTGGTCATTCACGTAATAATGGCTTATACGAATGATACGAAATTTAGTGATATGATAGGTAGTTGCTAATCTTAATTTATAGGCGTTGAATTTTTAAAATATTTTGATTACAATTTGAGATTTTGCGAAAATCGATTTAAAATGCTGAAATTTTGTTCCAGCATCACGAAATAAAGGCTGCAGGGAATGACACGAAATTGAGTGAAATGATAGGTTGTCACTCAACTTAAATTCTAGGCTTCCAATTTTTCAAAAATGTTGATTAAATTTTGAGATTTTGAGAAAACTATTTCAATATGCGTAAATATTCGTTCGCGCATCACATAATTACGACTAAAGCGAATGAAAAGATATTACTTAGTTACTCTCTAACCTGTAATATTTTAACAATACATAAAAATTATGACTTCGCTTTCTTTACTTTGGCAACATACTACATCCATTCTGTGTACTCCTACAATGCTGACGAAAGTTCTTGCTTTTTGGAAATTTGCATTCACTAACCCGTCGAGGACAGGGTACTTCAGTTAGTATTTTATAAAATGAATTGGCATATCCTCTATATCGCGCAAAATAAAGCTTACGGAACAAAAAACGGTTTGAATTCTCATCATGATTTAATCATTTGAGCAAAATAGTTCCCTTATAATTCAATGATTTTTGAAAACATTTAAAACAAACAAAGATCGACTGAATGCAAGCATATCAAAATTATTTGTCAGTTTTAGTTCTTAATGCATTAAAATATTTAAAAAGTATTCAACATGCATTACAAAGATTAAATACATACCAACCATATCTTAATCAATGTGTTAGCTCTTTTGCTTTCAGTAAGACGCTATAAATTACATCTATTGAATTATTGCTTTTTATATATAGGTTTTTTAATGCAAAATACATAAAGAATAAGAAAAAATTAAATGAATGCACACACAATAATGTTAACATATTCTTTTTTTCTAAATGTGGACATGTTAAAAAATGTAAAATTGTTCTGTGGGTTTATACTATCACAGACAACATCAAAAGCATCAAATGTAATATAATAATATTAAATAAAAATATATGTATGTGTGTGTGTGTGTGTGCGTGCGTGTGCGTGTGCGTGTGATATCTGCAGAGGCATACAAATTAAAATTAGTTTATTTTCTTGGCATTTTCGATTAGAAGTTACGGACTGAAACCGAACCTTGAGACAAAGATCCAGATATGTGACGTTCATAGTCGGGCGTAACAGGGAATAGAGGTTGGCGTGAGACGAAAAGTGGGCTTGGCTCGTCTCGCAAACCATGTGCATTCATCCTAAAAAGTCTGTCTCGTCTCGCACAACAAGTGCAAATCCTTGTCTCGTCTCGTCTTGCATCCACCCTTAAAAATGAATCTCCAATGAGACCTCGTGAGGATCCTGCGTCACCAGACTTCTTCTGCGGAAGATATTTCAATAATGGAATTGGAAATTAAAAAGAGGTATTCAAAATTCTAAATATTTTCTTTCCTGAATGGCATCTGCTTTCGACAGTGGCGTAGCCAGGGTGGGGGGGGGGGTAGGGGAATCACAACCCCCCTCATGAGGATTACTTTGCCATACAAAATGCATATTCTTCACTCCCTTATCACACACGTATACATACATGTGAGTTGCAGTAGTCGTAACCCTCCCTCCCCACATGAAAAATTTCTGGCTGCGCCACTGGCTTTCGACATAATGATCTCTAACATTCTTTCTACACCAAGATGACTGTTTTCTTAATATTACATTGATACGTGCTTCCAAATCTTCAACGGAATTCAAGAATGTCGGGATGGCGGAACTTTCGATTATATGCCAGTGAGAGAAGTGTAGATGTACCCTTTGCTGCTAGGTCCACAAAAGACAAGACCTTTGTCATATTACTCTCTTCCGTTTTCGCCGGCCTGACGTCGCCTTCCGCGTCTTTAAACTAGAGGTCTACGCCGCACGGAAATTCACGGCGGCGGCGGCTCACCGCGGAGTGGGAAAATTTTTATAAAAGAGCATAATGAAAATTGGCGTATGCGTACATACACACACACACACATATATATGTATAAATTGGCGCTGAAATGAGATTTTTTAAGACTAGAATGAAGACTAGAATTTTTCTGAAAGTAATTTTTAGTATGATGTTATTGTGCGATTACGGCCAATTAGCTATACGGGGGTTCAAGGCCGAGGGGTGGGGTATAGGGATCACAATTGTGTTTGGGCTCGGGTGGGCTCAATTATATTTGTCTTTAATTTGTACAAACGGCAAAATTTATGATATCTATCAAGTAATCAACTATGACATGTATGAAGTAATCGAACTTATTTATCTATTAGCTGAAATTTCGGGCTCGGGCTCCGACTTAAATAATATCGGTCGGGCGGGCTCGAATTAAAAGACCTCGGGCTCGGGATTTAAAAAATGAGCCGAAACTCATCTCTAGTGGGGTGCCCTCCCTGGGGGTCTTCCTAAGGGGTCCTAACCCGTATCTACGCTAAAATTCGGAGGAAACCATGGAAAACTAACAACGTTTAGGTCGGCGGACGCGACCTAGTTTTGAACCAGGCACCTGCCGTCTCCTAGTTTAGAGCGCTATGCGGTCGGCCACTGGTGGGGCTCCATAGTATGAGCTTGCTTTTGTGGGACACTCTTAAAATATTTCTACTTCAAAACTGAAACAATAGATTCTATCAAAATCTAATAGGTTTATGTTGTTTATATAGCACATTCACGATACATTTAGTTATCAATATACGATCGATACATTATTTGCTTTTAAGTGTTTTTTTTTTTTCTCCACAACCCTCTCGTGAACAATTCCAAAACTATAATGTACTTTTGATGTATAATGCCATATTTAAACAGTTTTTAAAGCAATCAAATTGCGACAATGGCTCAAAAAATTTAAATTGTATCGTTACAAGTTACTAGTATTAAGAAGCATCCAGAAAAATAATAAGCAGTTGAAAATTTAGGTAAAAGTTTTAAAGCCAATTGTACGCCGCGGTGTGAAATCAGCGTATCTCGCCGGCCTAGACCTCGGCAACCGTGGCAGCGCAGACCTCTACTTTAAACCTATCCAACAATGATGTAACTGCCAAGCCCAATTAAAAGATTCGAAACTCAATTTAAAATTTCTCTTCTTCAGATTTAGTATTTTATAAGCAATTTCAGTATATTATATTTGTAAATCCCTTTAACGCGCAGTGTGTCCGCTCCGGGAACGCCAAACTCTGACGTTTTGACTGTTGCCAATCTCGAAGAATAGATTTCATTTCTATAAAAATAGTTGCGGGTGACATAGCTCCACGAGAATCCTTTACTTTTTAGCACCTCGTTTCCCGTAAAAAAATGGTCACGATTATTTTGAACAGCACTGACATCTGCTGAAAAATGGAAGAATGAGAGAACAGCTGAATAGATTGCCCAATGCTGAAAAAAAGGCAGCTGTTGCCATCGCTCGACTTAACTACCAGCAAGATGGCGGACGATCGAAACGTTCATCGCGTGCCACAGATCTAGAGACCCTTTTTTGACGCAGCTGGCTGTGCGCGAGCACAGCCGGCTTTAAGCGGCACACTTTAACACAGGAAAACTAACACGAGCACTTCACGAAATAACTGGTGTTAAAAGGCAAATTTAATTAAAGTTTTGTAGAATGACATACATAAAAAAGATACTTATGAAACGATCGTTTCATGTGTTACAAAAGGTCCACTCTCCTTCAGTTCCACCACCTATACAGAAAACAGGATTAGAACGCATCGTCAATATCATCCTTCTTATGAGTGTTATTTTACGAATTTTACAGGTAAACTAATTTTTGCAAAATAAAAGTTCTAAATCATGCACATTTTATATTTGAATTTATATAAAAGATACACTTATGTCAATGAAGAAAAAGTAACGTTAAATTTAAAAGGATCTTTCAAACGTTAGCCAAAAAGCGCGCGGAAGAGCCAAATGAGACACTCCTTTAGAAATCAATGTCGAGCTGTAAATCACAGTGTCACAAAAATCGTTTTCTTATTTACTTTTCATGTTTCAACCTGTTGCTTTATCAACAAGTGGAGGAGTTATTCCTCTTTCCATTTTCTGTGAAACAGAATTTTAAAACGGAGAAAGTTTCTCTTGAATTATGAAAAGTCCATAACCTGGATTGGAATTAATTTACGAAAAAGTATTCTGAAATGAGATAATAATAAGACAGATATACTACTTATAAACTAGTTTTAAATAAGAATTATACTTTTTGAGACCTTATTGCGAGGAACACCCATAAATTATGTGATACAATGATCAAAAGCATAAAATTGAAAATTTCATATTATATTATACACTTTTATAAACTATTAAATTACTAAGGTTCATTTGTATTTTAAATGAATGACACATTTATTTACTTTGTTGAGAATGTGCCCACAGATGGAAATAATGCATTCAATTGAGAAATTCAAGAATAACTGAAATAAGCAAATTAGAAGCAATTTGTTTCATTAAATAGACTTTTTTTTGTACTGTCAAACATGTAAGAACTCAATCGTAATTTTTTTTATATATTATTATAGTATAGTAGTTTTATTTTTAAACTCCCATGCTCTGACTTTTAAATTAAGGAGTCGCCGTAAAGTTTAACTTTCTTGTAGTTGAAGACAATGTAAGTAGAGCACAAAGCAAACGTTTCTATCTCCATTCGTCTTGGGGTCAAGGTTTCTATTTCTAAATTACAATTTGTTAAATCTTCTGTAGTCGTAGTATTGTAATAAAATTTTACCAAAAGAGGTTCCAAAAGCGACAGCAAAACAAAAAAATTAATAATTAAAGCAATTCAACATATTTTTCTCGTTATACTATGAATACTTCTCTATTTGTTATTAAACAAACTTAAAAAAATATTTGTTAAAGCACAACACCTATTGATTGATACTGAAAGTGCTTGCTTGAACACTTTAAAGAAAATGAAATAATAATGAAGCATTAATACTTGCAAGTCTTACGATTTTTCCAAAGCTACTAATAGTCCCACGATATTTACTTCAGTTCCATGCGTGTCTCCAAAGTTTCTGGTTTGACGTATGCAATCAATTATCAGAACTGTCTCGAAGTTGATCCGAATAAACTGGATCAAGTTTTTGGAAAACATCTTTGCTGTTTCGCGGCTACTTAGATCAAAAGATGAAGGCTCCAAAGCACCGAAATTTGTAACCTCAATGTTTTTAGTATGATGAACTGTTGGAAGAGGTCTCTACTAAGGAAAGGGATCCGAAATTCAATTAAGTCGTAATCTAGCTTAATTCTTTAGTGTCACAGGCCATCATCTATCATAACGCCCTGGTATTTGTCTTAGAGGCAGTGGAGCAAGACCTGAAGTTTGCAGAAATGGAGTAATTTCTTTTTCGAGATTCTGTCGAACGTCAGTTTTACTTTCCCATCTCTGGCATGAAGTTTCTTGATGCGCTTCTGACAGGCAAAATAGCATGGCAAAATCGCTTGGCTTTTTAAATTATATTTAATTTTCATAAATTATGTAAGAGTAATAAGACTTTGTCTGTACATAACTTGGAATTTTACGATTTCTTTTGTTTCAAACACCTAAAAACCCAAAACGACGTCCCTTCCCTTAAATTAGGGAAAAAAATTGTCGTTCTGTCTGGGACGCTCACTTTTTGTTTGCACATCACATTAAAACAGCTGAATCTAATGAAATGAAATTTGGCAACATGTTAGGTGGTCATTTAAATTAAAATATATAAAAAGATTTATAGCGAAATTTGGAATAAATTTTGACATTTTGCAAAAATTGTGTGATCGCTTGTTTTCGCATTACAAAAAAAAAAAAAAAAAAAAAAACACCGTTGAACCGAATGAAACGCCTCATTGCATGGTAGATGTTTGCCCCAACTGAAACAATAATCGTCGACTTTTTCATCAAAATTTTTGTTAGATTTTTAAATTTTAGGAAAATTTTGTAAATTTTCATTTGGATATCACATTAAATTTATTTTTCAAAAATTCAGCAATTGTTGGCTGTCCCAAGTTATTGTTAAGGTTTGCAATTTTTGCGGTATATTACTCAATTTGGCGAAAATCGACATTTCTGCATGTTTTTAATGGAAACAGAACGATCAATAATCCGCGGCCTAATTGTAAGCAGCTTATCTGCAACAAAATGCAATTTTAGGCTATTTGAAGCCTATTACAAAGTTTTTAACCAAGATTAAATCTACAAAAAAACAGATATTTTCTTAAATTCGAGACCCTATCCCTTTCCGAAACATTGCACGTACAGGGTAGTAAAACTCCTCATGAAGATGTGACATTCATCCAAACACTTATTTCTTCCTTTTATATCCCACACGTCACAAATTAGAAACCTTATCAAGTTTCAAAATTTTAGTGATTAAGCATTCAATTCTCCCCAAAGTATGAGAAATGAACAAAATTTTCAAAATAAAACATTATATTATTTATTTATTTATTTTTCATACCGGAAGAAAGATATTGCACACCGCGAATTAGAACTCTCGCTTTACTTGCTTTAGAAGATATGATGGTAATGCATTCATTTTACTTTTTAAAGCTTTCATGTAGAACTTTCTTGGTTTGTGCATCGAATGGAAGAGAACCTGGAAAACCGCCACTAAGTCGATAAAAGTCAAGCAGCAAGAACTATCTGCTTTATTACATTAAACTTTGTCCAATCTGCTAAAAGCTGGGTTCGGGTTACTTAGCTCATTTGTTTTCGGCCGAGATATGGCTACTTAACCGTAACTGATATTCTTATTTTTTCCTCAACTTATCCTCTGAAAGGCATTCCCCTAAAAAATGGAACCCATTCGTTGGAATATCGGTTAAAAGAATATCCAGGTTATTGTCATAAATTTTCAATCAATGTCATAATAATTAGTCAATGGTTTTTAAATGTTCATCAAACTATCACGGATGATGGAATATCCCGCTTATTAGAATGAATCTTCGAGGCAAATTGGCTATTCCACTAAGCAGGTTTGACTAATTTTCCAAGTGACCGGGTAGGGTGGTCTAAGACTGAGTATTTAACGTATCATAGGCTATAGAATAAAAATAGGTGATATACACAGAGATGAACTTTTATTGTTATACCTTTGCAGCCAGGCATTTTAAAGAGGCTTTGCCAAGAAATCTATTGTTCTTGAGCTATTAGATTCTAATTAAAAAATGGGAAACGCGCACTCGTACACTACCGGTTAGTAAGACTGCATGGGTGGTATCTTCGGAAATACCAATAAAAGCTTTTTTCTCGTAAATCACATGCAAAGTCTTAAGCACCTACGTGTGCTGTGAATTACTCATGCCACCACTCACTGCTAACAGCGCATACAATCCAGTCTAATAACTGGTTCTTCATAAATTTCTTCACAATCAGGCTATATCTAAGTTTCTTCTTAGAATCAAACTTTGAGTTTGGCTTTTCAATGATTTTATATGCTATTTTTGGTTTAGGTTTTACAATATTTTTGCGACTAATACTTGCAGTTGGCTCAAGCTTAATATTTTTACAGCAATCTTTTCACTTTTTATTAATTTGAATTTTCATTGGTTTAGGTATTTCAGTATTTTTGTGGTTGGTACTTGCAGTTAGTGTCGTACATTCCAAGGTTGCTCACAGAATGAGATCTATTCAATCGTAGTTGCCAGCCAAACCAAGTTCTTTTGCTACAATCCTTTCACTCGCTACATGTGCGTGTTCAATCCGTTTACGTGCTGCTTTCCTTATCTTTTGGGGGTATATGATCCGTTTGAAGCTCTTTTTCTTCTCGGTGACATTCTGGAAATTAAAATTCCACTTATATATTAACATATTTTACAAAATATTAAAATAAAATATAAAAACAAAGAGAATGTGTAAGACTCAGCACGCACTTTTTCAAGTTCACACTCTGCGCAGTCTTAATGATCGTCCATTTTCCCTCATCCATTCTGGTGTCACTATTTATGCAGAACGGCCTGGACTGATGTCGCAAGGACTCGTTAGGGATTATTATAGTGATTATATTTCAAAGTATGCAAAACTTATTTCATGAACATTGATATAAGCAATATACACTGCTCAAAACAATTAATATTGTAAGTTTTATATAAAATAAAGATATAAGCGAAATTTTTTTATCCCGAAAATGGAAGAAGAGAATCACTAATGCAAATTTTTCTGATTTTGAAATGTGGAGTATGCTAATTGTGAGTTCGACGTCAAAAATGTCGCTTCAGCGGCAGCGAATGAAATTGGACTTTCAACTGAATAAAAGACAATGAAGACAAGGATGATCGGCATTCAGCGACTGCTTTGTTTCGATGAGTACGATTTCTCAGCGAAGTCATTTAACCGATTCAGAAGCTTGAAGAGTTGTTCGTAGGTTAGAAGGGGGCCAAACTCAAGCCGAAGTAGCGCAAGTCATTGGAGTGTCACAAAGTGTGATTTTCAGGATCTGGAACCGGTTTTTGGCGACTGGAAGTGCAAGCCGAAGACCAGGGCAAGGTCGTAGACGGGCAACAACGCCCAATGAAGATCGTTATTTAGTGTTAACGGCTCGGAGACACCGGAATATGAACGCTACTCTTCTCCAACAACACCTTCGCTCGGCTACTGGCACTACGGTTTCAACTCAGACTGTCCGAAACCGGCTCCATGGTGTAGGTCTGTATGCTCGCCGACCGATGGTATGTGTTAGACTAACATCAAGGCATCGTCGCGACCGCAGGGAGTGGGCAACAGAGCATGTGAACTGGAGGAGAAATGAATGGAGCAATGTTCTTTTTTTCTGACGAGTCCCGTTTTTCAGTTCATCCTGATAATAGGCGTATTTTCATCTGGAGGGACCGTGGCAGTAGGAATAATCCTGCGTTCGTGCACGAAAGTGTCAGCTTTGGCGGTGGGGGAGTGTTGGTGTATGGTGGCATCTCCATTGACGGGCGCACAGACCTCTACATCATTCGAGACCGAACTCTGACTGGTCGTCGATATAGGGATGAGATCCTCAGACCTATTGTAGTCCCTTTCGCTGCAGCAATCGGAGATGACTTAGTGACATTTTAATGGACGATAACTGCAGGCCTCATTGTGCTAACCTGGTGGAGGATTTCCTTTTCGAGGTAGGAATCGTACGAATGGAATGGCCAGCGTGTTCTCCAGACATGAATCCAATAGAGCACGTTTGGGACTCTCTAGGAAGACGAGTTGCTGGCCACCAAGCACCCCCACAAACTCTTCAAGAACTGGAAAAAGCTCTTCTGGAAGAGTGGGACAGAATACCCCAACTCGTGATTAATAGCCGCATTGACTCCATGCCTCAAAGGTGTTCAACGTTGCTGGCTGTTCGTGGAAACCATACCCTTTACTGAAAAGGATTTCCTTTGAAGAAAACACCTTTTCTTATTCTTTTTTTCTCATATGCACAAATTGTGTTTTTTTCCTTTTCTACACAAATGCGCAATAAAATGCCAAACATGTTTTTTTCTGCCAAACATGTGTAATTTATTCTCATATAACCTGCTGCGTCTGTCGACCATGTATAAATCAGCTAAAAAGTTTCCCAGCCACAAGATCCACCTAAAACCGCAATATCCTTTAATTGTTTTGAGCAGTGTATTAAAACTGTATTTGACTACTTTGAGAAATGTCATAACTTTTGTAGTCTTTGAGATGACCGATTTGTTTGTGTTCACTAGTACAAAACGAATTGTTTGCTGAAACCGTGTTCAGGTAAAAGGACCACTCCAAAATCTCCAGACCTGCTAAGTCTGTTATTTTTAAGATTTGCATCATTGACTCGCAGTTCATTGACTCTAATACTCATTCCAACTTCCGTAATTTGCTGAGAGTCAAAAAGTGAAGAGAAAATGCTTAATCTTACAGTACTGTACAATAACATCCAATATTTTGAAAATCGCTGAAAAATATTTTGAAATATCGCATTTATGAAAGCCACACTTAAAAAAAGAAATCACAATCTTTGTTCCCTTTATAAAGAAGACTACTGAGCCATTCTATGGTGACTAACGTAACACTAGTATATGAAAATAAAATGATTTTTACGACCAATTAGTTAAAAATAAAATTTATGTAACTTTTTCAGAATTAAAGTTATTTATTATAAGATCATGAATAGGGACATAATAGTTTAATTTTGAAATTTAGTAAAATATTGTTGTTTTTTTTTTTTTTGGTATGATTAACGTAACATTGAAAGTACCAAATGTTAAGTTAGTCAAAACTCTTAAATAACTAAAATTACAAGTATTTAATTAATTGTCAAAATATAAACTATTTTTTTATTTATGATCCTATCATGCCGGCTGTAAAGTTAAAAAAATACTCTTAACTTTATTTTTAAATAAACAGTAACGGAAAGCATTTTCATTTTCACTTTTTTTATCGTCATAGAATGACCCTATTTGACATTACATTCTCTCATGCACACAATATGTGAGTCATCGCACCATACCATTATACCAAAAAAAGTACATTTATTTCGCGTTTAATACTATGCTTCTAATTATATCTATATCTACTGTTATTTACTAAGTTTTTCACCCAAATTTTTCATATTTGCTTATGAATGCACGCAGACGAATTCATCGATTTTTTTTTTTTTTTTTTTTTTTTTTTTTTACTACAAGGCAATTTAAAATGAATTCTGGACGAAATCTTGCCAGTCTTTGTCTTAAAGTAACTGGTAAGCATATTGTTTGCAATGTCCTTAGAAACGCAATTTTAATCTAAATAAATTTTAGTTTTTTTTTAAATGCACACCGCTTTATGTTCTTTGTACGCAAGCTCCCTTTTTTCGAGCAAATTTCAAAAGAACACAAAACAAAAAATATGGTGCAAAATCTGTTTTTCGCTAAAAATACTAAAAGTTTTAAATATTAAAATCAATACCAATTTATTTTTGTCGTAGTCGCTGAACGATCTATCAAAAAGTGAAAGGCGTGTATCATGGAAAAGCGAGGATGTATTTTAGAAGTGATGCCTGAGAACTACGCTAACAAGCACACAGTTTCGTAACAAAAATAAATGTTCAAGTACAAGCTGGAGTTAATCTGCTTCTTTCAAAACATGTATCATAGGCAACGGCGTTGTCTTTAATCATTTTAATAGGCTAAGGAAAAATTCCACGGTACTAGTGTTGCCTAGTCGAAGCAGCTGTCGTTTTCTGCTAGAATCCAGTGTGAGCGGTATTGTTTCTGACGCTGATGTGTTATTAATGAAGGCGAAAGGGTATCATACAGAATGTTTTTAACTCTTAAAAAATCTATGGAGCATCATGTAATATGTAGTTTATAATACACTGATTTTAACTAAAACATGCTTTAGCGATTTTCTTTTTGATTTATAATAAATGGATAATAAATATTTAATTGAAGATATACTGAAATTTAAACACAAGCTTTAAATCTCAGTTAAAAAAAAACATCTTGAAGAGCAATTCAATATTTCACATTTTCTTAAATATATTTTCTGTGATTTATAACAGGAGAGGTGCTTTTACACCAATGTAAGAGAATAATACAAAAATTACATTAAAAGGTATTTTGGTTAAGTTTTGCAAACATATTTTGATTCTTAACTAGGCAGACTAAAATAATATATTTTTTTAAGTATTTGACTTGTATTATGTCACGTTTGAATATTCAAATGCATATATTGTATACAAAGCCGATTGTTAGTAATGGTAAATGCCCAATGTACGTAAGTCGGATAAGCTGACTTCAAGAAAATGGAGCCCGTGTAGGAAAAAAAAAATTGGGGAGAAAAATTAATTCAGTCATAAAAATAAAGCTATATTTTATTTATAGTGAAAAACCGATATCTAGGGTACATTTTATCGATTAAAAGTGTTGGAGTATATTATTGTGAAATACAATTTTTGGGGGTTACAGGGAAAGATATTTTTATGTTATTGTTTCTCAAAACGATTATGATTTAAAATTAAAAACTACCAAAACTGATAATGTTAACAATTTTTTTTATTGAATTAATGTTAGAGAATAGATCTACAAACTTATAAAGTGAAAAAGAGTTTGCATTTAGTGCAGTTTGAGGTAGACCATTTTTCTTGTTGATGGTAGTCCTAGGTAATTTTAGTAATCGTAAATTTCATTGAAGCAACAAACTCAAATTAATTGAAATAGCTCCCTGAGTTTAGCAATGAAACTAATCTAAGGGTGTAAGATAAAAATGTGTTGTTCATGTAAGTATCTTTCTTTTATTCTAAGTTCCCAAAATAGTTAATGGCAGAAATGTTTTCATTTAATCAGTACTTGCAGTTTTCCCCACAAGTACACTTTCTACATTGTTTTTATAAGAATACTTTAATTGATATCTATATATATATATATATATATATATATATATATATATATATGTAAGAATCACTTAATATTAGTGTTGAATAAAATATACTAGTATTGTACAGAAATTGAGCTATTTATATAGTTTTAGAAAGAGTACATATTAAGGGTTCTAAAAATGCTCGGTGACAAATCAAAAGACAAATCAAAAAATAACTTTCTAAAAAAAAAACTGCTGTATTCAAATTAACTCTTTTGATGTAACCTTGGTATATGAGTATAGAATACAATGTCAAAAAAATCATAACAATTTTATTCGCCTGATGTCAAACGTTTTTGACTAAAGTAATAAATTTTAAGGTCCCACTGCTGACTGTTTATCAATATAAAAAACGAAAAACATCAAAATCAGAACATTGTAGATTAAGCCTTTGTTAAGGTTAAAGCTTCCATATGTGTTATTCTTCTCTCTGACCTGGTACCCCAACATTGCGGAAACGCATTTCATTATTAACTTAGCTATTTTTAAATTTAGTTTTGTAATTTAAATTTTTAGAGAATGTTTATAAAAATTTTCTGACAATATTTATTAATAATGTTTAGAGTAAGTTTGTTTATAAAAACACCGCCAGAAATACAGTTGGCTTTTTTTTTTACTCTGTCCATAAATTTAAATTAATTTTTAGGTAGTTACGTGCAAGTTGAGGGAAAAATGCAAGGAAGAATTTGCTTTAAAAACTTCAAAACTACATAGATGGAAAGGAATAAACTAGTGCTTTTGACTGACGTAAGTCTTTTTGTATGGTGTCTTTTTAGTTTAGAAAGCGCTATATAGAAATAAGTTTCCGAACAGAGTCAGATAAAATAATTATAAAAATAAACTCGCACGCAATGACTATCCCTTTTTTACGAACATTAGGCACTTCCCACTAAAAAAAAAGGAAATGGATCGTCATACTTTGGTAAATGTTATTCATTATTATCTGAACTAAACATTGACGCAACAGCCCACGGTGGGCCAAGTCCTGCTCTGTCCTTCCACGCCTCGAACATGGGCCAAGTGATCAGCCTGATTCGAAGCCTGCAGTGTTTAGTTACCAATCTATTTAATCAAGGGATGAAAGGCTGAGTCAACATTGCCCAGACCCAGAATCTAACTTCAGAAATGTGGCGCGGATGAGCAATTCGCTAAACATTGAATTACCGAACTACGTTATTTACTCTTATGTATGGTAATTCTTGTCATAGAGGATTGACCACAATTAAAGTAGAACCCAAATTTCAAAAGTTCAACACTGATTCTATCTTTTTACTTGATATTTGAATTCAGCAATTAAATTGAAATCAAGAAACAATGTGTGTTACAAGTCACTGAAAAGTGATCTTTCTCATGTCCAAGAAAAATTTAAAATTTTAAGGCATAACTTCTAAAATAATGGATGTACTTCACTACACTGTATTTCGAAAAATAATTCAAGAAATTAAAGATAATAATACAGTTGATTGATGCCTTGTAATTTTTTCATGTTTATTATGAAAGATTAAATTATTCTTCAAAATTCATAAACAGGAACATACGCAATTTTTTTTTATGTTAGAATCAGCATATTACAAATAAGTTTTGGTTCCATTGACCGGTATTTTAGGCAATACCAACTGACATTGCTGAAATCGAAATTCTAATGACCATAGATTGTATCATCTGCACATTGTCATGTTTGGCTTCCAAATAGCAGAACTAAACATTGATACATTCCCTAATTACAAACTCGCTCAATTTTTATCTTACGGTAAAGAAATTTTATATCTTGCTAAATGAGTCTTTACATTGAATGAGCTGATGAAATTAAAGGTATATACTATAAATTTCAAAATTAAGTAAAAGTATATGCGTAAATAGCCTCTCAAAAAGTGAATTTTATATTGTAAGATAAATAACACTAAAATAGAAAAATACGTCTAAACACACGCTTTATTTATCTGACAATTAGAACTCGAGATATTGCTTAAACTCTGATATATATATATATATATATTTCTTTTGTATACTTTACAGTATGTACAGGGAATGTTTTCACTATGACATTTATCAAGAAGGAAAAAAAGAAAATCCAGTAGAAACGCGCTTTCTACCCACCATATTTCGATGATGCATCACCAATCAAAACATTGCGTTTGTAACAATGTCGAACCATTCCAGCTCGGATAAGAGGAAAAAATCAGCTTAATGGAAATCTGGAACAAACGTGAAACAACACTATTACAGTGACTTACAGAACTCATAGATAATGTTGGTGATGATAGTACAATTTCTCAATATTGCTGCTAAGTAAAAATAAGCATTTACAGAGTCTAAAAACGTACTGTAAAAGTGTACTCATACTCAATGAAACTCGCTCAATATCACAGTAATTTATTCTCAGTGTGTGGGGGGGGGGAAACACTTGATTTTAAAGGGTTTTTCAAAACCACTATAATGAAATAAAACAGATTTCATTGCTGGATGTTGAAGCCAGATGATATCACATGAAAAATGTAAAAAACTGTATCAAAGAATTAATCAAGGATGAAGAGGTCGAATATTAAAAAATATGCTACTTGCTTTTTAAAAGGGATAAAGTCTATCTAAAATGAAAGAATTGCTACTTTTTTATAAAAAGCATTTTCCAGGATGCTAAAGTTCGTAAAACAGAGAATTTTAATCTAATAACATATGCTTAATCAAGCGTAACATTTTAATATTACGAGGGTAATATGAACATCGATAAAAATGGAGAAATATGACTGAAAAATTGTAAGACTTTTTACATTTTTCTTAAAGTTTTGAAAAAGGGCAAAAAGTAAACGAGCTTTGTCTTGGATATCAAACAAACGAATGTTTTATTTATGTGCTACATTTATATTTATATAGAAAAAGAAGCTTAATTTTTAACGCATTAAACTCTATCTTTGATTTTTTTAAACGCGGAAGCGAAAGAAGGTGTTTGAGGGGACATTTTTAAACGCGCAGCTTGATTAAATAAATATATTTTTTCTTGTACAGTTGAATACCATCTGTTAGATAAGGTAAAAAAAAGATTTTTGGTCTTGTAAAAAGTAAGATTAACTTCGGAAACGAATTTGAAAAAAATAGGAATGATATCTGGATGTTTAGCGGTTGAAGTAACATTAAAATATTTAGGAGAAAAACCTCTAAATTCCTTTAACTGTCCACAATCCTTTCTCTGGATCTTTCACTCGTATTACAGCAGTGGAATTTGACTTTATTAAGATGAAAGTATCTTGATTTGTTGTATGTTTCTTGTAATAAACGAAAATAATAAAACTAAGTAAAAATTTCTGGTCTTGTGTGTGTGAAGTTGTTCTTTTACTTTCTACATTCATTTTATTTTTTCCCATTCCTCGGAAAAATTATAAAATTCTTATGTTTAATCGTTTTCTTCTTTTAAAGATTATTAGAATCTATATAAATAAAAGACTTTTGTATGTACATTTCTTGGAATTCAAAAATTTTGCGATTTCTATCCGTTTCAAGCACCCGGGAATCCGATGCCACCCTCAAAAAAAAGTTTGTCTGTCTGTCATTCTGTCATTCTGTCATTCTGTCCGTGGCGCTTTTTTTGTTTAAGCATCACGTCAAAACGACTGAAGAGAATGGTATGAAATTGGGTGTCATGATAGGTGGTCACTCAACTTAAAACATAGGGGTCGAATTTTTCAAAAATCTTGATTAGATTTTCAGATTTTGCGAAAATCGTTTCAAACTGCGTAAATTTGTGTTCAAGCATCACGTAAAAACGACTGAAGCGAATGATATGAAATTGGGTGTCATGATAGGTGGTCACTCAACTTAAAACATAGGCGTCGAATTTTAAAAAAATCTTCATTGGATTTTGAGATTTTGCGAAAATCCTTTCAAACTGCGTAAATTTGTGTTCAAGCATCACGCAAAAACGACTGAAGCGAATGATATGAAATTGAGTGTCATGATAGGTGGTCACAGAACTTAAAACATAGGCGTCGAATTTTTAAAAAATCTTCATTGATTTTGGGATTTTGCAAAAATCGGTTCAAACTGCGTAAATTTGTGTTCAAGCATCACGTAAAAACGACTGAAGCGAATGATATGAAATTGAGTGTCATGATAGGTGGTCACTCAACTTAAAACATAGGCGTCGAATTTTAAAAAAATCTTAATTGGATTTTGGGATTTTGCGAAAACCATTTCAAACTCCGTAAATTTGTGTTCAGGCATCACGTAAAAACGACTGAAGCGAATGATATGAAATTGGGTGTCATGATAGGTGGTCACTCATCTTAAAACATAGGCGTCGAATTTTAAAAAAATCTTCATTGGATTTTGAGATTTTGTGAAAATCCTTTCAAACTGCGTAAATTTGTGTTCTAGCATCACGTAAAAAGGACTGAAGCGAATGATATGAAATTGAGTGTCATGATAGGTGGTCACTCAACTTAAAGCATAGGCGTCGAATTTTTAAAAAATCGTCATTGGATTTTGGGATTTTGCGAAAATCCTTTCAAACTGCGTAAATTTGTCTTCAAGCATCACGTAATAACTGCAAAGGTGAAAAAATAATATTTGGTGAAATGATAGGTGGTTACTCACCTTAAACTATAAGCATCTAATTTAAAAAAATCGATCAGATTTCGAGATTTTGCGAAAATCGTTTAAAAGAGTGAATCTTTGTTCACGCATTACGTAATAACGACTAAAGCGAATGATATGAAATTTGGTCACATGATAGATGGCTTCTCAACAAAAACTATAGGTGTCCAATTTTTAAAACATTTTTATGAGATTTTGTGAAAATTCTCTCAAAATACGTTTATATTTCTTCAAACATCACGTAATAACGACTAATACCAATGATACGAAATTTAGTGATAGGATAGGTAGTTGCTAATCTTAATTTATAGGCGTTGAATTTTAAAAATATTTTGATTACATTTTGAGATTTTGTGAAAATCGTTTTAAAATGCTGAAATTTTGTTCCAGCATCACGAAATAAAGACTGCAGGGAACGAAACGAAATTGGGTGACAGGATAGGTTGTCACTCAACTTAAATTCTAGGCTTCCAATTTTTCAAAAATGTTGATTAAATTTTGAGATTTTGAGAAAACTATTTCAATATGCGTAAATATTCGTTCGCGCATCACATAATTACGACTAAAGCGAATGAAAAGATATTACTTAGTTACTCTCTAACCTGTAATATTTTAACAATACATAAAAATTATGACTTCGCTTTCTTTACTTTGGCAACATACTACATCCATTCTGTGTACTCCTACAATGCTGACGAAAGTTCTTGCTTTTTGGAAATTTGCATTCCCTAACCCGTCAAGGACGGGTACTTCAGCTAGTTGTTTAATAAAACACTTTAGGAGTAAAGATAAGCATTTTAGATTCAATTTTTCTTCTGAGTGGAGAATTCAGTCAAAGTATAGTTCAAATGTTTAAAATTTTGAAGAGCTGCGGCTAACATCTAAAAGTAGTAATTTTATTAAACTGGGCAAACAATCAACTGGATATTTCCACAGAATTTAGAAGATGAAATGCCAAAAATATACAAAACTAAGCACATTTTCAACTTTATATACCACTTTCGTTTTTAATGTCTCAATTTTGGCAAATCGTTGATGTAAGTGAAGTGCGTTACCACCTTTTTTTACGTAAGTTCCCTGTTTAAAGCAGTAAAACAGTAAAACCTCGTTAATTCGTCACCTGGATAAGTCGTCAGTCCGTTTAAGTCGTCATTTTCCTTTGGTCCCGGCAAAGTTCCATACACAATAATGTTAAATAACCCTCATTTACTCGTCACAAATTTAATTCTTCTCCGGATAACTCGTCACCCAAAAAAATAGCCAGAAGTGTCTTTCTTCTCCATTTTACTTGTCATCGCATTGTCCTTTCAGCTCCGCCCTTTCCTTTAAGAAATTCAAGCCATGGGCAACACGGGAAATTCCAGAGATAGAAAATCCCTCCTCCTGGCAGGCAATTCATTCAGCCTCTGTCCGCGGCTGACGAGAAAGACAGGCTATGGTGCTTACATTTGGTCACACCCCTTTCACTCTCGCAGAGCCATGTGACTTAGAAGGTGTGGTCATCTTGGTCCGAGATAGTCACAGTAAGATGGCCACACCCCCTAGGTCGTGTGACTCTTCGAGGGCAAAAGGTGTGTGACAAAATGTCAGCACCGCAGCCTGTTTTCCCCGTCAACCATGGCCTCTCTTGCTGTGACGTATGTTCTCTTTTGCCACGCCACTCTTACACGAAGTGTCTGTCACGTGGTCTGGGAGGATGGAGAAAGGAGAAGGAAGGAGGTTAGCTATGGGCTTGCGGAGTAGATACTGTGAGGGAGTTGTCGGTGGTCGATTACGAAGCTTTTCCACGGCCGCTTTTACATAACGTGTAGTGTGTTAATAAAATCCATGAGTTACGCTGAAGACTTAGAAAACAGGCAGACGACTCGAATTCTGTAAAACTTACATTTTATTTTACGTATCAGCAAAACAGCTTTTAAACGAAACAAGTTCAATCTCATACAGTACATTGCTTCCAAAAAAGTACACCAGGAACGATCGCAAAATGTACCAATTTCTGCCGTGATTTTGAAAGATGAGCCATAGAAATTGCCAAGGCGTTAAACATTGAAAATTTCGGCAGCAATGGTTGGCTAGAACGCTTCAAAGGCAGACATTGCCTTTCTTTTAAATCGATTTGTGGAGAAGCAGCCGCTGTTGACGGTGTGCTATAGAAAACTGGAAGAACAGTGTTCTCAAGGAGATTTTATCTAAGTTTGATGCATCAAATGTTTTTAATCTTGATGAAACAGGTTTATTTTACCGCCTTTTGCCTGATAAAACTCTGTCATTTAAGGATGAAAAGTGCACATCTGGGAAAGCAAGCAAACAACGCCTGACAGTTCTGATTGGGGCTAGCATGAGTGGAGAGAAACTTAAACCACTTGTTATAGGCAAAAGCAAAAAGCCACGCTGTTTTGAAAATGTTAAATCTCTGACTGTCGAATACGATGCAAATTCCAATGCACGGATGACTACAACGATTTGGGAAAGACATATTCGCAAACTGGATTCTCAGTTTTTGCGTCAGTAAAGAAATGTCATAATTATCGATAACTGTACTGCCCACAATCGACCCGAAAATTTAAAAGCGATCGAAATTGTTTTTCTTCCTCCAAATGTCACTGTGCGTCTTTAGATCAGGGGGTAATTCACGACTTCAAACGGCAGTACAAAAAATTGCTTGTAAAAGACCGGATAAAAGCATTGGATAGAAAGGAAAAGCTTCAAGTTTCGGTTTTAGATGGACTACATAGATAAAAGTTGGAGTTCCGTATCATCACAAACTGTTTCAAATTGTTTCCGACATGCAGGGTTCATCGAAAACGCAGAGTCAGAAGAAATCCTCAGCGATGAAGACATGATAGACTCTGAACCATTAGAATCTTTGCTGCAAATCGCAGACGAAGAAGGGTGCACTGTCAATGACATTACTGCGTTTGTCAGTATCGATGACGACGTCGCAATCTGCTCACAAGCTAATGTAAAAGCTTGACATGTGAATTTTTAAAAGAAAAACATGAAGACAGTGATGCCAAAAATCTGGAAGAACATCAAATTCCGCCCAGCAGAACAGAAGCA
Source organism: Cheiracanthium punctorium (assembly GCA_038373885.1). Taxonomy (NCBI): domain Eukaryota; kingdom Metazoa; phylum Arthropoda; class Arachnida; order Araneae; family Cheiracanthiidae; genus Cheiracanthium; species Cheiracanthium punctorium. Next base: position 239,959 of record JAWZYV010017263.1, read on the forward strand.
ATCGAAGCCCTGGAGAAAGTACGAAAGTAGCTGACAACAATTCAAACAACAGACGAAGAATTTAGAGCTTTACGGCTATTAGAGAGAAAAGTAATTTTCACCAACCAGTCAGCCCTCCATCAATCGACACTGTTGGATTATTTTAATAATTAAAAGTAAATAAAGAATGTGGTAATTATAAAATATGTTTTTTCTTTTTCTTTAAATTTTTTCTCTGATTTATTTGCATATTGATTTCTGAAATCTTGTTTTTCTTACGGAATCCTACAGCAATTCATTAAAATACTTTAGTGGGTGTTTTTCATTTTCCATTTTCTATTTTTTTACCACTCCGTTTAAGTCGTCAAAAATGTTTGGTCCCTTGAGTGACGACTTAACGAGGTTTTATTGTAGTTCGTTTTGGTCACTTATACAGCTCCTCAATCTTTTTTTTTTTTTTTTTGTGCCCGTTAACGAAAAAAATTCCCATAACAGAGGTCGCTGCAAACGAAAATTGGGTCCGTTTTGCGACACCTTCATAAAAATTACCATCGATTAAAACGACCGCTTCACAAAAATACAATCGATTAAAACGACCCCTTCACACAAAACACATTCGATTAAAACGGCGTCTTCACAAAATTACAATCGATTAAAACGTCCCCTTCACAAAAATACAATCAATTAAAAAGGCCCTTCATTGGCATTTTACGTTACATTTTAATCTATTTTATCAGTTATTTTAACAAAAAACTGACTTTTATTAAAAACTAGTATGAAAACTCACAAAAATAAAAGCTGAAATTCACAGAAATAAGCAATTTTCACAAAAATGGGACCCCGGAAAAAGTTCCTGAATCGCCCCTGCATAAAATAAATTATTGTTTTAAAATTTTGTTTTTTTCTTGATTTTATTTTTATGTATACATACTTGAGTTCCACAATCTAGGGTCATTCTTCTTTTATAGGACGTTTATGTAAACATTGCGGTTGAACTTCAGTTTGGTATTGAATGAAGAATTCTCTCTGAAAACGAACTGTCTTTGTTGGTCACTGACGAATGTTTAATTTGTTACACTTAACTAATTATGTCTTGTAATTGAATTTACAAAAAGTGAGTAATTTATAAGAACTTTAATAATCCTAACTATAAACATACTTTTTACAGACTGTGGCATTTAATATAAGTGTTGACGCTTATAATTTAAGGCTCTTAGCAAAGGGATTATTTCTTTATAGAAATAACATTGGGACTGCATAGAAACACATTCTTTCTCTCTCTCTCTCCCTGTCTCTCTCTCACACACACACACATACACGCACACACATACATATGTAAAAATTCTTCATCATCAAATGGGTTCTTCTGACCAAATGCAATTCATCTTAATCGCAACATGAATCATCGGTGTAGGATTCATTCAACAAGTGGTTGGTGTATTGGACGGAAAGCTGCCAGGTCTGATGTATAGCCTATTAAAGGAAACTACCAATCGTAAATCTTTAGCATCCTTTAAATGGTATTGCCTGTATCTATGAAAAACAAGAATTTTGATGAATAACAGGGATTTGTCTTTATTACAACATATTCCCGTCTTTTCTTATTGTCTTTTTTTATTGGGTATATATTTTGATAGCATGCTGTCGGATTATTCACAAGTGAAAGACTGTTTACTGTGGCTACTACGTGCATTTTTAAGCTCGGTGGTTAGATTACAATAATATTATGTCTTGTAATTAAATTACAGAATTATGAATCGAAAGTTTATGTATCTACATGCACAAAAAAGCGGTTTATTATTCAAAGCCTTAGTTTAGACCAATAGTAGCCAATTATTTGTTTTGCATGTTCCCTTTTGAGATTAAATCGTCCTGATTGCGCTCTCAGAATTTATCCTAAATTTATTGCTTATTGTTGAAATTAAAGGCTATCGGTCACGGAGTCTCCTTCCTTCCTCCATGGTTTTTCAGCCAGGCAACAACCGCAACAAGACTGCTGCTTATGTAAATGCAGACTGTGATGAAGAAAACGTAAAAGGAGTGTTGTTCGGACTGAAAGAGGAAAGAACACTGAGAGGCAGGCATACATGCCTGACTAGTGTTGCTGTTCGTCTCGGGCGAAATGCAAGCCCGTTTAGTTAGTCGAAAGTCATATCGGTGTTATGCATAATTTTGAATTGTGTTTGACAGCAAGTTAAGCTGTACTTTTGTTGAACTGTAAATAAAAGTTTTTGAGATGTTTAAGCATGGATTCGTGTTTGAGCAGTGCTAATTACTGTAAACTTTAAATTAATAGCACTTATCCTAAATTTATTCTAAGCCGTAGCTTTCCAAAACTTAAAAAAAAGTAAGCATTGATTTTTGCTGTCATTAATGTTGATTATCTGCACAAAGAACATAGGTCATGATTCAAAATGTATTATCTCCTGGTAAAATGGTGTCGTGCTCGTAGTGTACGTGCTCATAGCGTACACCCCATTAAGGGTGCTTGTATCGTACATATGGTGCTCGTAGCGTACATCTCCCCCGCCACCTGTTTTCGTTTTCACCACAGCGACTACGAGCACCATATGTACGCTACGAGCACCCTTGATGCGGTGTACGATATGAGCATGTACGCTACGAACACGGAACCGGTAAAACAAACGATTGAGGAACTGTTAAAAGTGCATCTACAGGAAAAAAAAAATGTCTGGAATTTCCTGCTAAAGCTGACTATCAACTCGCGCTGCGCTAGAGAAGCCTGAAAACAGAATCCCTTGGTGCAAGCTTATTTAGTATATATGTAAATCGGAAAAAACAGTAAATCTTCGCACCGCCAGCAAACCGGATTTTACAGATTTAAACCTAGACATTCTTCGCGACAGCGATCTCTCAGTTCATGCAGCAGCCAATTAAATATTAATTTACTTCTAATAATATATTAGGTTGTTCGGAAACTAATTTTGTTTTTTCCCAACGGATAACTTAATTGTATTTTTCCACAGCCACCTTCACACTTATGCCGCCTAATCATTATATATTTTGACAGCTTATATAGCAAGCTTACTTGCGAAAAAAGTTTGATTGATTCTAAGTAGTAGTTGGTTGGTACGCTTTTAAATATGGAAACTGAAAAGCGTCATTTTTGACATGCTTTGCTTTATCAAAAGATAAAAATACTGTTAAGAAAGAAAACTACTATCCAATGTGTATGGAGAAGATGCATTCATTGAACGCCAGTGCCAAAACTGGTTTTCAAGATTTTGATAAGGCATTTTCGATGCTGAAGACGCACCACGCTCTGGAAGGCCAATTGAAGCTCATGAAGACACAATAAAGTCATTAATTGATGAAAACCGGCGAATAACAATTCGTGAGATCTCTGAAAGCTAAATTTATCGAATTCGACCATTCATGATCATTTGAAATGCCTCAAAGCTCGACATATGAGTTCCTCATGCTCTTAAAAAACGAAATGACTCTCCGAACAACCCCATATAAAAATTTGAAGAATGCGTGGATTAAAATTTCATATTAATAAAAAATTAATGCCAGATACTAATAGTCTTTCAAAAATCATATACTAGCATGAAATTTGAAAACTTTGAGTTCTCTTACTAAATCCTAATTCGTTCAATTTCTCAATCTTCTTCATTATTTAAAGCCAGAGAAAGGGCTGGAATTGCAAAATATATTTAGGACAGGCAGGTATCATCAGACTGTACAATTTTTTTTGATAAATGCAATAAATGTTTAAAATTATTACCTAAATTTAAGTTTGCGTGCAGTACAAACACCTCCTGCGTGCAACGTTGCCCCTCTGTGTACCCTCTGAGTGCATAACGTTGAGCATTCAGAGCATAGATGTTAATTGCTTTGACTTCTTTGTACTGGAAAGAGTTGACAAAAAACTTGATGCCATTCTTTGAAAGCTTATGACAATACATAACATTGCTGAGTTACTAATATTTGACATAAAGCTACCCACTAAATTAATCAGTTAAAAATCTTTAAAGAAAGTACTGACATGTCTCTTTGAGAAAAGGCACCAGTTAGTAAGCGCATTAACTTGGAAACGAATAGAATAAGCTTAAGCTCAAAACTGCAGGGATACATGTACTTAGGAATACACTGAACAATGTTGCATTGCTAATTCTCTAGCGGATTAATTAGGTCCAGTAGAGAGACATCAAAGTTCTTCCTTTCACCAGTCTGGATTAATAGATTATATTCATCTGGACCAGAGGAGAATATGGGTAGAGTAAATTCTGCAAAATCTGTAACAACTTTTCGCGAGACAGCATTTACAGAAAACTGTCATTTTGCTTTGATATGTAGTTTATTAGTAAGCAAACAGAGATAATTAAATAATTAATTACACTGATGTCAAATTTGTGAACAAATATTTAGATTGGATAAGGAGAGGTGATGCTGAAAACGGCTTCATAGATGTTCCGATGCAGAAATTGGTAATTAGAAGGAAAGATGAGGATGTTAAGAAAACTTGTACAAACATAAAATAAATAATAAATAAAATAAAAACAAACAATATAGTACAAAACAAATCAAATTGCAGGGTAAGAAACAGCAATTAAAACAGTGAAACTTCCATTCCTATGTAAGAGATTTATATTGAAAGTAAGTCATTTAAGTTAAGAATATTTAAACAGGAATTTCGAAAAGTATCCAAGAAAATAAGGATTGCCGTATTACTTGATCTATGATGAGTTTTTTTCACATTTCATGAATTTTTTAAAGGAAATAATTTAGATTTTCAAACCTAGTTCAAGCACTTGCAGAAATTAAATCCGGAAAGTTTGATTGTTTTTAAATTTTCGTAAATAACGAAAATAAGACCATGGAATTATGTTTTACTTCCATAGTTTACTGAAGCAGAGTACTATTACAACGTTTAAAGTCCTCAATTACGTGAAATAAACCGCACAAAATAAATTTTTATACACAAATAAGTAATAAAAAAGATCACACAGATGAAATTTTAAAGTCCAAATAAAATTCAACCATCTTGTTGAAAATTGCATGGATTAAAATCTGCCTTCAGCGATGAAGGACTTAAGTGAAGTTTTAATTATAATGGGGATTTTTGAAACAGTGATTATGTATTATACGGACAAATTTACTTTGTTCTGCTCGGTATATAATGTGCTCTTCAGGTTCAAGAGATGTCTGTATCCACCACTCAATCAAACTGTTTCTAACGCAAAAACTATTGTTCCACTATAGGTGCATTGTGTAAGGATAAATAAAATGTGGTGTTATGGCCAATTATCTACGCGAGGGATCTAGGCCGAGGGGGATTGCCCTCCGTGGCGGATTTTCTAAGTAGTGCTGTAAAAGTAACGAAAATATTAATACCCGAATGCATTCGTTACTCTAAACTGACTACCTGTTACTAAGTATTCGTTACCAGTTATTTTCGTTACTAGTACGAAGTTTACATGCCAAATACTTTTTTTTTCGTTCCAAATAATATTTTAAATAATAAACATGCGTGAATTCATTTACTTTATAAAAATATTTTTTTAAAGGTGCATTTAAATAACTTGTTATTTATTACTCATATTTCGGTTCTAGCTCAAGCATTTAAAAAATAAGTTCTTAATCCTTCGGGTCCACCCTGCAAAATAATCCTGATTACACCACTCTTTAGTATTAAAATGTCAGAAAGCACGCACACCCCTTACTAACGTGCTTCTATTCATATAGCTATTGCTCCTCTAGAATTGCAAGGACTACCTCTTTCTCCCCCTACCAAAAAAAAAAAAAAATCTCATATTGGCACCCACGCATAACATACTATAAACCGTATATTACATCTCCGGATTGTTTGAAACAGACGTCATGTCTAAACCCATATCATAATAGAGCAGCAGTTACTGTATTTATCTCCATAATTCATACAGCGTCATCAGTAACGAACGAAACATACGGATACTTTCAACCCTCATCAAAACGATACCATTCGGCACATACGAAATGCAACCTCCTTTACATGTCATTATTCAAATGCCGAAACTCATTTTCCCCCTTCAAATCTCGAGCCTCTATAATACTTCCGGCATCCAGTAACGATAGAGAAACATTCTATTACTCACATACCGAAACTCATTTTCCCCCTTCAAAGCACCCCGGCAGTCTGTATTCGAAGCTGGTCGATCCGAATGCAGTAAAGATTTGTATTCCAAAGTAGCAATTCGTTACTTCGAGTCTGAGTGAATATCTGCATCTCAGTAACGAATACATACTTTTTGCCACAGCTCTATTTCTAAGGAATCCTAACCCGTATTTACGCGAAGTTTCAGAGAAATCCACGGAATACTCCGAACGATTAGGTCGGTGGAAGCTCAGCCACGTGTAAGGATAAAATAATTGTAAATGTTTTAATGCAAATTTACAATAGAATATTAATTCAGAACTTGAAACTATGTGTTATCATCATAAATAACAGAGATGGTAACAATTCGTCTGGTATTATCACAAATCTCTCACATTATCATTAGAAATATATTCAGAATGTATTTCTAATTAGAAAGCAGTGTTTTAAAATATTTATGTTCAAATGAAAAAAAAAGAACAGATTCCATACATTAGTACAATATTAATAACATATGAAAAATATTTTTAGTTCTTTTTGAGTCACATCAACAAGTTATTTTTGGTTTTAAACGCATAGTGTGACGAATTTTCAACAAGTTAAAGGAAATACACACACACACAATATATATATATATATATAATACACATCTGCCAGTGAATTTAAAAATTAAATATTTGATTGTTTCGTTCGTCAAAATTTTTAGCAGGCCTGTGGACCTGTCGTATTTTGTTTATTATAACAATCTAATAGATATGCGAGAGTAAATAAACGAAATTGTCCGATGCATCATTTCTTACTGGCACATATTTTGCAAATGCTGTTTGCAATCTGAAAATTTTTTAAAATACGTAAAATAATCAGAAAAAATTTAAATCTCAGCCGGAAAAGAATTATATCCGAGATTTTAGTGCACAGGAATTTAAAAATGTAAAAATGACAAAATTTAAAAATGTAAAAAAAAATATTTTATTTCGTTTTAATCATACTAGGGGCCAAGGCCCCCAGACTCGCTACGCTCGCTTTTCGTATGAGGCATTCGGCCCCTAATCAGGCTTATTCGTAAAAAAGACATAATTTCAACAGACAAAACCCGAAGATTGGATCAGATAGAATGTTACTGAGCTACGCATTGCTTGGTTCTTCCATGTTCATTGGTACATAAAAATTTAAACTTCACACTACAGTAGACCCCCTCCCCCTCATAACACGGAAGATATTTTGTTATGGGAATCCGTGTTGTACGGGTCCTGAGCTATACTACACCTGGAGTGCGGATTCCGCTTATAATCGCTGGAAAAATTATTTGCACTCTTCAGAAACACAATGATTTTCAATGTTGCCATTCAAAAGTTATATTAATTAGGAGCTAAAGCATAATAAAATCAGAACATCTGTTTCAGCTGTATTTTTAATAATGTAAAACCTATTGGACACCCTTCGAATTTGCCACCCATTGCGATTTTTCATTATTTGGCGACTTGCGTACATGTAAAGTTAATAAAAGCTACGGAACAGATAGGATAGCTTGCCACCAATGGCGACTTTTCATTATTGGGCGATTTACACATGCTCACAACCTATAATTACTGTTCATGTAAGGTTACCGGAAAACTGTTATCCATATTTTCATTTACATAATCGTTTGCAGATTGGCGTACTTAGCACCACGAATTATACCATCTCGTCGCGCTAGCAAATATCCGAAGTGTACTGTAACTGCTATAATGGCATAGTTAACGCCGCCAAATATTCCTACTGGTAGCAAATAATCCAGCTGGATGAGAAACGGCTTTAAAATAATCTGCATTTTAATTATTTTTCATTTTCAAGATATTAGTTATTCTGTTTTGGAAAAACGAATAATCGCTAATTCTAAACTCCTGTTGTCTAAGCGACCTTACTATTTGAAAATTGTCAACTTTGTGTAACACATTTTGAGTTACTTATTTCATATACTTTTTATTTTGGCGTAAAATGGGCGTAATTCTAACTCATGTTTGTAAATTTCACGCGATTCTAGATACTTGGAAACGCTTTGTTGCAAAGGAATGAATGATTTTATGCCAAATCTGGCAACCATTCGGTTTATTTTTTCAGTTTTTTATTAATGTCTTCTAAAATAATTCGATTTTCGAAATTTAAATCAGCTTAGCAGGTTCCTCGGAATTTTTCGAATCTGTGGGCACCTTAGTCGAAACTCAAATCCCCACGGTTTAGGAGGAGATACGCTGACAAGCTTTTGACAGCGGCGGCGACAGCGGCCTTTACTTCTTTTTAGAATAGAGAGATACAATCATGCTTGTAAATATTTTGATTATCTTTATTTAATTAAACATTTTTAAGAGTGTATTTTGCTTTTAATACGTACAGTAGAAAAAAGTTATGAAATCTGTACTACTGCATCTAAAAGAAAGTGCTGGTAAAAAGATAAAATATATTTTAAGTATTTTAGATTTAATAGTTTGTACGTTTAATAGTTGTGCCCATGTAATTTGCAGTTGCTCATCCTAATTATTTGCTGCCGTAAACTACCACATGCTGAAAAGAACATGTTGGACATGTTCAAATGCGTTAAATGACCACATATTGAAGAGAAGAAAATATGTGAAATTGATGTTGATGACAGATATACTTATGAAATTATATGAAAAACAACAACAACAACAAATAATGAGAGACAGTATAAAAATTGTTATTCATTTTGCTTTCAATAAATCGCTTCCAAATAAAATAAAATTGAACCTTATTTTTCAACGTTAATGATATTATACTCTACAGCAAAAACACAATTTAGACCAAAAATTCAAAATGAATAGTAGTGTCTAGTGGTTATTTATAGATTTAATTTATAAAAAATAATAAAGTGTGTAAAGTTTATAGATGTGCTTTAATGCTTCTCTTAGTTAATATATTTATTTCTTTTATGACATAAATTAAACAATCGTAAAAACATCTCAAAATTATGCCATTCAAGAATTTAACACAAAGAAAAACTAATTTACAAAACTTTAAAAGCAGCAATCCTATTATACCTTACGATGATTTAATTAAAACTATTTACACTTCACAAACAAAAGGCTAGTTTGGCGTTGTATATCTTTGGTTACTAACGTCACCCAAAATAATTTTAGCACGAAGCTTCAAAAACATAGTAACTTATTTTTACTAGAAAGCAATTACAGTAACACTTTCTCCGATGAATCCTTCCACCCCTTTTAAAATTTTATTATCTTTTTCTGATGAGACGATATTTTAATTTCCACAATGAAAGAGAAAGCATTACTGAAATTCACCGGAAAAAAAAAGCACGCCGTTTAAGCATGACACATAGCATAGGTTTGTTATGATTAAAATTTGCATTGACAAAAGTAGAAATTCTTTCACTAAAAGAAAAAGATTCTGAAAGGAGTTGCTTGGCAACAAAAGCACCTGTGCCTAATGTAGTGTATTTAAGTCATGAAAATTAGTCAAGCAGCAGAAATTCATCAGCTGTAAGTGATGTTGAGTTATTGAAAAACAAAAATAACTCTTCATTTACTGCGGAAAAAAAATATGATTCTTCTGTCAATACATGGGAATTTTAATTGAGGCATTTACGCAGATATCAGTCGCAGTTACTTTCTAGATCTTGAAAAAAATTGATAATTATTTTAAATTTCAACCATCAAAATATTAAGCTAAGGTTGTTCTATTAAAATTCACGTAACTTTTGACTATGGTAGGTGAAACAGGTATGACTCGGAAAAATGTCAGAATGTTTATTCATAATATGTTCTGTGCACTCTAATAAACGATAAATCTATGAGAAGCATGAAAATCAGGAAACATTCTTAAATATATAACAATTTGCTAAGTGTGCTGCGCGTATAAAAATCTTCCACTTGATTCTACGCTTTAGTTTACCTTTTGTCAGTTTCACAACTCTAATAAGTTTAGGTTTTTAGAAAGTACATCGTAAATTTTATAGTCTATTTTTTTCTCAGTTTCTAAGGATTTCTTATTTTGATCACGGACTGTTAAATATTTTTTTTTTTCAAACTCTAACCTTAATACTTTATTGTGGTGTGCTCAAAGCTTTTAACTTAACTCTGTGAACGGAGAATACAAACGCGATCGGATCACATGGGAAAAATTTGCATATGACAGAGGCAACACACCAATCACAGAAAGACGTTCGCCAGGTTTTCAGCGTATAAAAACCAATAAAAAGCAGGTGGATATGTTGGTTCTTCAGTCGAGAGCTTGCAAGTAAGGACGCAAAGGCAGCAAAAAAGTTCAGCTGCGTACGCGCATAACTGTTTTTTTACGCTGAATATCTGACAAACACCATTATATCATTGGTATCTTCTCTCTGTAATATGAAATTTTTTTTCATGTGCACCTATCGTGTTTGTATTGGCCGTTCACCGAACTGTTTTTGTGCGCACATAACGCGCCCATTTTTTGTGATAACGCTCTTTGAGGTTTTCGCGTGCGCTGAGAATTTTGCGACGGAAAAAAATGGGCGTTGTCATTCGAAAATTTCGAGTTCCTGGACCTAAAATCGTAACCGTGAGTTGCACTTTGTTGCCGCTCACAAAATTTCGAGCCCATGCCTCTGAATAACTATATCTGAAATTGCATCTCGATCGGTTGAACAGACCGGTTTCTAGAGTTCCATATATCCACAAAGTTTTTTTAATGTCCCCCCCCCGTTATATCTAATTATAAAATATGATTTAAAAAAACGTTTATATTCCTTTTCATTCCAGAATGGTTAGAATATTGCAACACAATACTTGAAACTTCGCCAAATAGATAAATCCGTGATATCTTGTGAATATCGGGGAGAATATTTAAACATAAATTTCATGTGGAGCCAGATTTCTTTTTGTGTGTGTGTGGGTATATTTTGATACTTATTATTTAACACCCCCCCCCCTCGAAAAAAAAGAAACTAATGCATAAGATCCTATTTTACTTACATAAAATGGATGTATATGTCAATCTTCTAATTAACCGCCCCCCCCGACAAACTTGCATCAATCCGCCACTGAGATGGGGTACAACGAAACATCTTCCATTGTACCCACGGGTGAATGCATTCACTTATAATAAGGATATTACTATTAAATATTTTGATTGAGATCTTCATAGAGCACATAAAATGTATGCACGATCTTCATAGAGCACATAAAAAATTGTTTTAAATCGTACTCTATTTCCTTCTGACTCTGAAAATGGTGACAATCCAGATTGTCTTTCAACTAATAATTGAAATAGTACAGATTATGAGCTATTCTCACATTACATTTGTTTAGCGCCAGTTTGACATCTAGCAGGCTTGCAATTTGGCAGTGAATGTGTGAATGATTAAAATCATGACCAGAAAATAACTTAAAATCAGTTTATTTGTAATGGATTCATGAAAATTATTAAGTATAAAATAAAGTGCATAAAGACGTACATATTTCCTATATAAGTAAAACACAATTCGGCACCCGGTCGGTCAAACAGGCTGTTTCTGCACTGCTCGTCATCTCCAGATCCGCTGCAGGCTTGCAGTTTAAGTACAGGCACAGTTTGTCCGCGTTCAAAACGCGTTTGACGTAGAGCAAGGAAATTTGCATATAAAAAATGCAAGTTGAGGAAAATACATTGATGATGAAATGCATCTTAGGTTTACAGTATTCAGTGACTATAGTTACCGAGTTTAAGAACGTACTTGAGATTTCAGAGGTTGGGAAACCTATCGCGCCAAGCGACAGCTATTTTCCCTATCATTTGAAAAATAAAGGTATTTAGTAAATTTGAATGTAAATGATAAGCAGTTATCTAAGTAAAGATTATTTTGTTACAAATCCTTGTTTTTCTAGATATATGTGTTGCATTTACTTTATCTTTATAGGTAATTTGTGCAAAAAAAATCACTCTACAAATAACCATGGGCGCCGGCAGAATATTTCCCAGGGGGGCGCAAAGACTACTCCAGGGGGGAGGGCAAAGACTACTCAAGGGGGGGGGGCAAAGACTACTTCAACGAATGGTTACCATGTTGGAAAGAGCAAAAAAGCAAGGGAAAACACCGCATTCAAAAATCCAGGGTGGGGGCATTGCCCTCCCTTGCCCTATGCTGCCGGCGCCCATGCAAATAACACTGTAATAATGTAAAAATAAATCTAAAGAACTTCTTCTAAATTCAAAATTTAATCCTTTTCTTTCTATTCTTGGCAACCATTGTTAAACTACTTGTAGAACATTTGAAGGGATTTACATCAACCACAGTACTTTTCTGGAGTGATAAATTAAGATTTTTCATATTTCAGGTGTAACACTACTACCTGACTAATTTTCTAAAATGTGTGTGCATTGGAATTGTCATAAGTATGAGTTAGAATAGCCTGTTCTTAATGGATTGTTGTACCAAAAAAAAAAATGGCAACTAAAATGTCTAGTTACTTTAGAAAAAGAATAATCAATTTTGTGTGCGGTTAATCGGAAGGAAAAACTCGTGTTCTTGACAAAGTTCGTGAAGAAAGTGCACCGGAAGTTATTTCTTGTCGAAGAGAAATCACTCGTTTCCGGAGAGCGGTGTTCCTAAACGCGTACGCTTCCGGTAAGTTTATTTTTTCATCACTACAGCTTCCGGCTCTCTAAAGATGATCAGTCCTTGTTATTTTGTCCTATTGCTTTGAGAGGCACGGTTTGTTCCACAGGAAGATAGAATTGATAAGTATATACTACACATCCGTGTATGTTTTAAACCTCGATCGAAATATTTTTTTACTACTAGAAAACGTTTTAGGTCTCTTGAACAAATTGCAGTTCTGTAAAATGTATTATCAGTGAAATTGAACTAATTTTTCTCCAAAAAACATGCATCTCGACTTATTTTATTTTTTACTTTTCTGAAGAAAGATTCTTGGGGCATTTTTAATCCTAAAGTGTGTGTATCACAAAGAACCAGTGGGATCATAAAATTGTGCGTGTCCCTTTAGAATAATTATCTTAAAATTCCGGAAAATCTTCCGTGGCGGAGATAAACGGTAGGGGATGGATAAACGTTAAAAATCGGGAAAATGTACCTTTCAAGCGACCCCTCAATCTTCAAGAGATGATGGAATCATACTGTCCGCTCCGTACCATTAAGACGCAGCTATGACGTCACTCAGCGAAGCAAAGCGGAGAGCATTATTCAGACGTCAAACTTTGTAGGCCTATGGCGTGATTTCACTGGTGCATTTACTGCGGCTCCGCAAGATCGCTCGCGGGAAGACAAATTTCAAAACGGAAAAGAACAGTCGAGCAGAGCGGAGTCTGAGCGCTACGGAAAGGTCAGTACGAATCCACATTAAGGGAGTACTTATTTGGTAATTTAAGAGTAAACTTAACGCACAAGAAAAGCAGGGCGGGGGCGCTTTTGCTGTATCTTACGGCATATTAGAGTATAAGCCAAGTATCTTGTCTTCATTTCACAATTCAGCGATTGGTCGACGAAGAAGTAGAAAAAAAATTGAAATATTATAGTTCCTAAAAATATTCTGTTGAGCTATGTGTTATTGAGCTTTCGTACTTCAGTAACAAACTAATATTGAAAGGAATGTAGGGAAATTTCTTTTTAATAAAATACAAATTAAACACTTGTATTTTCATAATGCTCGTTGCTACTTCAATCGTAAGATGAATTTTATGCATTTATTAACAAGTACTCAGATCAAATAAGAGTTCACGGTGCGGCTCTCAGTACTCTCCCAGAATGAAATCAGGTACAGATTCCTCCACCCTCTTACTTTTTCAATTTCGCTCGTGTGCAATGCCACTTCCTCTCTAATTTCCTAAAACACGTGTGGCTCCTGAACGCGCAAAATATTAATTAGCATGCTTTGTTATTAATGAGACGCCATACGTGAAAAAGTGGCCGCAAAAAGTTCCAGTTACTCCAGGAAGACTGTAATGAATTCTGTGTGCGGTTAATCGGAAGCAAAAATTCGTGTACTTGACAAAGTTTGTGGAGAAAGCCTCACCGGAAGACATTACTTGTGGAAGAGAAATCACTCGTTTCCGGGGAGCGGCGTTCTTAAACGTGCAAGCTTCCGGTAAAATGTGTTTTCTCATCTCAACTGTTTCCGGCTCTTTCTAAAGATGATCAGGCCTCCCTATTTTGTCCTCCAAGAGGCAGAGCTTTGTTTCAGAGACCAAGAAGAAAATGATAGCTATGCATGTATTTCCCATATATATTTTTTGAGATTAGGAACATGAAGTTCTTTTATCAATCTAAAACCACTTACGCAAATTAGGTTTTGTAAATTTTTATGAAATCTATCAGTTTTTATAGAAAAAATTTATGATCTTAAATATGTATTTGTATAAATCTACCAGGCAAGTAAAATCTAGATTTCCAATTCTCTAGGTGTTTGTTTTTGGTGTTTTTCTTGGGAAATTCTTAGCAATATTAACATTAAAAGTGATGCCATTTTTGTAAAAATGACTCGGTTGAGCTTGCCTGGGCTAAATTCTGACCAAGAATCTCCTGATTTTTTCAAAACACAAAATAAGTTGATTAGTAAAATTAGCTTTCATCGAACTAGTTTATTTCGTTGACCAGCTCAGTTTTCTTTAAAAAATGCTTCAAGTTACTTTTTAATTTTGTTTTTGAATAAAAAATATATTTGAACATTTTTCGGACTTTCTCATTATCATTTTTTTCTTCCTTAGACCGTTCAAAATTTGTATATGCTACGTTAATAATCTAAAAAAACAAATTACTTTTCCGCGAAACCTTCTATAAAGCAAGGTTGAATAGACACACAAATTTCAAGTTTTAACATTTTAGAACCCAACAACAAATCCTTGTTAGCTGAAACAAACAAGTCATTGTTAGCCGATTTATCATTTTCTTAGAATTTAAATACAGTGCCCATTTATAAAGATTACTTTACTAATTTGCAAATCAATTTTTGCTTTGTAAGGCTTAATAATGTGTTTGTTGCATGTACGAGGCTAGAGGGCGCGCTTAAACCAACCGAGCAAAATTCGATCAGTCGGAGCGGAAAGTGAGCCAGTTTTCAAAAGTGAGCTTCTCCTTTAGGAGCGTTTTTCGATCACAAGAGCTGAGCGGAATATAACAATAAGCGAGGGGAGAATTTCTCGGAAAAAAACAGGGAGGAAGAAAAGGCGTTCTCAGAAAAAAGACTACTCGAATAATTATACCATCTTTTAAAAGTCCTTTTCATAATTTCTTTGTTAAATGCATACTGTTAAGTAAATTAATACGATGACACACTTTTCTTTTGTAGTAATATATGAATGCATCTTGTGTTTGTGTGATTATGGCAATGCTATACTAGGGCAATACCTCTAAAACAAACATGCTATTACCACAAAATATTTCAAAACAAAATCTCAGGAATATGTTCTCGAATATCCAAGTAATACCAGCTTGTTTAAACCAAACTTTTACAATTGTTTTTATGCTTTAGCACTTGAAAATTTTCAACACATTATTGTGAAATCACACAATCTATATTAACAAACGAACATTCTCTGAACTTGAGAATTTTTTAAAATCCTCACTTTTCACTAATTGAAAAATACGAAATAAAATAGTGAAATTGCCGGAATGTGCTCAGCATATTTTCTAATTGCGTTTTTAACTCAGTTTTTATATTGCACACCACTAGCAAGTCCGTTACACGAAGAAAAAAAAGTTTGAAAGAGCAGTGATATAAAGCTCATAATGTGTTTGATATAAAACACATAATTGTTGCATGGGCTTTGACAGTTTTTACATTTGCGTACTGGAGGCTATCATTTATTGCCGCCCTTTTTTACAGGTGTGTGTCTAAAAGATAAGAATGATAAGCATGAAAATTAATTTGTCTAGCTGTTAGTTCAGGTAGCACTCAAATAAAAAAATTCAGGATTTCATAATGTAACAGAGGTTTGAATGGAATTTTTCCGTACTGCAGGTATCAAGTATGTTTTTTTAGCTCGGAGAATGCACAAATCATTTTTGATAACTGAACGTACAATGAAGATGAATTATACGAAACATTTTTTTAATAAGCCAAATAGCTCGTTAGGTTTAAGTGTAGATCAGCTATTATTATTAAAATTTAAAATTACTATAAAAGCGATAGATCATACAGTTGTCGTGCTCATTGGCATTCTTAATTCTCGCATTTTAGACAAAACGGTTAAGATTCTCCCCCCCCCCCCCCGATGACGGACACTATCTGTTTTATAGGCATCAGAAACTATAAGGACGAAAGTACGGGTCTCTTTGTTATGGAGGCATATAATAGGTGGATCAACGTTGCCGCCTATGAAGGGAGGACACCCAAGCCTATGGTAGGACTTGAATCTGGATCTGTGTCATGGTAGAATGGTTCTCTAGCCATTGCACGACCCGGGTGGCACGGTTAAAGTATTTCCATTAATAATCCAGCTTCTTTTCATCAAACAGAGCTACAATGGACATGCTTGTACTTGCCGATGAAAAATCATTAATAAAAGCTTTAGGTTATGGAAAATAAAACTGTATGAGTTGAAAATGTTATTTCATTTTGTATATAAGAAATACGTTCTATAATTTTTATTAAAGTCGTACCAGTTTAGTGGTAGAGGAAATTTAATTCTTCATAAAAATATATCATCACTAAATGTGTTTAAGACAAGCTGAAGCAAAAGGAAACATTTTGAAACGATATAATCTTAAACTAGGGAAAACTTCATGGAACCATCAATCATCATTTTAAGTAAATCGAAATTCAAAATAATTGGGAAAACATTTTGCCTTTAAAATGCTTAGTATTGAATACACTGTTAATATATTAGCAGTGTTTTCTATCAGCTGTCAAAAATGATTGAATGGCAAACATAGATTAAGTATACTCCATTAAACCAGCAATTTTAGATAACAGGGATTCGTAACTAAAGGCATTTCCTTACAGAAAGCTAGTCTTTGTGTAATATTGATGTCATTCTGAAATAATTGTGGATGATAATTAGACGGGTGTGTTAAATCAATCCTGTGAATAAAATCAGCTTAGTTATTAAAATTCAAGAATTTTCATTTCAGATTTATAAGTCTCTAGATGTTTATATATATATATGTATATATATAGTTGAAGGTGGCCCAAAATGATCCCCTTAATAGGAAAACTTGCATAAAATAACATAAATGGTAGGTAAAACTTTGGCGCATTGCCACAATATTTACTCTATATTTTGCATCATAAACATATTTTAATAATATTTTAAACCTAAATTGAGTAACGAAAAAATAGTATTTTAAAAAGGAGTCAAAAGGATCATTTTATCCGCACCCAAGGGCAAAATGATCCACCATTTAAAAATAATTGTAAAGTGTTTTCTATCGGCAAAATAAAAGATGCAAAAGTTATTATGATTATGCATAATGAAATACAATAACTTTTACAATCATATAGTTTGAATAACTTATTTTATGAAAATTTTAAAATAAAAAAGTGTCACAAACAATAAAATGGAATATTTCAAAATTATAATTCAAAAATTACGTCCTACAATAAATGCAGAAATAAATTAAATAATGCAATAGGTAGTCACTCATTTCGAGATGAGTTGAAAACTTGCTATGATGTTTAGGACCCTGGTCCTAACCAGTGAGTCACCTGATGGTGGTCAGTGTCGTAAACATCAGTGAGTACACTGGTGCTCAGTGGACCATTTTGCCATACAGTATGACTGTCCACTTTAGGCCATATTACTGGAACATGCCGAGAAACCTAACAAACTAAATAAGTGTAATTCACATCTACTAAAAATATTCTATTCAGTAAACCAAGTCATATCTCTGTACATTAAAGACTGCATTTTTAAATAAATAGGAAAAGTTAGTGCTTACCTTTTAAGAGGTATAATAAAACCCAGTTTTTTGAAGAATTCTATTTAGACACGTAATACTGTGACCACTTGCATACAGCCATTGTTTCTTCTTCTCTTGACACAAATAGTTCGTCAGTTAACCGGTAGGTAACGCTACCTTCATCTAAGAAAACGTGGATCGTTTTGCTCGCTAGGATCATTTTGGGTCACCTTCCCCTATGTATATACATATATATGTGTGTGTGTACTTATTTTTGTCGATATTTATGAAAGTTACATATTATCTCTCAGAATTAATTTGCTATGAATATACCAAGGTAATATGATTACAAATTATGTTGCTTCTTGTGACCGGATATATGTAGTGAAACTAAACTAAAAAAAAAATTCTCTCTTTAACGACCGTGGATACATCTTACTTTATAAGTGAGTTCTATATTTTCGCCTCACTATTGAATTCGCTGTGTTATGCAATCAAGTTTTTATGTGCGGTTGATTAAGAACTCGGGTATTATAGGAAAAATGGAATTAGCTTTAAGAGAAAAATTTACTTAACTCTACATTTTCGAAACACGAATCAATATTTCGAGCAGTTTTCATCTCCCCTCCCTCCACATTTTTACTTCTCTTTAAAACCAGATAAATTAAATAAAGGTGTTTTAAACTGCAGTTAAAAGAGTTAACATGCTCCATCAATCTCTTTAATGAATTTCAACCGATATTTTAAAAATTTTATGAGGTATCCTCAAAAATTTTGCCCTCACTATGACGGGGATATTGATCAAGATGTGCCAGCTCAGGCCGTTTTACCATGGACGATGCAGGCGAGTGTAGAAATTAATTTTGGCCTGACATGCTGACGCAAGAACTGTAAATGGAAATAAAATGAATTTCCCTACCCTTATCCCTCCCTCTTGCGGTTGAGGCTATTAGGACCTTAGTTTTTACACCCTCCTCCACAGAATAATAGCTCCCTAGATGTAAAGGAAAAGAGCCTTAATAAAAGCACTGCCTACTTTTGCTTTGGGTCGGCACCTTTTCTTGTTGCAGTAATGTATTCCACGAGAATCCCTTTGGGGAACTCTCCCGTCCTCCCTTGCATATTCCCTGCCTCCTCTGTTCTATATCCTGACTCAATATAGGGTCCTGCTTGTCTCTATTCATTGTACTCTCTTTGTTGTCAGTAGACGCTGTCCAATTTATAGCCAGACTGTTACAAATAATATCCTGAATTTATAGAGTTGAGCGATTTTTGTTGGCATTTATTTTTGTATCACAACGCAACACATTTCATTTTAGCATGCATTGCAAACAATGTTTTAAAATTGGACGCAACTGTTTCTTTCTCTTCAGTAACTATCCCATACAATATAGGGTTCAAAGAATGACTCTATTCATTGAACATTTTATTCTGAGTTGATACTGTCTAGATTATAGTAAACAGCCGGTAATAAATATTATCCCGAATTTATAGTATTATTCATGAATTTTTCTTTTATTTAACGGAGCTAAACAAATAATAGTATGTTTCATTAACTTTTAGTTTTCATTAGAAGGAAAAAAAGTAAAGACTTTTTTTATGAACTGCAGTTTAAGAAGAAAATGTGTATTTGTTACTTAGTTCTTATACTTAATTAAAAAGGATTTTTTCTCTACCTTTATATGTAAATTAAAAAAAAACCTCATGCCGTAACTTATTAATAAAAAAATCATACCGAATATCAAAGGATTGATTCAAATAACAGAACTCAATAAAAATTGCGATACTGCACTACAAATTTATATAATATAAAACTTATATTTCAAGATTCACGCTCACCGTCAAAAGAAACATACGGAAAAGACCTATGTTTCCAATTATAGAATTATTATTCTATTTGCCTCTATATGTAAAAATTGACAAAATTAAAGAAATTTTCTACTCGTCCAAACGATTATGATCTCGAGAATCGAAAGTTCATTATTTTAGAACTGAATAGCAACTCTCTCATTCCTTTGCCTGTAAAAGTTGTTTTTCAGTTAAGATATCGTTGTAGCAAGGAAAGTTACAATTTTCAGGTTGTATTTTAGTGATATCCCTAACGTATTTATGTGGGACTGGAGTATCCATGTGGGAATTCTATATTATTGAATACACTGGTAATGAGATTTTAAAGAAAGTTTAATGAGACATTCATGTTTTCGTTACAGGAAATTAAATAAATTAACAGAATATAATAGGGGAGAGTAGGGAGAGGTGGGATAGTGAAACAAACGGGACACTATCAATTATGCCTAAAGGAAACAATGTTGTTAATTTCTGATTTTCCCACCAAGTTTAGTACCCGTGTAATCATATTTATTGTTATATATCGTTTCAGTTACAAATTTCTGTGAGTTTACGTGACAAAAAGCTGTTTTCCTACACCAAAAATAAATAAATTGTTATACGTTTGAGACAAGTTTTCAGTCTCATTTATTGTAATAATAAAAAATCGCCTCTTCTTAATGTTTTGTTGACTAAAGAACATAACTTAGCAGTTTAGTGAAGCCTAGCAGAAGCCTATTTTTAGGAATAATTCATTTTATTGATATGTTATATGTTATATGTTATATGTAAAAGAGGGCTGGAACACTTTAACTTAGGGAGGAAAAAATGAAATTTTATCTTTCTGCAAGAAAATGACTGTTCCATCTTTGATAAAGAAGACGCAGAACAGCATTCACCAAAGACGATTGGCGGAATTAGCCGCGGGTATATTTTTCATTTGATTTCAACAATATGTTGGATAAATTATTTTTATAATATGAAATAAACCTTGGAACATAAATTATACATTGTAGCTTTCATTTTTTCCGAATGCTTAATAAGATACTCCATAAGTTTCGACATTTAAAAACATGTCCCATCTCTCCCTCATGTAAGTGAGGGATGGGACATGTTTCTTACTATTTTCATTTGCCAATACAACTAAGACTTTAAAAATTACCATCACTTATATATTTTTTTTATGAATGTTAAGATGCTGTTTTGAAACTTTCAAAATTGAATAAGTCGAAAATAATTTGTAAAAAATATGTTTGTTAAAAATGTTCCATCCCTCACTACTCTCCCCTACGAAAACTCAAAAATCTTACATTCTTTTCACCCTGTTTTTACTGAGCACCTTTGGTATGCTTATTATATTCCTTGTCAGTGTGATTTGGGCTACATTAGTCAGACCAAAAAAGCTCTCAAATTTAGGTTCAAAGACCATGAGAAGTATGTGTTTCCAAGCAGAATTTTTCCAAATCTTCTATTGTCTCTAATTGTTGGAATTCCAATCATTGTTTGAATTTTCTAAAGCTAATATCTTAATCTTCGTCATATCTTGATTTTTTGGAAGGGTTTTCATTGACCAGCACATGACGCGATTTTGTGAACGGCGGTTCTTCCATTCCTTTAATTCATTCTGCTTGGAAGTAGAATAAAATCATTTTAAGTCTTTGTCTACGTTTTTCCTTTGTCTCTTTTTACCGGTCTATTTTTGTGTGTATGTGTTTACTGCTCGTGTATTAAAACAGGCTATTATATGTTCCTATAAATTTTCGAACTATTATTTAATTATTCAATTATTTTTTATGTTTCTGTGTTTTTGTCCCTTTTATATTTTGCGTTATTCAGTTACATTTTTTAAAAAATTACTATCCTCTTTTTGCCGATTTCTATTACCTCATAATCTCTCATTCAATATTTATACTCTATGGTTTTCTTACTTTTTCCTTCTACCGCGAATGAGAGCTCCCCCCCCCCCTCTCTTCACATTATTCGTTTACTCTTTCTTCTTTCTGTCACTTTCTGCTTGTGTGGAAGGGGAAACACTTTCTACAAATGAATAAGGGTGGGAATTTTCTACAATTGAAACGTTCAGTAGGGGAGAGTGGGGATGATTGGGATAGTTTTCGTGTTTTAACTAATAACATTGGCCATGTGCAATTCTGAAATTTGAAATATTGCTCATGAGTATGCTTCAACAGTCAGTTACATATAGACATACTAACTTTTATTTAAAATAAAATATCATTATAGATAATAATTTATTTTTTACATGCACACCTTGGGATAGGATAATAACATATATCTGGGACTCACGTATATACTGATTTGGTTTTGTTTGAAATAGTCTAAATGGTACATCCAACAGAAATAGCATATATAAATTTAGTAGTAATCAGTGCATTTTTACAGCAGTTAGAGTACAGACGGACATACAGACAAAACGAAGTCACAGGCACTTTCCAGCTTTGTTGGAAAGTATTAAAATATGCAAAAGATCTTTTGAAAAACACGATGCTTTTAAAGAAAATCATTTAGTTTCACTCGAGAAAATAAATGTAGCAACTGCAACATAAATAAATTTAATTGAAATCCTTTTAACAGAGAGAAACATGATTTTAGTACAATGAGTCCAATAATTTGACCAACATTGTTTATTTATATATATATAATGATAGAATTTCAGTTAAAGAATTATAATATTTTTAGACTTTATAAATAATACTTTTATGTGATATTCAATCACATGAAAAAACTGCAAGCACACATTCCTAGGTTAATTTTTAAATAACAATACAATTATATTATAAATTGTAGTATTGCAAACTTTGCTGCACGTGTAGTATACTCCAAAGCAACATAATGGTACTTGTGTTAAATGTGCTTCAGTTTTCTTTCTTTTAGTTCAAAGAATACCTGCAGCACAAGAAGTAGCTTCCTAAACAGTGAAATGATTACATCTTGTAGTGTACTGACGTTTTTATTTCTCGTTATTTATACGTTAAAATTGCACAATAATATGTTTGCCGCATATTTATTTCATTTTAATATAAATGCATTTGAAAAAAAAATGAAAAATCCCTCATGATAAAAAAAAAAATGCGAAAACACTTAAATCCAAAAGCCCAAAATCGCAAAGCTATGATTATGAAGTCCTCCAAAATCCCCTAATGTTTCTTACCAACAATACGAAATATCTCTACATAAATTATCTCTTGTGAACGATCCCATTGTATTACCTCACCAGTGTATGTTCTGTTTGTTTTAATCGCCGTTGCAATACTCCCATAACTTGCTCCTTAGCTGACAAGTTTTGTGTCGGAATGAAAGGGTAAAGCAGAGAGTGCCGGAACGTAAATTTCTCTTTGCCTTAGAAACCTCTCACTGGATCCCTTTTATGATCTCGTAATTCTTTTTCGGGACCCCTCTTAACATTCTTTCTTCCCTTCTAATCTGGGTCTTTAAGCACTGCCTCGACGTTTGTCGAAACCCACTCCTGAGCAAAGTTTCTTTCGTCGACTTCAAACTACTTAGCACTGGCAGTTGTAAATTTTCTTCTTCTTTTTTTTTATTATTATTCTGTTTCTGCCAAAGAATTTGCTTTGGAGCTTCTTCACGTGTTCGTGTGTCTAGGGCACTCAATTTGCGGTGCGAAATAAATTTTCGCGCATTTGCGAATTGTGTTTTAATGTCTTACGTCGAAAAAAAAAAAAAAAAAAAAAAAAAAAGAAGAAAAGAGAACGTGACAAAGTTAAGGAAAATAGCATTTCGAGATGTGTATGTTAATTATTTTTTCCCCTGTCAAAGTGGATGAATCCGTGGATGTGAAATTTAGTGAAAAGTGTTGTAGGATTGTCTTTTCTGAGAGTGAAAGTTTTGCAATTTGAAAGTAGAGTACGTCGAGCAAGTCCCTGTCGAACAAAACATTTCTTCGTTAATTGAAATCTTGTATTTTCGGCAATATTTTTTTAGAGAATAGCAATTATTTGTGAAACAAAAGCAGAAAGTTCAATAGGCGCTTGAGTACTTTTTAATTAGAAACGTGTACGCTAAAGAGAGATGGTGCTCGTAAAATCTGTCGTGGTTCCAGTATCTACCATCTTCAAAAGATGCCACTGGGGGTGAGGCAGTCCAGATTATAGGTTTCACATTTAGAATTGGATCCAAATTAGGATACCACTCGTTGGGGCCAACTTTGGTCTGCCTACTTGGCACCCTCATAATGAAATATCAGCATCTCTTAAGCTAACATGGTCCCTGTAGGTAATGACCACATGTCGCAACGTGGTGTTCAAGCAGATCGTCGCCAGAAGACCCGGCCATTACACAGAAAATATTTTCGAATAGCTCTGCCGATCTTCGATTATTCTAAAAATCAGAGGACTCAAGTATACACTAATGGCTCCTTGATGGACAGTAGTACTGCATTGGTACGGTTGCTGGTAATCGTATGTAATCATTTCTGCTTTTACAAAGCTGTTCATAGCAATACTACTAGATTACATATATATGTGGAGGCTATTTGCGTGGCTATGAAGCAGATCATTGTTAGAAGAGAAATAGAAGTTGTTATTATTTCAGATTCAGCAGTTGCCTTCCAGGTAATTTCCAGTAATAAAATGCTTGACTTGAAACGCATATAAGACCCTGTATATAAGACACAAGCTTCTGTTGACAAATTAGACTTGTTCTGGGTTTTATAATAACGAAGAGGTTTTGAAAGAGTGATACTATGAATTGAAATATTTTCAAAACTTTATATATCCCTTATGACGACTGCATTTGTTACTTTATGCAGCATTAAGTTAATCGGGAGATTTGTTACAAGTACTTTTATCAACCACACATATATCCCTATGCTGAAAAATTAATTTATGTGATAAAAATATGCAGCTGATTTGTTTGTACTGTTTACACACTCAAGGAAATTATACGATATACCTAGAAAAATGACATCGTTCATCTTTTATTTCACTTATGTTATTCTGCGTAATAATGTTCTTTGTAAAACAAATGAATTAACTGATTGTCAGAAACATTACGCCGTGAACGAAAAAATTTTGCCTTTTTTAAGATTAACATAGGATGAAAAGGAATCCTTTTCGTATTAAACTTGATAGACGAATTTAGTGAGATACAATTTTCCAAAATTGCACTGTAAATAAATTAAAATAGGAAGATTTTCTCAACAGAAAAAAATTACTTTTTAAGTAAAATATTCATTCTCTCTCAATATAATATTCATCTATGAAGCATTTAACCGATTTTGGAGTTACATTTTAATTATAATTTATCGACATTGATTTACTGACTAGAATTTATATCTCTTAGAAGTAATTGTGTGTGTGTGTGTGTGTGTGCAAAATGAAGCCAACAAAAGGAAAACTAGACAAATGTAGGACTGATAGTATGCTTTCACAGAAAAAAGTAATATTTTTTTCAAATTAGAACAATTTTTATATATTTTTTTATATGAAGAAACTTTATTTTTGATGTAAGGTACCTTAAAAAAACACTTAATCACTTTTAATCTCATAAAAAATAAAATTACATTGCCAAATGACGTAAACTGTCTTTTTTGATTCTATATTAATTATTCAAGTTATAGTAGCAATTAACGATGTAATTAAATTTACCCTGGAAAGAGTACTGTTTAATTAGTTTTATTTTTTCATGATCGTCATCTTGAAGGAATGATAAATTAAATTTAAAAATAGAGCCATTTAAATTGGACTACTACAAGTAATTATAGTGTAAAAAAGTTTTTTTTTTAAACTTTTTGAGGGCATAACTCTTAATCTACATTTAATTAATTTTACTGAGTAGATGCATACTATTATCGATAACTTCTATTTTTAGTTTTTATAGAACTTTATAGCATTATATTCGTTTATTTTGTTTCCTTTTTGATTTTACATACATACTTAAGTGTAGACGTACAGAGAAACACAGGCATCTGTTTTAGTAAAAAGTACTATAACTATTAGATTTGGAGAAACAAATTGTCGAAAATAAATTGTTTATAAATGCTGATGCTTTTAAATACTCAAGTGAAATCCATATGGAGAAATGAAAAACAATATTGTTAAGCCTTGTGCTAGTAAACACTTCCATTCTGTTTTCTATGTTATTCAACGGAGATTTATAAGTGGATTCTTGAGTTGAAGCCCACAAGCTCGAAAATAAATGTGTAACATAGAAACAGTTGAGGTAGTTAGGTAATTTAATACACAGGAATTTTAAAATACTCGCTTTAAACCTATATGTCTATATTATTCTCCAAATAATGCAGAGACAGTGTTTAAAACTGTTAAAATAATGCATATATAATGTTCAAAACTGAAACTTGAGGTGTAGATATGAGTACATGTATGGCCCTAAAATACTTTCGAAATATTTTTTACAGCATAAATCATGTAATATTTTTAAAGATATGACTGAATGAACAATATACCTATGCCTATGTAGAAGTTTTTCTTAAACTAATGTGTGTCCTTCTTCTTGCACCAAATAAAAAAATTAATGAATGTCATTATTATAGGTGTAGAAAAATTAAGTACAGATTAAACAATGATTAAAGGAAAAAAAGATAAAGAGAGCACATTTTTATGTTTCAAAGTTCTGACCTTTTCAATTAATTGCACCTATTTTCTGCTTTATTTCATATAATATATTTTAAATTGGCTAGGAAATCATAATTCTAAAAGAAATGATAGCAACTATGTGATTTTAGAATATATATACTGTACGTTTATGACATTATAAATTTCCCTTTTTTATTGTTCGATTCTTTTGCCTTAATTACACACTTCACATTTAATCTCTTTAGAAATATGACACTCTCTTAAAAATCAAAAACCACTCTTTTTTGGCATATCTACTCTTAAGTTCGAAAAAATAAAGTATTTTCTCTCTCAATGTCGGTACTTTTTTTTTTATATAAACGAGAAACGGTTTCTCCATTACACAAAATACGTCCCTTTGCCTCTCCCCTAAGCGCATTTGTATTACAAATTTATTTTCACCCCCATAAAATACCACAACTCCGACTTTCGTTTCAAATTGAGCTTTTCAGATTCCGTGATTCTAAAATGCTCATTGTGATACGTGAAAGAAAATTTCCACATCGCATTCCTTCACGATCTTCCTCTGCGGTTCCAATGACTTAATGTGTCCCAAAGAAAAGTGTCGGATATTTAGAGAATATGGGCGCCCGACGTCTTGCTTTACCCGGCGCCTATAGCTCGAAAGTGACTTTCCTTCCAGAATGGTCCTGTAGTAGCAACAAGTCGCCGCAGAATGGACAACCTGTTGTCACACTGAGGCGCGGGGCATTCACTTCGAAAGTGGTGTAAGATATTTTTTCGAGTTTGCTCAGTGCGGCGGCGGATTCAGAAAAGCTTCTAGCGGGAGGGATGGATTTTTTTTTCTCTGAAGACAGTAAATTATACATGAATGACTCCCCATACATCAAAGATGGATGCTGGCGAATGAAATACGTACAAAAGTAGAATAAAGAAAAGTACAAAGCAATGATTGACTTCATTACATTAACAATTACTGCATCGAAACTGGAATAATAGGGTGTAATAACTACATTAAACTAGAAAACTAACATAAAAGAAATTTAGTCGTTGGGTATCAACTGCATAAACTCTCAAGCTTGCCAATTTCAACTATATAGGGACAATAAATAAGATGAAAGAGTTTATCAGAGATGGGTGATTTTCCCTACCTCTGTTCTTTTTAATCTTGAACCCAGGATTAACAAGTTTCTTTCTCATCATTGGAAACATGCAGAGAGGAAGCGAAACATTCAGAAACTCAAGCTCTTCGCTTCATTTTTTCATTGATGAGAACGAACTAGTTAAACCTAGGTTTAAGGTGAGTTAAACTCCCTAATCCTAATAACTCAGCAGATTTTTTGGTACAAGCGTGCTCAATAGAAGGGCAATCGTTCCATCGCCCCCCTCCCCGTCTTTGACCCGTCGCACACTCAGTGCAGTGCACTGGATGTATGTATAAAAAAATCTATGGATAGGTTTGTTTTTCTCTAGAAATTGGAAAGTTTTTAACTAAGAAAAAAACCTCGAAAAGCGTAATGAAATAAGAGAGGTAAAAAAAGCTATATTTAAAATATCTTGAGCATGCCTTTGAAAAAAAAGCATTAGTATTTCAGAGATTGTTAGATTTATGAAAACACAGTAAGCGAGTTAACCTTATTTCACCAGTGAATTATTCAATTTAAAAAAAACTTATAGAATTAATATTTCTAGTGGTTCCCTAAAATATTAAACTAAAAATTTCATAATTTTATTATTGCACATTAATGATGATAAGGAGTTCTTTTTGGATTTCAAACTTGTAAGTTAAAATGTAGTTATAATAAAAAACGGAAGTAACTTACTACTAACTGTCAGCCAGTTATTATTTCAGGTGCAATGCAACGAATTCTCACAAGTTTAAAATATAGATAAGTGTCAGTTAAAGGCAGTTTTATTCCAATCATATTTATAAACAGTGAATATGAATTGAATTTGAGTTATGAGAGTGATATTTCGGAGGTCTATGGCTCTTTATTAGCCTTTTACTGCGATTCGATACGATACACGTAAAATTTCACAATGACATAAAACTAAAAACAGAAAGAAAGGCATAACACGAAGGAAACACAAAAAATAGAGAAAAAGGGAGAAGAAGTTAAAAAAAAAGGAAAAGAAAACTTAAAAAAATGAAAATGAAGGGAGAAAGACCGCGTGCCACGCGCTACTAACAACATGGCCACTTTCCGACCTGTAAACAATGACATAGGATAAGGAAACTGAAGTTAGTATCTAAAATTTACAGAAAATGAAATTAACAAGTTCATTAATTATTGAATAAATTGAGCATCAAGAATAAAGAAACTGTATTACAATAAGCGAGTACCATTTTATCAGAAAAGCAATTAATTTCAATTTTAAGTTAAAAACAAGCAAAATTATCTAAGCATCCTTAAAATCTTATCTTTACACTAGAGTGCTTTTTCAATAGCATGTAGCACAAATTTTCAATGTAAAGAAATATTAAAAATATTACTAACTTAGAGTAACTTTATAGTTTTACAAAACTAACATGAACATTATATATATATATATATATAGTGTCCCAAACTCATAGACTTTGGCTTTTATTTCTTAAGTATTGATCACAGGCATTTATAAAAGATTGAAAGATACTTTAAAAAAAAGTACAAATATCTATGAAGTAGATTTTACAGTTTTAAAGGAACCAAATTTAAATAAATACGAAATTTAAATTTTTATGCAGACCCAGTACAAAATAACTCCCTCAAAATTTGTAACGGGTTATACACGAATTTAAGTGTAAACGTTTATAGCTAGAGTGCAAATAACTGTTTTGTTTCGTAATTTGTGTATGACCCCTAAAACGTGATCATTCAACGTGTTTTTTTTTATTCCGAGAGCGATTAAAATGTGGTTAAAGTCAGTATATCTTAATTTTCATATCACTGACACTTTTCAAGATAAAACGCTCAAATTTTGCACACCACTTCATTAGTGTACGGGGCACATTTTAGTTACTGCGAAATTTTTGTAAGGTGACCGTATAAAATTTTAAATTTTGTATTTACTCACAATTAATCCCCCTGAAATTTTAATAGATTTCATAAAATTCCGTACTTTTATTTACTTAATTTCATAATTAAATACATACGTCAATGATCGACATTTAAGGAATAAAAGTTGAGGTCAATATTTGTGTTACATCCTGTATATATCTTGTAATAAAAAGTTTCGACGATACGAGCTGAATAAAAATTTGTTATTCATGAATATTTTTATTGCAAAGATTTTTATTGCAAAGATATTTCTAATCAAAATGATAGTTGAAAATAAATCATTAAGAAAAATCATTACATCTATTCAATTCTTGTAAATAAAAAACTCGGAAAACCTACCTAAACTGGATTTCAACACAGATTTCTACTTTCTTTGTAAAGATTTCGAGTAAACTTGTAAATTTACTCGATTTCCAAATTTAGAGATTACTCATTTCCAAACAAATTTTTCTCGTTATCACTATTACTGAAATTAAAATAAGATTATAAAATATTCACAATAATCATCGGTTTATTCTTACCGAGATTAAAAAGAAAGAAGTTTTTCTTACGTATATGAATAAAAAACTTTAGTATGTCACGTTTGTTGGCATTAAATCTTTAGATTCCAGTTATGCATTTAAATAATACTTTAATTGATTTCTTGTTAGAGATTTACTTTTTTAACTAGTATAAACATTTTCAAATAAACTATTTTTCCAGGTAGACGCATGCTTATAATTCTATAGACATGTAGAAAGGCATTAATATGAATGTATTTTGATGCAATAAAATCTAAATCACAACATTTATCATAAATGTCAAAAGCTTTGTGGTTATTTTTAAAGATAATAACCGGCTCTACGAAATTAGTTTCACTATTAAATCTAGGAATTTCTATATATTTATACATATATTTACTGCAGTTCATTTAAATATAAAATAGGAAATGAATATGTATTAGATGAATTGTGCTCCATTTCTATAATGTAATCTATATTATTAAAAGTGAATGCATTAGGACTACAATATTGATGTTCCTAATAACTTTATGTAGAAGCTCCTTATATAACATCACGACATTTTAAACATCATTATTTTGTAAAACGTAAGTCTTACTTGAAGTAAGTAATTACGTTAAAATATTTGTTAGTTATAGACTTATAGGACGGATAAAATGTTTCAAAGGGGATAAAGACATAGTTGCTACTTTTAAATTTTAGACTTTATAATAACTACATATTTGTATTTGGCACAGATTTTTTTTTTAACTATGTTACTTCTCTATGCTAAAATTTATTGAGTAGTATTGTTTTTCAAATTTAGATGTTTTAAAAGTTCATTTTGCACAACGATACAATATTGTCATCTTTCCTTGTTTTATTCATTATGTCCTCAATAAACCTTTCTATTATCTTCAGATTATTGTTAACTTCAAAGCGCAAGAATATTTGATTTTATCTCCATTAGGATAAGATAGGGACAAAAATTTATATTTTAATACCCATAAAAGTAAGAAAGTAACTTGAGCTTGTTAATATTTAAAACTTATCCTGAAACATAAATAAAACTCTTTTTTTTCAAATGTGAAAGAAAATATACCTAATACTGTTTGACCCATCTGTTTGAAATAGTGTTCAGATATGTAGGCAAATACAGAATTAAAAAATGCTAATATCTAATTTTGTTTTAATTTGTATATACAATGTGCTTGAACAATCCACATTCCCATACGAAGAACGGGACTTCAGCTTTTATAAAATCAGTTAATGAGTAAAATTCAAACGCTATGTTTTCCACAGCTATATCAGAAAAGCTCCATTTATTTAATGCATTTAATGAGACTTGTTTTTACTTTTAAGAAAATTAACAAAACGAATAATTTTTTAATGAGACTTAAGGTAAGATTCTGCACATGCATCTGAAAAACATTTTATTAGCTCATTAAGTTTAATATAGGAATATCTGAGCCAAACTTAACGAAATTTTACGTAAAGTTAATTAGAAAATAGTCTGAGAAAAAGTTTGTAGATTCCGTGATATTATTGTGCATGCATAAAGAATATATACATGGTCTATAAATAATCCTTTTCTTGAAGTCAATTAACGAACGAAATTTTTGCAGTTCTTCCAAATGAAGTCAAAAAATGCCTGTCTTTGTCAATGGCTCAGAGAGTGAATCCACGTAACCTGTTAAATTGTTTCGTTACATGAAGAAGATGGTTCTTGTTTGACAAATAAGAAACGATTACACTAAAAAGTTCAGTTGAATCAACAAAAATGTTAAATCAGCGAATCATCTGGCTGAAATAGCGCCAACAAATTGCTTGTTGAATTAAAAAATAACTTTGTTAACATTATTTATTTATTTCAATAAAACATTTGGTCAATTTAACCAAGCAATTTCTTTAAATGTTTTGTTTGATTAAAATAAAAGAAATTGTTTCGTTGAATTAATACACTGTTAACTGGTGTGTTCATGGCTCATGCAACAAAATTGTTTTGTTGAAGTAACCAAATTATTTTGTTGATTTTAAGTTTTTTAATGAATTAACCAGTTTATTTAAAGTCTCAGAGGCATATCTGATTAATTTATCTGTTCATAAAAATTTATAGTTATATTTTATGATTTTATATATCTACAAACTTAAGTTGAAAAAAACTTTTGAACATGTAGAACAACCGTTAAGAAAGCGTACTGGATGGCTAAAACATGTAATTATTCACTAGTATATTACAAGTTTTAATGGAATTATCTAACACTGATCATGGTTCTTTCTAAATGCCTGTTCTTAAAATAAATTCTAAGCAAATATTATACACTATTAAAAATTCTACCGCTCTTAATTAACAATCACTTTCTAAAGTGATTGTTAATTAAGAGTGGTAAAATGAAAAACTAAATTTCTCCAAATGAGAAAAGATAAAACGACTCTGTCAATGAATTAGGGCATAAGTAATACCTGTTATTATTGTAATCCAGCCAGATGATCACATTTTGACAAATTTAAAGAAACCACTTCTATTCCGAGACAGATGGGAGACTTACGTGCCCCCCCCATATATATATATATATATATATATATATATATATATATATATATATATATATATATATATAAACATTCTTAGCAATACTTATACATACACACACAAGCGACTAATTTATAACTATTCTTTAGTGGAGTGTTTTTGGAAAAATTCGATGATTATTTCTCCAAAATTAAAAAAAATTCTGTTAATGAGTTAGAGAACATCAACGAAACCTGTTATTATAAGTAAGTCAACGAGATGATTATCCTCCGATAAATTTAAAGAAACCACTCTCATCCTGGGACTGATAAGAGGCCTCTGAGAGCTGAAAAATAGAAATCAATACGCACACACACGCACAACAGAGAGGGAGAGAGCATTTTTCTGGGCCTATAAAAGAAAATGTTTCTTGCAAAATGCTCCCGAATCAAAACCTTAAAATACGAGGCAGCTTTCGAAATCTGCTCTTGCTCTTTCAGTTTATCATATGAATGGGCGAAGTCGGCATTTCCATCAATGCACTTTCCATTTGGGAATCGATCACCCAGATCAAGACATTCATTCTTGTAGGGCGACTGGAAATGTGTGTTGCTGCCATGCCCTTTTGCACAAGCATTATTTTAATACTATAGAGCAGAATTTTCTTTTGACAGCGTTTAAAAACTTCAGTTGCGTTATTAGAACCGAAAAGAAAACCAACGGGTGTAAAGTTTTTTAATTGCTATTTCAATTAGCGTTTTGGCGATATTTTGAGAAAAGTTAAGCGAAAGTTTTGATGATGCAAATAATTTTTGCCGGTTTATAACTCTTTATTTGCGCCTTCCAAAATAAGCTCGGGCAATTCGTACATTTGCATTTTTGCCGAGTTACCAATGGTGCAAGATGTACAACTTTTTCGAAGCCTCACCATGGCACAGTGGTTATATCACTGGAAATGGTAGACGGGCGAAGTGTGAAGGTCCCGGGTTCAGGTCCCATCGCGCGTCCGTCGACCTAACCGTTCGGAGTTTTCCGTGGTTTTCTCCGAAACTTAGAGTAAATACGGGTTAGGACCCCTTAGAAAGACCCCCACGGTGGGCACTCCACCCTTCGGCCTAGAGCCCACGCGTAGCTAATCGGCCGTAATCCCACAAACAAACAAACAATTCTTTAGAGGGGTTCACGAACATAATATACTAGTATACAACGACTACACAAGGGTTTCGCCAAATTCTTTCGAATTTTAGAAGGGGTTCGCGGGGAGAAAAAATTGGGAACTACTGTTTTAGATAATTGAGTTCATATCTGTGGAAAAATCTAAGGAATTAGGGTTCTTTCTCAGGGATAAAAATTATTCAACTCAAGTCAGTTTTCTAAACCAATTTTTCCAAGACTGGTCCGCGGATCAACGCAGGTCCAGGAAGAAATTAAACATTAGCATTGCACAAACTGAAAATCGTATGGCGTTTGTTTCAATAATAAAAATACCGGTTTATACAGTGCGTCCCCAAAAGGTGGTAACATGCTTTTCGATTTAATTTTTTATCCGCTTTTATTTTTATCTGTTATCCATTAAAGATAAGTGGGCAATGTAAATTCCAAAAATGTAATTTTAAAAATAACGTAGGATAAAAGACTGCTTTAAGAAAACAATCCTCTCGTTGATTTTTAAAAAGTGATACTTTTTACATTTGTTTACGACTTCCGTAGAAAAAATTTCCAGTCACCAATATGCCTCCATAAACTAATGAGGGGATATAGAAAATTTGAGAAATGTATTCTAAAAAGTGTCAGAGATATGAAGATAAATATGATGTTTATAATCAATATATACGTTTATTGATATAATTATTACAATAAACATTTGCATTCAAATTCATGCATAGTACTTGATTATATTTGTTTAAAGATATCTCTGAGACTTTTTATCATGAAAGGCTGAAATTTTGTACTATCACCTCAATGCTATATGGGGTGCATTCTACTAACTGGGAATTTTTTCGTACGGGATTTGTATGCAAATTTAAACGTGTTACTTTTTAAATATTAACAAGAGAATTTTTTCCTTCTTTATTTTGTACATTTTTCTAATTTACATTGCCCACTTATCTCTAGTAGACTGAGACATCCTATATCTAGATTCATATGGTTGGTGGACTTAGGTCTGCGAAAAATTTTTCTGTTCGGATTCGAAAAGCTTTATCAAACGTGAGATTGCAAGCATCCATCAAGCTATGTTACTTTCGGATTTACTATCCGCAGTCTCCCGAATTCAGTGTTTAATTGCCTGTGATGGCACCATATGGAATATGTGTAATCTTAATAAACGTTTTCGTTTGTCTGGTCTGTGTTGTCATGCGTGATTGGTATCTTGCATCTATCAAATGCAAATTTTCTCCGTGTGCCCCGATCGGGATTTTTTTGGCCGTCCTCAGAACTGCTTTTTTTACGTGCATTAAGTTTCCGTTTTTTGCTGTACACGTTCCAACTTTTTTCAGGGTTTTCGCATGCGCTAAGCGTTTTACGGTGGAAAAAAGTGGGCGTCACTATTCAAAAATTCCGAGTTTCTCTACCTATAGCCGTCATTTTGAGCGCCACTTTATTTATGTTCACAGAATTTCGAGGTCATACCGCTGTAAAACCATATCTGAAATCGCATCTCGATCGGTGAACGGAACGGTGGATAGAGGTCCATATAACGGAGTAGTTTTTTTATGACTACCTCGTGTATATCATTAAAATATTTTCTCTTCCTTAAACTCTTTCTTGCAAAATGCAGTATTTCAAGCATACAAGTTCCAGGTATATCTGAATGTCTGTTCGCATTTTTTTTTTAAATTTACTATTTAGTAAATAACATAAAAGAAGGAAGGTTTTAATTTTGAAGCTCATTTAGTTATTTTCCATTTCGAGTTAAATTATGTTTTTTTAATGTTTTTTTTTAATTTACCTGTAATTATGCCAAAATATGTACACGTTAATTCGATGAGTTCTTTAAAAATAATTTTCAGAAATTATTCTAGCGTGAATCTAAAAGTGGAATTCCCAGAATTGTAAACAAAGCATTCTGAAAAATTCATGGAAAGCATTAAAATGGCAAGTTGAACCCACTGCAAACCTTATGATACTTTTTAAGAAATTAATAAAAATAAAGAATTTGAAATTATAAGTGCTTATTAGTGAAATGTAAGAAATTAATGATTAAATTAGATTTCACATCAGTTGCCTAATTTAAAAGTTAAGTAAAATATCATTTTGAGAATTAAAATAAGTACGCAACGTTACATATTTTAATGTACCTAGTGTTCCGTTAATAATAATGTTACACCATCTCAAGTTGATGAAATTCAGTGTTTTTCGAGGAAAATTTGAATGTAGGAGGATTTCAAAATTTCTAAGTTCCTTTGTGCAGTTAAAGCTTCCCTGAGAAAGAAATTTATTTTTATTTTATAAATTAATCAATCGCATTACCAAATTCGAAACATCAAATACACATACATTTTTATAGTATCTGAGAAAAGGATTTTTTTCTTTTTTAAGAATTACTCTGGGATTTCTAACTCCTTCTAGCACAAAGTCAATCTTTTTTACCTTTTTAGTAAGCCTTTAGTCGCCTAAGTACTACCGATTAGCGAGAAATGGGTCAGCATTTTAAAATTTTAGGTGAACTCAAAATAGCATTAAAATGAATCAGCAAATATACGAATTTAATGAAGCTTATGAAGCCTCAACAAATAAATGGGAAATGTTAAATCTTACTTCGTAAAATATTTGTTCAATTTAAGAATATGGAACGTCAATGGATATATAAAAATATAAAAATAAAAAGTAGGATTTCACCACTTAATAGAGATCTACTGTAAGTCAACAATAATTATAAAATGAGTAAGATTTAAATACTTTTTATTATTTCCATGATATTCAAAATGCCTAAAAAGAATGTTGTAATTCCAAAATTTCTTACTAGGGAACAACCCTCCCTTGAAATACATTTATTATTAATAGTTATCCTCTCCCTTTTTTAGACAAAGCAGCTGGTTTAGAAAAGCGGAAAAACTGGAAACCAGAACTATTAACTTGTTCCGATTTCAATAAAAGAAAAAAAAATCTCGCAACATTTTTTGCAAAATAAGAGAGTTTTGGTCAGCTTTCCGTGAAAGGTTAGAATCTAATTTTATCCATGTCCTTTCATTCAGCTAGAAATCTAATTTTACTTCATCTGCGGATTCAAGTAGATACCCTGCCAGCAAATTGTCAGTTCAAGAAATAGGATGAAGTCGCAGGGAGCGAGATGAGGGAGGTAAGGAGAATGCGGCGCAGCAGTTGTTTGCATTTTCGCAAGATAGTAGAAGATGAGACACTCTTTTCCAAACGAACACAAATTCTGGTATTAATTCTCTGCTCAACAAACTCAATTTTTTCAGTGCATTTATCTGTAATATACGACGTCTTGACCAGCTACTGACCACCTA
Organism: Cheiracanthium punctorium; assembly: GCA_038373885.1. Lineage (NCBI taxonomy): Eukaryota > Metazoa > Arthropoda > Arachnida > Araneae > Cheiracanthiidae > Cheiracanthium > Cheiracanthium punctorium. Next base: position 276,765 of record JAWZYV010017263.1, read on the forward strand.
CTTTGGGTCATACCGCTTTTAGAAAAGGAAGAAGTAGTAGTAACAGATATTTCATCGTAATTGTTTTGCTGCAAGTGTTTTTTTTTTTGTTATAGACTCAATACGGGAACTTTTAAAGCTTAGTAGCATGTTATTAATATTAGCATTTCAATCGTACATTATTATTATCCCAATTCGGGGCTCAGTGTTAACGTGTGTGCTTTCGACACGAAAAACTGGAGTTTTGTTTCCTTTGGCTACTTTACTAGAATGACTGCGTTGTACCTTTTGACTACTATTGGAACGTACACAAATCCCTTTAAAAGTGTAGAAATTATAATCCCTAGGGTTGATACATACGTATATCACCATCAAACATGGCTGGGATATACATGTACCAGTCTCTGGCTTAAAAAATCGTTTGTCACATAATTTCCAAAAGTGAATTTGATTTGCTTGTGAATAATTTTAATTATTTATTGCAGTTAAAAATACCTTAAAAATCGTAGTAAAGGGGTTAAAAATAAGTAAACACACTGGTGATTTTGAATGATGGATACTCGGACTGCTTGGTGGAAGTCTGGTTTTATATCTAAGATCTTTGAAAAGGTCAAAGATAGTTGTATAGGACTTCTGGGTTTTAAGCTGCAAAATTTTTAAGAAAAACCAACGTATATCATTTGTTTTAGTTCCTTTTGATAACTGAAATTTTTTTAATCATTTTATTTCTTCACGAGAGCTAATTATTTTCTTTAGAATGAAAAATAATGCGTATTCTTTTATTTCATAGAATCCAACATTGAACTGCAGCTATCAATTGATCTAACTTAATGTCCAATCGCTTCTTTGTCATTCACAGTAAAAAGAAATAAATTGTCGTCTCCGAGACTTTAAAATATTAATTTAATCATATTAATATTGTTGTTATCTGTATAAATAAAATTAGAATTTGTGCTTACATTACTTTGAAAGTAAAAATTTTGCGATTTCTATCCGTTTGAAGCAACTGGGAACTCAGAACGACCGTCAAAATGTTTGTCTGTTGTTCTGTCATTCTGTCCGTGTCGCTATTTTTTGTTCGTGCATCAAGTAAAAATGACTGAAGCGAATGAAATGAAATTTGGTGACATGATAGATGGTAGATCAACTTAAAATACAGGCGTCAACATTTTAAAAAATCTTTATTTGATTTTGAGGTTTTGCGAAAATCGTTTCAAACTGCGTAAATTTTAGTTCGCGTATCACATAATAATGCCGAGAGAGAGTGAAATGAAATTTGATCACATGATAGGCGGTGACTCAAGTTAAACTATACGCGTTAAACTATACGCAAGTTTTAAAAATATTTTAATTAGATTTTGAGATTTTGTGAAAAATGTTTTAAAATGCTTACATTTTTGCTCACGCATCACGTAATAACAATTAAGTGAATGAAATAAAATTTGATGGCGTGATACGTGGTCATTCAACAAAAATTGTAGTTGTCAAAATTAAAAAAAAAATGTGATTAGATTCTAAGATTTTGTGAAAATTTCTTCAAAAATGTTTAAACATTGGTTGCACATTACTTATGAACGACTAAAGAGAATGAAATGAAATTTGATGACATGACAGGTGGTTCCTCGACTTAAACTAAAGGTGTCGAATTTTTAAAAAATTTTGATTAGAGATTTTGCAAAAATTGTTTCAAACTCCATGAATCTTTGTTCGCGCATCACGTACTAACGACTAAAGCGAATAAAATGAAACTTGGTGACATTATAGCAAGGACGGATTAAAAGGGAGAGGCCGCAGGGGGTGACCATCCCTCCCGAGAAAAAAAGAAATTAATGTAAAAGATCCTACTTTACTACCATAAAATGGATATGCGTACGCAAATCTTCCAAGTAACCGCTCCCACCCACTATATTGCATTACTCTGTCACTGTATTATAAATGATTATTCAACTTAAACTGTATGTGTCCACTTTTTTTAAACTTTGATTAGATTATGAGATTTCGCGAAAATTTATCCAAAATGTGAAATATTTGTCTATCACGTGTGCACCACTGAAACGAATGAAATAGAATTTAGTATCGCTACAGGTGGTCACTTAAACTATAAGCTTCGAAGTACTTCAAAATATTTTATAGATTTTGAGATTTTGTGGCAAATGAGTACATGTTTGTTTCATTCCTGAAAAATTGCCATGGGATAGAATGAAATTTGAAATTATATTAAATGGCAAGTTAATTTAAACTACACAGATGCTAAAATTGTTTTAAATGTTTCATAGATTTTGGATTTAGTGAAAATCGTATAAATGTTTGCTCTCGCATACCTAAAAGCGTCTCAAGAGAATAGAATAAAATTTAGCAACATGATCAACAACGACGAAACAATAAATGTCGGAATTGTTTGAAAAATTTGAATAAATTTCAAAACCTTTTATTTTATCGCTTATTTGCTTCTATAGATTCTGTGAAAATAGTGCAAAATTTACTTGAGACATAATATTAAAATATCTACGGTGAATTCGACAAAATTAAGTTACAGGTTAGGTATGAACTCCACACGTTGAATGACTTGGAAAGCTCATTCAACGTGTATGAAACGTTAATTTAGAAAATAAAAAAATTCTTTAGTGCCAATTGTACGCAGCAATTTGTTACTCTCTAACCTGTAATATTTTAAGAACACACAGAAGTTATGACTTTGCTTTCTATACTATTGCATATATGCTAATTCCATTCTTTGTACTCCTATGATGGTGACGAAAATTCAGGCTTTTTAGAAATTTGCATTACGTACTAACCCCTCAAAGACGGGTACTTCAGACAGTACATATATCTTTTCTTATATTTTGTATGATTTAATATATAAAGCATATAATTTAAAATTCACTTTTGCGTATCTACTCTTTATTTGCTGATATTATTAATAGTTCTTATATCACGAATATCAGTAGTCACAAGAATTCTATAATCGGCAAGTGCCCGCCCGTTAAAAAAAATAGTTTTTTATTTACAGACCCTTCAAAAGTAAGTATGTGGGACCAATATAACAGTAGACAAGAAGGTCTGTAACCTTTTAGTGAGGCAGTTATAAAGTCTTAATATTGATAGTTAGTATTTGCATAAGAAACTTAAGATGTAGCATTCTGAATAGTTAAAGTACTTCTCTCACGGGAAAACTGGAGCAATGAAAACATACCATTACATCTAGTTGTGAAGTATTTTGCATTTAAATTCTTAAAAATATGTGAAAAGGCTATGTGATGGAAAGAACAGAAACTTATGTGCAACGATGTACTTCCCGCTACTGTTTCATTCACTGTTTTGCTTTTTTAAGGAAATGTCTCCTCGTTACAAATTTTAAACGTCCTCAAATATCACCCGGGATTTGTTTTGCTCTCTTTAATCGTATTTAGAGACAATTATGCAAAAATTAACTGCATTTTATGTATTTTATGAAAGCAATTTTTCTGTTCCTCCGTTGACATTCCCTTCACATATCTAAAATCATTAGCGCCCCTATAAAATATAGCTCACAGCTCTTCTTATAGCCATAAAATCAAGCCTTTTGTATCCCAGTTACTCCACCCTGGCGAATAATTGATGTCTAAGGTGGGAGGCTGGTGGATTTTAATGATACCCGCCTTATAATAGGCAATAACACTCTCACCGTGTAAGGACGCCGCCCCTTACACAATTTTTTTTTTTTTTTTTTTTTTTTTTTTTTTTTTTTTCCTAGTCAGATCTGAAGAAGAAACATTTAGGATCTGCCATTTGCCAAAACACGGAGTTATAGTATAGCATGGATATTGTATATTTGTATAAGAACTACATAGCAATTTTCTTTCAACTATTTTCATTTCGAAGCTTTCGTTTGGCTACCTCTAAAAGATTCTTATATATATACTAGTATTTAGAAAATACACTTATGCATTTCGAAATTACACTTATGCATTTGCGTCACCCTCCAACAACTGAAGATATTCAATTTTTATAACTTTATCGCTGTTTTTTTTTTAAATTTATGTAGAGGAACAATGGATTTTGTGAAAGTACTAAATGCTATGTATAAATTTCGAATGGTTTTTTTGAGTTTCAATTTAAAAAATACCAAATAATATATTAACGCATCTTCTTTTACAAAAGCTTTATGCTGAATTTCTTTAAAAAAATGAATGTAAGGGACAGGATTTGCAACACATTTTGAGAATGACCTATATAAGAAGCCTCCTCAATTGCTAATTAGGCAGTATAATAATTTATACTTATGTCCGGCAATAACAGTTAAATATAAGCAACAAAGCGTCCTGCATTTCTCTCTACAAAACAAATTGTACTTTCTTGTTACCGCAAGTCCCCTTCTTCGACATTTTACAGATATAGATTGTCGTAGCATTTGACCTAACAGCCATGATGCGACTCACTTTCTATGTAACTTACTTTAACTTCACTGTTTATCTCTCTTACACACAATTACGCTGCGTAGATAGACCCAATGACCTATTTTCCGGAGTCTGAAATGGCACGTAACTTCGCTTTTAAAATGATACCTGATATAAAAATCCCCAAAAATTCTAGTTGTTGGCATGGTTTTTCAAAAAACTTGAGAATAACACGCATAATAACGACGAACGATTGTCGATAACGAAGGTAGAATTCCACTTTAGTTCTGAGAAATGGGGCGAATAATAATAATTGGATGGGCATTGTTAGTATTTTGAGGCATTTTCCCTTTCCCCCTTTCATTCTTGTTGACCTGCCTTTTTTAGTTGCTTACTACGCTTCATTACTGGTATCTACCAATTATAGTCTAGTTGTTGGATATTGTGGACGAAGCAAATGTTCAGTAACTTCTGTATAATGTTTTCCCCCTATACGGATTAAGCTGTATTTAGCATTAATTTTTGATGCAAGCGTTTAATTTATTTACTATTATGAAGTTCACTCAAAAGAACGCAGTTTTCAGTATTGATGATTTGTAATTCATTTTTGATGAATCAATTTCATTTTTATACGTACAGAAATGCGTTAAGTAATGTATTTTCCTTCCCTTTGAATCGGGATTAAAAAGCGAAATACAATAACTTTCTGAATCTCGCAAAGAAATGAATAATGACTTTTAGACAGACATGCCTTTCGAATTCACCTATGCCTCACCGAACATTAGATTAAAGCGCATTTTGTTTTTATTACTTTAAATTGGATAAAAACCAAGCGGAAAAGTTGCATGTTGTCGGGCACGTAATCAGAAAAAAAAATCAGGGGGAAAACAAGTGTTGGAGAGTGGAGGATTTCCCAGATTTTTTTTTCTTTTAAATCATTTTGGTAAATTTCGGTGGTGGTCTAAACTGATCCTCTGGCTACGTCTTGGCATGGAGTAAAATTGTAAAATTTGAGTGGCCGCTTATAATCACTGTAGAGGAACAGATCGAGAACTGTAGCTCGAAAAAATGATGTTAAAGAAATACTCATTGATGCAACTTGAAAAACTTCCGTGATAACTGACGACAAAACAGAGAGAAACCACTTTTCTAATCAAGCAAGTAAAATATGACACTCTATATTGAAATATGCATGGATATTGTTGTATGTCACTTGAGTGTCATGTGTTGTTTAGGTCGCTTATATTTAAAATTAAAAAAACTTTTCTGTAATTCTAAAAAAGCTTTACAGAAAAAATTTATTACAAAAAAAAAATTATTCCCCAAATTTTTTTTTCTAAAAATTTATTTAGAATTTAGATTTTTTTAGAATTTATTGCTTTCAGTTTTTATGGATATTTACTTTCATAATACTATCACAAACTGAAGTATTAATTTGTAATTTTATGATAATTAAATTAGCGAATAAGTTTTTTACAGCTCTTCGCAATTTATTTCTTTAAATCGATATTATATGAAGTGACTCACACACGTTTCTTTTTGAATTCTTTACTTTGAGTACTTTGTTAATTAATGACACTTAATTAGTGGTGAGTTCAGCCTAATAATTTTTCTTTGGGAAGATGACGCGTACGGTTCTATTCGCAAAAGTTATTCAGAAAATAACAGCTTTGCTTTCTGAATTTTCAATATAATGATACATCTAACCAGGTAAAAGGAAAACGTTTGTGTGATGGAATTTATTTTCTTTGTGTTTTGTAAGCCGTCAGTTTTGTAATTGTCAATGTTTGTGACAAATTATTCACGTAAATATGTTTACTTCATAAAGCAGTGTACTTAATCGTGACTCACTAATATAAACTACTAGCTGAAGTACCCGTCTTTGACGGGTTAGTACATGCAATGCAGATTTTCAAAAACCGTGAATTATCGTACAAAGAATGGAATTAGCAGATGGGCCAATGTATAGAAAGCAAATTTAAAGCTCCCATGTATTGTTACAAGATTCCAGGCTACATAGTGAAATTAGTGACTCAGACTAAACAATAGAGAAACAGTTTATTTTCAAAATTAAGGTTTTCTTTTAGAGGAATGATACGCGAAAAAACTTTTTTCGCGTACCTCATACCTCAAAAAGATTTCAAATTTTCAGAAATTTCAACGCCTGTAATTCAAACTCTTAACCACCCCTAAGGCAGAAAAAAAAAAACTTGCCATCACATCTTGCCTTTTGCTGTTTTATCGGTTAATACGAAAAGATTTTTCCCACCCATCGACCTCATTTTAGCCAGGTTCGACTGTATTTAACAAATTTGCATTTTATTCTCTTAGATTTCTTCTACGTATAATGGACGGCAAATGTTTTTCAAAATCTTATTTATTTATTTTTTTAATTACGTCGGAAAAGTTCAAACACCACTATTTCCCTAGTAGCACAGCTAGTTCAAAAGACATTCACCCTGCGTTCTCATAACGCAGGCTGAACGTCGTTTGATCGTCTTTTGAATTAGTTGTGCTACTGGGATTTAGCTCAATATCCTTGCCTATAGATAAATTTTTTTATTAACTATAGGTACTTGAATAATCTCTTCTCATGTCACCAAATTTCATTTCATTCGCTTTAGTCGCAATTCTATAATGCGCGAACAAAAACTGACGTATTTTGAATACATTTTAGCAAAATCTCAAAATATAATCAAAAATTTTAAAAATTCGAAGCCTATAAATTGAGTGACTACCTGTCATGTCACATAATTTCATTTTCTTTGTGATGCTCGAACAAAAAAGGCCTCACGGACAGAATAACAGAACGATAGGCAGATATACTTCTTTTTGACGGTGATACTGGGTTCCCAGATCCTTGAAATGAACAGAAATCACAAAGTATTTGAATTCTAATGCATAGACAAAAGACTAGTTTTATTTATGTATATTACCTTTTAAGTGATAAAATTTCCAAAATAAAACAACTTATAAGAATATCAAAATCCCTGAGTAAACCGATATGCACTTATAAACTGATATTTGAAGCATATTTTTGCCGCGAAATAATAGACCTCGTAGTTCATGAGAATAAAATATTCTGTTTTATAAGGTATATTTGTCAGGATGATATTGTTAAACGCCAGAGGGGTATCGGAATATAATTTTAAAATGTTATTACATTCCAAATAATGAATCCTTTTATTCCGTGGATATATTACGTTGTATGGATACATTATGTTGTAGATACAGTTTAATTTATAGGTGTACATTTATTGCAATGAAATTCGTGTGTTAGTTACATTTAAAATGCAATAATTATACAATCTTTATCCTATGCTAAAAGTAAGAATAATTAAGAAGATAATTATTTCACACGTAAGATTATAAATTTTAAAACTGCTAGAGTAAGGTTTTATTTTTCCTAATTTCATTGTTTTTGTTTATTGTTAATTTTTTGAAAATAAAATATTGAGTACTTAAATGAAGTGTTATAATTCACGAATGTACCTACAGGTATGAGAGTATAGCTGGATTGGTCACTAAATTGTAGGTGTCGGTTAAATTAAAATTAGCGCAAATAAAATGGCATTGGTTTGACAAAATAAAATTAAAAAGAATGATTATTCAAAATTTCGCAAGCAAAAAAAGTCAAATTACTATTAATTACATTTTGAAATAATAAGTACCATTTTTAAACAATAAACGAAGTTGGTGGAACTTTAGTATTTACCGAAACAAAGTATACGCAACAAAACTTTGTTTGAGTCTGTCTTATTTTAAAAAAAATTCTGATTTAATGTCGGTTTAAAAGATATTTTTAGAAAAATGTAAAAGAAAGATATGCTAGGAAAATGTTAATTTTATTTCAAAACGTTTCAAAACACAAGATCTATATAAAGTTTTGGAATTAAAAAACTTAAGGAGAAAATTTTTAGTTGAAAAGTTTAAACTATTCCCCAAAATACTTAAAAATACATGAAATTCAGGTAAATAATTTAATATTTATTCATATTATTTTTTTAAAAAGGCATTTAATTTCAAGGAGAAAATAACAGCAATTCATTGCAATGAAAGAATTATATTGAACGTTATTTTATTTTACACATCTGTTGTTATTATGACAGCTGGATGTTTTCAAGCTTATAAAAAAAAATGGAAGTTTTAAAAATACTACGAACAAACAGACTATTATTGGAAGACCGAAAATTAATTTGTATCTATGAATAAATTATTTTGTGATACATTATAATCTAACATAGAGCATTTTTTGTTCGTGTTTCACACTGTCTTATTTACCACAGACTTCTAATATTTTTAAATAAATAATTCTTTCTATAAAATTCCATTAAAAGATATATGAAGCCAATTCAAGTTTGAATTAAATGCGTTTGTTCATCATGTAAGAAGGTATTGCATAATTAGTCTCTATGCTAAGAGAGTACCTTTTTACCCACGTGAGTTTTATTTTGAATTAAGGTGCGTTTAAAAAAAATTCTATATTTTTATTTAACTGTCACACCATCATTTTCTATAAATATCTTTTAGCATTAAACGTGTTTGTAAGTACACTTTAAAAATGCATTTCATTGTGAGAAGCCTGTAAGACCTCATTTGTTCTATGGAGGGAAATATCTTACCAGAAAATACTAAAAATTCAGTTTTTATCATGCTACTCGTAGTTTCTTTTATAATTCTATTTAAGTGATTGAAGATAAACATTTTTAATCATTTTTGGTTTTTTTAAACATTGAATCCATAGCTGCCAAACTTCTCGATTTCTTCGGGAGATTTTCCACCACAATTTTAAACAGTTTTAATTTGCATTAAATTTTGGGGTTATTTTAAGCATGAATTTCTAGGTAAAAATTAGTGGTGGGAAATCCCAAAGAAATCGGGAAGGTTGGCAGCTATGTGACTCTAATAGTCTTGCAGTTTCATAGCTTTGTAAAGTATAGCAACATGAAAAATCTACTACTATGCTTTGAAATAAAAGAAGGACTTGGTCAGCTGAGACTCTGTTAGAGAAATTCCAATTGCAAAATATACAAATTCAATTCGTGCTTCTCAGAAACATTAAAATTTCTGAAATTACCCCCCCCCCTCCCTTAATTTATTACTTGCGTTTCAGGGTATTTCACTTTCCTATCTCATGAATAACGAAACACATTAAAGCAAAGGGAGTGCCTTGGTCGCAGTTGTATCGTTTTATTGTCTTTGTTTTAATGCATAAAGTTTGAGTTGGCAACACAGAAGCATGAATTATACGTTTATCACTTTTAAAAATAACATAAAATAGTGGGAAATTGCAGTTTAATACTTTATACTTAAAAAAATATAATATTTATGAACAGCTTAAAAAAAAGTTACTGCAAAATTAAAGACTATCCGTAATAACTCTTCAAATTCTTGTACATTATACTCTTGAAAACGTAAACCTGCGAGAGCTAAGAAACTCTTTGACAAAGATTTTAAAAATACAGTATTTCGATAAATGAGTATATGTTTTGATTATTCAGTAAACTTTTCAACGGGAGCTTTTATTTTAGAGCAGTTTCTTAGATTTTCATAATTTGAATAGGCTTATTGTTTATATTACATATAAAGAGGCATTCTAAATATGTTTGAACCTGACATGATTTGTTTACATGTTATTATGCTATAAGAACAACGCGTCACATATCGTTTCATTTACTTACTCATTGTTCCATTATTTATTATTTATTCATTACTTTTATTTTTTCTCACTTTTAAAAATCTACACAGGTCTCAGAGCATCAAGTCATACTGATATGTGAATTTGAGAAAGCACATTGAGTTTAGCATACAAAAATAACCTAAAAATATGAATTTTCTAGCTTCTTAATTCCCTTCAAAAATATGGATCAAGGTTCAATTCTTAGTAACTAAACTTTCGATTTAATTTAACCCACAAATCTTTTCTTGAAACATGGTTCTGCCAAAAAAGTGCTTCAATTCATCTTTGTTTCGAAGTTTTCAATCAAAACAGCACTAACGTGTGATTAATTGTAATTCCAATTTTTGTATGCTACAAGTATCTACACGGGGAAAAAAAAATTAAGGTAGCACTCAAGGAGGTAAGTTACAGAAGGGCGGAACCTTTCTTTAGCATGGGAGGTGTTATAGGTTAATGGTAGTAACTACTTTTTCGCGCTAAAATAATTGGCTAATTAACTTCTTTTTGAATCTTCTCACATAACGTGAAAAAAATCACATGCTTCATCGTGATGAATCCAATATACGGATGGGCTCCCACTATACCTTTATTTTCTTAGTGTTCGCAATTTTTCTGTCATTTTCATTTCATTTACCTGACAGGCTGTTATCACTTACCAGGAATCTACTGAATGCGTGGGTGAAATTAATAGCTATGGTTTAAAATTCTTCTCTGAAGAAAAAATTGCGGCCAACATACTTGATCTATGCACTTGTATTTCGCGTATAAAAGTGTAGGAAGCTTATCTAACTTGTTATAAATTGGGTTCGCTTTAATTGTCATAGACTTCCCAGTTTCAGCATTCAGTATTTCTTTTATTAAGGAGAGGAAGATTACCAAGTAAAGCTTCCCTGGGGGCGTTTTTACATTAAAAAATAATCTGTTGTGATAAAGACGTGATAAAACTTTAACATTCATGAATACAAAGTTAAACTAAATGTAAACGTAATATTTTCTTTGGATATGGTACTCTCCAAATATAAAACACTTAAACAAAATCTAAAAGTTGTCTCTGCTATTATTAAATTTAGTATTAAAGATTAAATACAAAAATACCTTTCTTTTGAATGAAAATAAAGAAACTTGTTACTTTAAGCAGAAATAATAAAATATTTCTAGAAGTTTTGAGTTTTAATTAAAGCACGTGTAATTACCAAACTGGATATTCTCCTAAAATTATTTCCTTGAGAAAATATTCTCCTCTGAGGAAAGGACATGCGACAATTGCTGAAAATGTCATTGATTCTCTTTGTAATCTCATCTTACAGATTGCCGAATTATTTGACTGTGAAAGATCATCCACGGAACGTCAGTATTCTTATTCCCTGAATAACAGTCACTGAAGCAGAATATAATAATTGGTTCGATTTTAATGTGTGGTGTATGAAATGTTTTATGGGGATACTTTTTTATTGCTAGTATAGTTACTTAATCATAATAAATGCCTTATTTTATATCTGAACAGCATAAAACGTGGAAAGTTTAACTATTGCAGCAGCAGCATGTATACAGGAAGTTGCAAAAATACCTGAGAGAATTGTATAGGATAGTAAAGGGAACGGAGACGAATCAGTATAACAGTGAAAGGCCAGAGAGAAATACATTTTTCCAAACCGATAACTATTTAACTAAAGGTGTTAAAATGTTAGTCAACTATCCCTGATAAGCTTTATTACAAACAATTTTATTATCCGAAATTTGTATAATTCAAAATGAAATAAGATTTACAATTATTGAGTTCAGTTCATTTTCTTTCCTTTTTTTGAGTTGTTGCTGTGGGATTACGGTTAATTATCTACACGCGAAATCTTGGGCGAGGGAGGGTGACTTCGAAGGGGTCCTAACTTGTATTTACGCTAAGTTTCGGAGAAAACCACGGAAAACTCCGAATGGCTAGGTTGGCGGACCCGACCTTGATTTGAACCAGGCACTTTCCGTCTCCTAGTTCAAAGCGCTATACGCTAGGCTACTGGTAGGGTCTTTTTTTATTGAAGAAGTAGCCAGTCTTCTTCTTCTTTTTTTTTCAGAAGAAATAGCCATTTATATAGCATCGTTTGGAAATTTCATAATCAATCCAACACCTGTCGTAAAGTGGTTACTAACAGGTGTATGACACTGATGTTTTAGACCCTGCATCGCAACAGAATTCTGAATCGTCTTAATTTCTTCTATCGCCCTTTGTAGTTGTGCCATATATAATTTGAAGTATCCTCGATAACTTCTAACTAGATTGAGAGAACATCAAATAGCGAATTTAAAACATTAAAAAATATAATTTATTTATTATTATAAAAATGTACAACCGACCATTTTTAAACCGTAAATATATTTTAAAAAATTTATGTCGTCATAGATTCACGTATTTTTTAAATTTTCGTTATTAATATCAAATAGTCGCTTATTTCTTTTCTGTTTTCTGCTGTGTGACTTTTTCTTACTGTAAAATTTGTGAAGTCATATTGATTCGCTGTTTCACACTCTCTCTGTTTGGATACATTGGATAAATACCTTCAGAAATTAATTTAAATGTTTGGTTTCAAGTGGTTGCGTTATAGATCTAGTAATATGATTACAATGAACAAAGCAAAATTTATTGTCGTACCAATATAAAGAAAATCCCTCCTGAAGTTTTAATTCGCATTTTCCTTTTTTAAAAATTACTGTGGATAAAAACTGTCTAACAGACAAGAAAGTGTCTATGAAAATTTTGGTGGATAAAATAATTCTGTAATTTTAAATCACAGTTTAAGCATATTTAACATTAGGGTGAGGTGGGGTAATTGCGACCAGCGGAATTTTAAAACGATCTATAAATGATAAGCTTACCAAAAATATTTAGCATAAAGCTTATAAAGTATTTTTCAAGATAGATATCTTTCATCATTATTAAGTATTTTTAAGTTAGTAACAATTGAAAAACAAACATCATCTCAGCATTTTCAATGAACAGATTTCATGGTTTGCTGTTCAAAGTTATTTGTCGTAAAAGGAAAGTTTTTCTAGGCAAGAAAATTTATATTAAAAAGTAGGTTGGTAATGTATTTAAGAGTTGCTTTTTCATAATCATATAATCATAAAAACAGACGACACAACAAGAACTGTAGCATTTACACTGACTTATTTTCATTTCTTAATTTTGAATTTATATTGTATTTAAAAATTTAAAAAAAATAATTAATGATTTCTTTTAATTTTTCCAACAATTCTTATAGTCAATGGTTTTCCTTTTATAAAAAGAGTGACTTGAAACACATCTTGGCAGCAAGAGGCCACTTTGATTTAATAAGTAGAAATTATAACCATATTACTCAATCTGTATCAATTATTTCCACACCAGAGTAAATTTATCCACTAAAAAACAAGAATAGTAGTCTCAATTGCTCCAATAAAAGTTGTAAGCGTAAGTATAAAAGAATCACGTGCTCATAATTATCCCAAGGGTAGACGTAATTTTTTTCCATTTTGTGAATTTGTTTGGTCAATGACTTCCGCCTCCATAAATTTTGAGCAAATAATTCTGCAGAAACAAAATTTGGACTAGGTATTTTTAAAATGTCAATGTTTCCCCTTAATCAATGAAACAAATATTTTCCCTATAATTAAAGCGTTAAAAATTCACAAAGTTGAAATTCGTAAAAAGGGGTCGTATTTACCCCATGTGATCCTACTTATTTAAATGAATGAAGGTGAATGGAGTGGTTAAAATATTAAAATGAAGGTAAAAGGAATGGTTAAAAAAATTACTTAGTGTTTCTCGAAAAATTAAGAGTTGCTTAAATTTCTACGTATTGTTCATTAAGCTTGTTACTTAAAAATTTTAAAACCTTTTTTAAAAGTTACTCAGTAATTTACATAAATTTTTTTCTCAAAATTGCTTTTTAAAAGTAGTTCGCAGTGTGCACCCGCTCAAACAATATTGTAGTGTGAATCGCTTTTCTCTATCTAAATTTCGTGAATAACTATTTAGTTGTTCAAAAATTTTACGATTAGTGAAATTGACAAATGATATCTTACATTAAATAAGAAACTTGATCAAAAGAGCTTTTCGTATTTGCAAAAGGAAGATGAAAAGTCTGACACAGTTGTATGTGCACCTCGTATACATAAAAATATACTTCGATCAAATGTTGCAAGATAATGAAAGTTAGATAAATTTATAAAGAAAAATTCTGCGCAATTTTAGTAAAATAGTACTATAAAATGCATTAGGGTGCTTTATAAAAAATTTGTAACATTTTGATGTATAAATATTCGGATATTGTGAACAGCATTCTACATTTTACAAAAGTACCCTGCCGAAATTTATCTTATAGAAAACAATGTTTTTTGAATTTTCTTTTTAAGCAGCAAAATATTCATTCGAGTTTTCAAGAGTTTCCCAAGAAAGAAACGCAAAACTAACTCATTGCAGCATTTTATGCATCCATTCAAATCAACTAAATCTGGAAACAGAATAAAAAAAGAATCCTTGTTGCATGTATTGTTGTTGTAGAACAACTCCGTAGTCCGCAAAATTATTTAACAAAGTTTCTTTAGCGGCAATTTAAAAACTCTTTTCTCTCTCCGTTTTCGGAAGGCTAAAAAGAAAAAGATGGCTAAAATAAAGAAATAAAAAAATTACAGTGACAGGATCTTTGTTCTTCTGTTTATCTAAGCGCAGCTCAATTATACCTCATTGACCAGCCCTTTTCCTCCACCCCGCTGAAGAAAGAGAAAAATCTCTCGCATAGGAAATTAATGACGACTTCTGAGATAGATTACTCCTGTTTTTCGTTCAGTTTTTTTTCCCATTATTTTTTTCTCTTCTGACAGCGGCACCCCAAGCAGCGACCCTAGCAAAACAGAGCACCCCTTAATTAACCTCTCTTCTGTTCTTTGGGATAGGATAAAGGCGCTAATGAATTTGTACTATTACTTGTAAAACTCTTCTTTGCTTAGGAAAATGCAAGGAATAAAGTAAGAGAAGAGAAGTGACAAAAGGAAAGGAAATTTTCTGAAATAGACATATCATGTAATGTTTCATATAGCTGTACTTAATAGTTTAATTCGAATGCAAATCTTGGGATATTTTTTTCCGTCAATGCTGTTTGGTAAAAGTTTCAGCGATATTGTACACTTTCCACTGTATATGCAATTGCAGGTGTTATACTGGGTTGTTGTACATACTCTATTATTCTAGTAAATTACAATTACAGAAATACTCTCATTTAATTTTTTTAAGAATTCATCTCTATTCAAAGAACAAACATTTTCTTATGAAGCTATGATGCAAAATTTTACCTTTGTATCGATCTCTTTTACTAATAATTGAATTTATTTAAATACGGATAAGCAAAGGTAAAACAAGTTACGTAATTGTCAAGATTTTACTATTAATATTTGTGGATTTGTGATTGATCTTTATTATGTTTCCTTTTAAATATCTCATAAATGACAGCGGTGAATGTGTTCAAATTAGCTATAGTTCATTTAGTCTTTTTCAGCGCAGCTATAAAACACTAAATAGTGCAAAAGTATTGAAATATGATTTATTATATTCATTTTGAATACACCAGTTTCTTCATTATTGATGTATCTGGATGAACAATAAGATAGATAATAAAAATAATTTTCAGTTCCCACATTCGATTATAAAAGTAGTATTTAACGAGTGTATTCACCATTAAGTGTTCTCTCTCTCTCAGATGGCGGATAAATCCACACTACAGTAACAACCGCTTTTAGAAACTTGAATGGTCAGTCCAAGATTCATATTCACCTTTATCTGTGACGAAGCAGTTACTTCATCTGTGGAAACTTAACCACCAATTTAAAAAAAAGCTGTACCCGTTCGCATCACGTGGAAGATGTTTATTTCTCGCCATACAAAGTGACTCCACATTAGGGCTGTAGAGTGTTTACTATTAAACAACTCAATCCTTGACAGTGGTAGGCAAAGCACTGAGCAGTTAGCATTAGAGTTATATGGATACATCATTCTTCAATTAGCAAAACTTTTTTATTTTATGCGGATATTTTAGATTCCCTAGCAAAAAGAAAAAAAAAAAACATTGTACGGCGTATAAAAATATTAATAAATAGAGATCGCGTACAAATTGCATTGCGATGTCAATCAACGATAAATCAAATATTGGAGAAGTAATGCAAGCTAATGCAAGAATACGACTTGTTGATTAAGAATAATAGAAAAAGCTTGTTTTAAACAAAGTAAAATGTTATAATTATTTTAAGCAGACTGGACTGATATTTTAAAATGAAGCATTGGTGTTTCAGTGTTATTTTTGTTCAACAACACACAGGCCAGTGGATTACAAAAGAGTATTGAACAACCTATCAAATTTAAAAACTCACAAAATCGTTTTATTTATATTTATTTTTTCATTTTATTTTTAAAGATGAACGAAATTCATATTTCATGATGTAGCAAAAATCCATATAAAATATTACTTATGAATGTGGTAATTTAAGTTTTTTTAACTTCTGCCAAAAGAGTCTTTCTTTAAAAAAAATCTTGACCGGTGAGTAATGTTACATTTCTAAATCAAACTCTTTTTAAAATAATTGCTTACAATTGTTCTCGCGAAGATATATAATTGACGCTGTAATGTTGGCTATGTAGGAAAAATTACACAAAAATTCGAGACATTAAATGACACATTTTTTATTCGTTGTATAAAAAAGGATATAGGATGGGTGAGATCATGTTTAAGTTACATTTCGAACCCCAAAAATTTTGTTTATGACCTTCCTACTATTTGCTTAAGGCTACGAGCAAAACCTTGATCTCAATGACTCATCTAAATCAATCAAGCACGAACATTACGCTTGAAAAGAAAATTTATTGTTACGATTTCATTCCTTTGCTAAGTTAAAACAGTATTATTGCGATAATGATTAAGCAAGTATTATGGGGCGCTCTTTTCTGGAACATCGTATCTGCAGCGATGATCATTTTCAGCGTGATACCTGAAAGAGTAGATATCTTCAACAAACATGTGTATAAAAGCACTGAAGTACACTTTTATTGAATTTGGATTCTAAAAAACATTCACGCGTGTAAATTTTTTAAACATAGCATTACATAGTAAAATATAAAACAAGATTCAGAGTTCACTTTCGTAGCTCAAACCTATCTTTTATCCAGAGATGCAAGATAATCAATACAGGTATTTCTAAAGATTTATGCCTCATCAGAGAAACAGAGTAATCATCTCTCATCAACTATTCACAGATTATTCAAAGTACTCTTTTATTTTTTTTTATGAAAGAGACAATTGCTAATATGACTTGGAGTGACAAACATTGCAGTGTAACAGAATATTAGGGTAACTCGATAAAATGAAAAACCGACTTCACTTCAGATCTAAGCAAAAACATATGGAATTCCATTACTCCACATTCTAATGCAGCGTTTTACTTCATTAATTACACTGAGGAGATGACATTGTTATTTTTCATTGGCGATGGTTTATCACAGGCATTTTATTTTTAATTCAGATACTTGAATTATTTTTATTTAAGGGAAATGGATTTCAGTATTTTCACCGAAACACAAATTAATTCTTCACTGCACTGCTTTAATTTTTTTTAAATGTATAAAAATTTGCACTTATTTGGTAAAGTTGATTGATGGAAACTGGGAATTTTTCATACCTCCCTTTGGGATAACACAAAGGTCGCATAAACAAACGTCGCAAAATCTAACTACGAAAGGTCAAGAAGGCCTTAGTAAAGTTATCTATGTCAAAAAAAAAAAAAAAAAAAACTCGAAAGGGAATAATTTTATTTTATAGCTTTTCAGTAGAATACAAAAGTGTAATTTTTTACAAGAATAAACCTGCTAATTTAATTTTACTTCCAATTATAATTATTTTAATAGATCATTGAGCAATGCACTTATGCAAGAGATATAAGATCTCGTCATTTAGAATTTTTCTATAAAAAATAATAAAAGTCCTGGTATTCAAAAGGCCATTTTGTATTGCCTGCGAAATAATATCGTTTAAATTTGCAATGAAATTTTACAGCTTACTTATTTTGAAATTTTTATACGACTTAGAATTCTGATTTATATTGTTGAGTTAAAAAAATTATTCCACCATACGTTGACTTTCACATCTATTTATCAGTTTTGAGAATTAGTGAATAACACAGTCATTTCTTCCCATTCATGTATTGAAACGATTGTCTTCCCCATGAACAAATACGTATTTTAAGTAATGAATAACTGAATCTCTTAGATGTTTATGATGGATCAAAGGCACTAAATAAAATGGAGAAAAATAAAACCGTTTAATAACATGTAGAATGATTTGTTTAAAATAGATTAATAGACCTGTGCAAGAAAGATTTTCCCTACAGCATCTCCTGTCACATTTTAGACCCTACAATTACACAGAATTATTGTTGTTTGTTCACAAGGTAGTGGGTTCGAATCCCTCCTAAGATAAATGTGTTAGATCTAGTCGTATGGATTTGGCTCTCAATTGAGTGTCGCAGAATCATTAGTCACTAAAAGCATAAGAATTTTAATAATTTAGCAAAGCAAAGAGAAGGCACGCACACACGCACAAAAGCACACTGAAAAGCAAAAAAGCCCAGGAGTTATTAATAATCAATTTCTGAAATGCCATAGTTAAAACTCAATATTTTTCTGAATGTTAAACTATGTCACAGTGAACATGAAAACCATGTCTACTCAAAGATAAACACCTCCTAAAGCAAGTTACATTTTAGAAATTATTAGGTCACATTTCACGGTGCTAAGCAATAATTTTTAAAGGATATTTGCAACAGAAAAAAAAGTATTTTATCAGATTAAAAAAGATATTCACAATCTGGATGATTTTCGAAAATGCGTAAAATATTTTGAGCATATGAAAAATGATCCGAAATTAAATCATTCAACGAAAAAATAATGCTCTTTGAACTGTATATCTTTCATCGCATTTTTATATGTGGGTATAATCATATTATTCTTTATAATAGCGTCATCAAATGTCGTTGTTAGAGGCATTTTTATTTCGCGGTGCTTTATTAAAGCAATATCTGGAAAATAAAACAAGGAATTTTGGTTAATTTAAAATAAAGAATATCATTACTGTTTCTTTTACTTTTCAGAACAATTGGTATTTTGATAGGAAAAATATTATTGATTAAAGAACTCCAAAAAATGTCCAATATCACCAAATATTTTCTTTTCGAAGTTCTAGCTTCAGTAGCAGGAAGCGGGGGTGGGGGGTGGGTGGGAACAGAAGCAAAGAGAAAAGAGAAAAGATCACGCAAATAGGGAAAATATGTTAATAAATGGTGTAGGGAAGGAAGTGAAAACATTAATGAAAAGTCTTAAATTGAGATAAAAAGAATTTTCGGTTTGCACTGTAATATCAGTGCCGATGTTTCGTTTAAAAACTGATAATGACTAAAAAGAAAAAAAAAAAAAACAAGAATGCAACGGAGGATTGTTTTTAAGTATTTACACGCTGTTCTTCATTATGCTTTAAACACTCACAATTGAATGTGCTAAATAATTTTAAATTAGAGTTTTAAGGTACTGTAGTGATAAAATATAGATTGGCGATATGTTCATGCATTTTCGTATTTAATATAAGTATAAAAATATAATTTGTGTGACCTGTTTTGCTGCAGTACTTAAATATTTTAAACATTTTCACTACATATTTTAAAACACGGGAATTTTCGTGTTATTTTTAATTCAATAAATAACACTTCATTATAACATTACAATCATTACAATTCTTGTGATGAATGGCAAAATTAATTGAATTTTCTTAGTTATTAAATGAAATAGTTTTGAATTCATAATTTTTCGTAAAAATATCAAACAGATTATATGATGTTAAATACAATTTATATTGCATTCGTAATTTTCTACAACTATATGTTTACCTCTTGAAATAGAATATCTGAAAAATAGTAGTCATTAAATATTCTTATTACTTTATTACTGACAGTTAAGTTTTACTTTGCTTTTTCATACATAAAAAATGTCTTTTTTTCAGCTTTATGAATTTTAATAAATCAATAATTTGAATCTATTAGACTACTAAGAGGGAAATTAGTGTGCTCCACAAAAATGTATAAAAAATGAGGATTAAGGTAAGTTCAATTGAATTTCATTACCTTGGAAAACTGTTATTGGAACATAAATATTGAATTCAGTGCAGCATATCTCAAGCCACTTTCTTTCTTTCTTTTTTTTTTACTCTTGCATAGATTGAAATATGAATGCGAAATGTCAAGAATTGTCACCACCATAAAATTACGAAATAAAAAAGACTTTTCTAATGTTAAAAATTAATAGAACTTTAGTACTAAATTCATAGATTTTTTCTCCATTAAAAATATTACAATATTATATGTTGAAATAGGCAAAAGTATGTGACAAAGATTCTTTGTATCTAGACCTTCATCCTCGTATATCATTTATTTCATATTAATGATCCCAAGTATAAGTGAAAGAAGTTCAAATCCAATTCGTTAATATTTCGCAAATGCAATAACTTTTTGAAAACAAATAGTACAGAGTATTTCTTAATAATATAGGGTACTGATACTCTGATTTCAAATGTAAGGAAAATTTCAAAATTTGAATTTAGTTTTAATTTCTCATATAATGAGGTGAGTCTAGATAAGATAGGAAAATGGACAATATGAGCATTCACCTGCAATTCCTATTTGACCTGAGGTGGCGGCAAAGTGGAGGCAAGTGGTGGTGGCGGCAAGTTGGATGACGTAAAACAATTGGTATACTATCACATCGATTGCATACATTTCTTTTTCTTAATTTCTATTATTCGCTTATATTTACCTATTATTGCTGAAACATTTCTAGTAAAATGTCAAACACAAACAAACATTCAATATACATTTAGAAACATTTACAACTTGCAATTTAGTATTTTGAACCCAAAGCTGTATTGAACAAGTACATTGATGTGTATTGAAATATTCTTAAATCATATTTTAATGCAGCTTTATGTTAGAAATTGAACAAGGATTTTTTTAGAAATACTTTTAGCAGAAAATTACATTTGCATGAATGTTCTGTTTTACTATAACTATGCCGAGTGTAAAGTTGCTCTTGTGTTGCTTGTAAAGTTTGAGGTTTTGTGGAAATACATTAACCGCGATATTGTAATCATCTTTAATTTTCACAGGAAGCATACCTTATTTAAAGTCACTGGTGCGAAATACTGTTAGCGTATATGATATGGAAATAATATTAGCGTATTTACTTAAACAATAAGGTTATAAACTTTAATATTCTCCTTAGAGCATGCTTAAAGACGGAAATAATATAAAGCCGCTCATGTCATAGTATAAAGCAGTCAGTTTTCTTTTTACCATTTGTTTTTTTTAACTTTCTGTATTATCCGATACAATTTTTTTTTCACTTTAGCCTTAAAAAAAGGGCATAAAGCAAAGTTCTTGTAACTTTATAATATATTCCGATGGAAATAAAGAACTTACTCATGTATTCTGCCAATCCGAAATCGCGTTTCTTTCGATGGAGTGAGTCGAATCAACTAGAGGAAAAATTCCGATCAAACTGTTAAAAAAAAAAAAAAAAAAAAACGTGGTGACAATTTTTTCCTTCTCCAACTCATGAAAGCTTATTCGACAAATATTGTTCTCTTCCTAGCTAAGTTGACACGAGCATAGATGGCTTTCTGATACAATATGCATTCATGAGATCTTACACTTTTGCTTTTCGAGAGTTTGCTGCCATCACTACGTATGATGCTCGTATCATATATACGTATGAGAATAAAGGAGATGTATTCTTTTACATTGGGAATGCTCTGAGAAGGAATGAAGAAAAATGAAGAGTTTTTTATGCGTACGTGTTGGATTTGAGTTTTTTTAATGGCGTCTATCTTTTTGAGTGCTGCAAATCTAGAGATTTTTGCGGATAAAATATTCTTTCTTTCGTTTTATCTTGCACTAAAGTTTTTTTTTTAAATGATCAGGGTAATACATGAATTTTTGTGCATAGATTGAAGCTTAAGACGTGTATGTCTATATCGCTTCCAATGTAGATCATGTTTTGGTCCCCGCATAAAAAATATCCATATTCGAACTTTTATTCTCTGTTCGAATTCTATGTAAATTAAAGAAATAGTGCTTTTACTTAAAACAATGCAAAATAATGAAAAAAGATATAAGCGTGTATGGTGCGATGAACAACAGTATTAGTTTCAGTACTAGTTAACACGTAGATATTATAAGATGAGGCTTTTTGTCATCCAAATGCTAACTTCCAGTCAATATAACAATTATTTTTTAATTATAGCTACCAAACTGTTTGTTTTCTTTTATCAATTAGCTACTCTTTCTAAAGTTAGACGTTTCAAACTCGCTAACGTAAATAGAAATAACAAAGAAGTTTTAATAGTTACTTAAAGTCTTCAATAAAAACTAGATATAATAACTTAACTATGAGAAAAAATTCATGGAATGTACAGGTGAAGAACAATTAAGTATAAAATATTTAAATAGCATTCTTGTCTATATAAGATTCAGTAGCTATCGAGATAGAACTATAAAGCTATTGCGGCTGCAAAATATTTTGACACGAGTTTACTCAATATGCCTTTAAAATGGATTCCTTGCTTAAAGAAAATTTATGTTATGTTGACTAACGTTGAATGATATGAAGTATAGATTTATCAAAGTTGTAGGGTAAAGATTTTGAAAAATTAAGAAAGAGATGAAAAGATTTATATACCACGCATTTTGAAATATATATCTTTCCAGTAGCCAACCTCTTTTACTTTCAATCCTGTGCACATATAATATCGAATTTTTTACATGATAAAAACTACAATTGAGTAGTAAGAATTTGTTCTTGCAAAAATGTACTTTTCAACCTTTGAAAAATGCAATGAGTGTCTACCGTTGTTGCCATTTGATATTTATAACTAAGTATGAAATCAACTAATAATACTTTTATAAAATATGTGAATTTAAAATTTCAAGTGAATGTCAACATAATTGTTTAAACGAATGAATATGATATTTAGTAACTAAAATTTAATGATTATAGTTCTATAATAATATTATTATTAAATATTTAACACAGCTTAAAATAAGCTATTTAAATCTTTTTATTCGGAAATTAATGTATGGTGCTAGAAAAATACACACTGTTATAAAATTGTAAGACCAGACCAGTAACAATTTTCCCATTTCTTGACAAAACAGCACTCCGACCTTTCGGTCGCTTGAATGTTCAAGGTAAAATGTACATTTACCTTGATAATTTTCCTTTTAAATGCATAACAGAGTTACGAAGGTTTATGGAAGTCAAAGCTACTTATCCAGTACTCATAAATTTACCATGAAGTGCTACTTTATGCATTTCATCAATATTTTTATTCTAGAATTTGTACCATAGAAAACTTCTTTTACGATTATTTCATTTAGAAGTATACGTACTTAACACAGGTACTCTTAGCAACTTATTTCTAATATTTAATTCCTTTAAAATCTTTTTACTATAATGATTTTGTAGCAACAAGTACTCGACGGAAAATTTAATAGTCTCTCTCTAATACTTAATTAAGTAATCCGGCTATCATTCGATTCCCCAGACATCCATTTAAAAGAAGCATGACTCATTTTGGTCATGGTGCTTTAAAATGGTTATCTGTTTGAGCATATAATTTTGGGGTAAGAAAAATGCATTTTAACTTTACATTTTGGAAGTAAAATTCACATTTTCCTGTATGGGTTTTCATTCTTAAATACTGACTGATTTTCGTGATTTTGCAATTTATGTAGTCAGTATTTAATGTTATTCTGAAGGCATGATTGTGAAATAAACTACAGTGTAAGAAGATATTTTAATCTATGATTTTTTAAATTTGAAATTTCAAAAACTAGTAAGGAATGCATCATGTATCGTTTATACTGAGTGCATTGTTATAGGAATGCACATATACTATATACATAGCCATGAAATTTTATTTATAAAGAAAACTAGGTTTCATATTACAGGGTGTTCATAATTAAAGTTTCGCTATTCAGAGATATGTGCAACGAAAAATACTGGTCAGAAAGATACCATATTTGCAGAAATCTTTAATGAGATCATGAGATAGAGTTTTGCTTGAAAAAAAAAATCACTTCAAAAATCACCACCAGGTGGCACTTTACTGAGTTATGATTGTTTATATGCAAGTTCTCCCACCTCGCAAAGGCATAAAACATTTATTTCACAACCCCTCCGTTCTTTTCTTTGCTTGAAAATGGATATTTGTCTGTTTTATTCACACTAAAATGCTGTGAAACGTCATCTGGTGTTGATTTTTTGTACAATTTTTTCCAAGCAATTCTCTTTCGTATGTAGGTTTCTAGTTGTATTTCTGATCAGTAGTATTCGCTGTACACAGCTCTGAAATACACATATATAAATTTCCCTGATGTCCCAAAAATGACTGATGGATTTTATAAATCAATAAATAAAAAAAAAGACGGAATGCGATAGATATGTATCGTTTGCGGCCTTATGCATAGGAAATTAGGGAATTTTATCCCACCAAATTTAAATTTAGTTAACATTTTCACACACAGGTGGCGCTGAAAAATGAAAAAATGAAAATTTTGCAAGGACTGTTGCAAAAAACTAAACAATAACATTTTCAATGTAACCCCCATTTGCTGCAACAACGTGGCGCAATCTGAGGCAAAAAATTCCCGACATCCGTTCAAACATGTCACTTGGAATTGTCTCACATGCAGTACAGATGTGCTGCTTCAGCTCCGCAATTGTTTGTGGAATTTGGCGGTATACCAACTCTTTCAGGTACCCAAAAGAAAAAAGTCGCAGGGCGTCAAGCCTGGCGAATAAGGAGGCCATGCCATGCCACGCCACTTCCTGTATGCATGTCGTAATCCAAGGCAACTACCCGCTCACTGAAATGTTTGTTCAAGAAATCAAATACTGTATACGCTCGATGTGGACGAGCACCCTCTTGCATGAACCAGGAGGCATTCGAACAGTCCTCCAAAGCAGTATGAATCCCCACAAATTCTTCCAGAATTCCAAGATATCGTACAGCATTTATGGTTGCTCTCGAAAAAAATGGCCCTATTATTCCTTCGGAGGAAACCACAGCCCATCATGCCATTATTTTTGGTGAATGCAGGGATGAAGGTTCAGCAGTATGAGAATTTTCGCCTCCCCAAATTAGCGAGTTCTGCTTGTTGCCATAGTCATCGAGGTGAAAATACGCTTCGTCTGAGAACCATATGTTACCAACATCGAGTTCACCGTCATCTACAACTTTCAGCCTAGCGTTCGCGAAATTGAATCGGTGAGTGGAGAAACCACTTCAGTTACAAAAATGCGAAAAATCGTTTTCGATGAAAATAAGCTTAGATGCGTGTGGCAAGATGCGTGTTGAGGGCAAGAACGACGTCAGTCTGTTGAGTAGTTTCGTAGATACGGGGCTTCAAACGATGGGCGACAATGATCAATGGTCGACACACGACAATGAATCAATTGTCGAGAATGATCTATTTTAACACTATTATTGGCCACCTGCCCTGCCCTAGGTGTGGTTTTCTAAAAAATAGTTATTCCAGCTTCGATGTTAGATTTTCATCTCCATAATTTTCTGCAAGCAAAGCACTTTTTTTCTCCTAAATTCATGTTCTTGACTTTTGTATACCATAAATAGGGTTAGACAATAAATGGTGATATGATTTTCTTTGTTTTGATTTGAATGATCACCTTTTTCCAAGTTTTCAGCTGACTAAAAACCAGTTGAGTGCAGAAACAGCATACGTCCGAATCCAATTTTAAATTATCCTGAGCCTAATGGATGTCGAAATTAGGTAATATTTGCATGACAGAAATATAAATGCATGTTATGACAGAGGAAAAAAAAAGTTTAAATATTTGAAAATTTGGAGGAGTTATGAAGTTTTTTCTCTCTCCTGAAAAATTTCCTTTTTGTGACTGAGGTGGTATCTGCACTCACTGATTCAATTATAGTGTGCATCAATGGCATTTGGACTGAGGGATTGGTGAGTGTGGATTTGGTAAGGGAACATGTGAAGGCTGTGGCGCATGAGACGGTGAGTGCTCATTCTTCGGAGTCCAGTACACGATGCAACACGGCGTACGGAAGTCCGGGGACACTGTTGGATAACCTGCTGTACGGCTTCAGCATTCGACTCTGTAATTGAAAGGCGTCGCCGGCCGACATTTCCAATACGGTCATCATTCACGCTCCCCGTTTGTTCGAATTTCTGGAATAGAGTCCTTATCGCATTGTCTGACGGTCCATTTCTCACATGAAATTTTCTTTGGAAACTGCGCCTCGTTTGAACAAAACTGTGTTCCAGTCGGTGGAACTCTAACACAATAAATGCCAGCTGTTCAATGGTAAAAACCATTTTGGTAGAGCGGACTTGCAATCTCAACAGCACACACTATCAACATGACGACGAACTACGGAATGGCGAGCTGAAACACTTATTTATACCTGTTACACTTATTTATACACTTATTTATACCTTTAATTATACCTGTTACAGATCGCCTGCAGCGCCATCTCTTGGTAGAAATGTTAACTAAATTTAAAATTTGGTTGGGATAAAATTCCCTCATTTACAAAGCATTAGGCCGCAAACAATAGATATCTATCACATTCCTTCTTTATTTTTAATGGCTTCCAAAATCCATCAGTCATTTTTGGGACACCCGGTATATATATATACACTCTTTAACAAATAAATCGACGCACCAAGAAGGAGGTGTCCGATTCAGACGAAAATTGGTGGATAGGAAGAAAATGTACAGAATAGTAAATGATTAAAATTTCAGAACAATTGAATAATTTATTTCAGAGTTACAGTAACAAGTTCAATAAGGTGTTGACCCGCCGCTAGCCTGGATACAAGCTGCCACACGGCGTGGCATAGACCGATAAAGCTCCCGGATGGTCTCCTGCGGTATTTCCTGCCAAATTCGCTCCAATTGTCGAACGAGGTCATCAACAGTCCGTGCCAAATGCAATCGCCTTCCCATCATATCCCAGACATGCTCGATGGGAGAGAGATCTGGCGATCTGGCAGGCCAAGGAAGAGTTTGACAAGCTTGCAGACAGTTTAGACCAACACGAGCCGTATGTGGTCTGGCATTGTCCTGCTGAAAAACCAGCCCAGGGCACTGCAAAAGTAACCGTAGCAAAACAGGTCTTAGGATGTCGTCCACGTACCGCTGTGCAGTAAGTGTACCTCTAATAACGACCAAAGGGGTCCGGCTGTCAAAGGAAATGGCACCCCAGACCATAATGCCTTCTTGAGGGCCGGTGTGGCGTGCAATAGTGAAAGCAGGGTCCCCCCCTCTGCCCTGTGCGTCTACAAACACGTCTTCGATGATCGTTAGGACACAGTTGGAAGCGGGATTCGTCGCTAAAGACTATACGTCCCCAGTCGGCATCATTCCAACCTGATCGAGCCCTGCAGCACTGTAATCTGGCTCGGCAGTGTGCAGGCGTGAGTGGCAGGTGGCGTAACGGTCGGCGCGAGCGGAAATTTCGCTCTCTCAACCTTCTGTGAATGGTCATGATGGACACTGGTGTTTGGGTTGAACGTCTAATGGTTGATAAAGAAAGCGCTGTGACAGCTGATCGGGCCATCACTCTGTCCTCACGATCTGTTGTAGCCCTAGGTCGACCGCTACCATCCAGACGCTGCACTCTGCCATTTTCCACCCATCCTTGCGAGCATCTTCGAATCGTCGCATCGCTGCGACTCAAATGACGAGCGATTCTCCGATTAGTTCAACCGGCCTCTTTCAATCCAATGATACGACCTCTGTCAAACTCTGACAGTTGCTCGTAATGAGCACGAATCCTGCAGCGAGGCATTTTTTAAGTTGTTGAAAAGTCATCTGAATCGCAATCAAACCGAAAGTTTTAACAACCGCTGAAGAACTGCTCCTTATATACGTCTGCTGGATGCGCAGTTCCGATGCGCTAGAGATCAAACTATTCATTCATTGGACACCAAATTTGAATCATTTGCATATCTGTTCAAAACATTCATGCATACGAAATTTCAAAGCAATCGGATGATTGTTTCTTGGTGCACCGATTTTTTTGTTATAGAGTGTATATATATATATATGTGTGTGTGTATGTGATATTATAAAAGCTTTTAATATAATAAATTTTTGGTAAGTATTCGGTAACTCAAACTATTTTTTTTTCAAATTTAATGCTGGGAAAATTTAATTCTCCATTTCATCATTCTAATTACCAAAACGTTTACTTTGTAAACTTTGTTGTGTTATCAATCACGGTGGGTTTACCTATGGTGCCTGTGTCATTCCAGAAGATACAGCAATTGTTATATGATGCGGAATCTTCTACATTTATAGGGTTCCTTCAAATGTAAAAGGATAAGCATAATATCCCTTGCCTGAAGGAGTTAAAAAGACAACTTTTACCTTGACCATCACGATGTGAAGCTCTTTCCTGTTTCTTCTGTTTCCCTACTGCATTCTGCCTTCTCCCGCTTTACAGTAAATATATACGCAGCTTTCTTGAAATAAATATTAAAGAAATTTTAGAAAAATAATCCATTTTCGAATTTTTCTACTTAAAAATATGCATTAAAATAGCTCTCTATGAATATTTTCACGTAATTCACCGATTTCAAACCATTTGCATCCAGCTAACAATTTTCAGGATTTTTTTTTTCCTTGTTAAAACGAAATTTTCCAGTTTTACCCATACTTGATTAGTTTGTTAGAGTAGTCGGTCAAACATTTGTTTAAAGCCGAAGTATATGAGGTTGAAATAGAACCTTTGTATGTTTTATTCAATTACATTTACGCTCTATTTTAAACAGAGCATAGCTGAAAATGTTTGAGACATACATTTTTACTTTGAATTGTAACTGCAGAAAATAACCTTCATTCGTCACGTATATAGGATTAAATGAGCTTTATGCAATTATAAATTTAAAATGATTACTTTTAAAATAGTAAATACATAAAAATAGAGGGAAAAGTAAACACAGTATTTCTTTAACAATACAGTTGTATTGCTTTCATACTGAACAGCGATTGCAGTTAAAAACAATACTTAAACTATACGTTTTAAATGTAATGCGATTGGAATTATGTCAATAGCTAGTGTTAATTTATTATTTTGTGACCTAAATTCTTTATTAAGTCGTTTCAGAAATTTAAATTAAATATTTTATTTTATGATCGTTCTAAAATCGAACTCATTGCAGAAGTAATTTTATTTTAAAAGAACTGAAATATAATGCAGTGTTGTGATAGCATTTGTTTCATTTCACTATTAATTAGTTAACGACAAAATTATGTGAACTTATTAAATGCAATACAACATGATGCTACATTCTAAACCAATAACTGAGGTCCTTTATTTATATAGTAACAAGCCTACAATGATAAAAGTGATGAAAAAAATGAGCACTATTGTAAGCACAGAAACTTGAGTTCAAATCTTAAATTAGTAATATTCAAGCTATACTTTTACTCTATGTAGGAAAAAGGAACTCGAATTAATAAATTAAATTTCATATTTTTTTTTAAAATAACAAATAAAGAGTTATGTGAGTAGAGTAAAACATAATGACAGTTCACTTAAATGTATTTACTATTTTTTAAACTCAAATGTAACCATCTATTCAAGATCATGATTTAAAATTTTTATTAATATCTATTAAAATGCTTGATAATAATTAATACATTCTAGCAGAAAATTATTATTATTTTTTTTAAATTACGCGTTGAGACATTCAGCACCAAATATTCAAACTACAACTGAATTTTCTTTTTTCCCCCTTCAACACTGTAGAAACTAATTATGATTCACTCCAAATATTTTGCGAAAGAAAGAGTTTGAAATTACAAACAGTGACAACTTTTAATTTACTCACCCATTTGCGCTTTCAGACGAGAAATAAAAAGTGTAAATAGCTTTTTATCCTAATTAGAATTTTTTCCACTGTCAAGTAATTAATTTTTCCCCGTGGGGCAAGAAGTATTAAACCATCTCTTCTAAAAATGCTATGAAATTAAAACTGACACTAGCTAAAGGTATACATTGCATATTAATTACATAAAAAGCCATTCCATTTTTAGTTTAAACGTTATTAATAATCCTGAGAAACAGCAGGAAAATTGGTATAAAATAAAAGAAAAATTGCAGCAGTTTGTTTACCGAATGCAGCCATATTTGTTGAAGCGGAATGATAGTTCAGCGTATTATTTTCAGATATGATAATGAAAAGAGATGAAGAGGAATTTGTCTTAATATTTATATTATGTGTTATTAAAATTGATGTTTTTTATTCAATTTATCATAAAAAAAGAATCTTTTATTTTTTTATTTTGTGTTGTTTCAAAATCATACGTAATCTTGTAAACTTAGAGAATTACTTTCAGATATACTGGTATGAAATTGTTCTGAAGAGAACAATATTGAAAAATATTAACTCTATCTGACAAGAAAAAGAAAATGTATTTAAAAAATCTGAATATAATTTATTTCGTAATCAGGATATAGAACCTTTTCGATATGTTTTACTATATGTTTATTTTTTACTGAAAAACGCATATAAGTACCAATTTTATTTTACAAGGAAGATGAAACTCATTACAAAGTACAGTCTTTGGTGCATAGAAGATGCATATGTTTATTTTGCATTTATTTAAAATAAATAACAATAGTAACATCTAGTGTAGTGCAAAACGTGATTAGCTATTTAATTTGCAATGAAGTTTTATTGAATTTTATTTTAAAAATATTTTTGTACTTCTTGAACTGAAAATATTATCAATAAATATCTACAAGAAATAGCATAAGGCTTTTATCTTTGCATTTCTTCAAATTTGATAAAATTGTTGCTTCTATATTATTCAAGCACTAAAGAATCCAAATTACTCTTCAGAAAGTTCGACTGTGTGTCGTTCGTTTTGTTTGTCCGCGACACACTTTTGGATTTCGCGTTATGTACAAACGACCTAAGTAACCGAAATGATATTTAGTGGTACGTTAAACAGCCAATGTCAAAAGATAGGCCGTGAATTTTTTGAAAATTGAGTAGATTTTAATATTTTTTACAAACATACGTATTGTAATTTTTTTTTCATCCATCATGTTGAAATGGTACAAAGAATGAAATGAAATAAGAGGTTTAGTAACTCAACCAAATGGCGTTAAATTTCCTAAAGCTCTTAATAAAGTTTTAAAAAATCTTGTAAATTGAACGATATATTGACTGATTTGACAAAAAAAGCACTTTTTTCATATTGTTGGATGGAAATTGAAGATCAATTGAACATCCCCTAATTATGAAACT
Organism: Cheiracanthium punctorium; assembly: GCA_038373885.1. Lineage (NCBI taxonomy): Eukaryota > Metazoa > Arthropoda > Arachnida > Araneae > Cheiracanthiidae > Cheiracanthium > Cheiracanthium punctorium. The sequence goes on from JAWZYV010017263.1 coordinate 308,217, forward strand.
TACATGCAAAAATATTAAAATTTGGAATAATTTAAGCATGGAATACTGTTCCCAGCTTAATTGAAAGCTGAAAAAGCAGATTTTTGGGCAACATCGTAACTATACCTTTTTCTAAACACTGCCCGTTCAGTGTATTACAGCTCTTTATGAAAGGGTAAATTTACATTAACATTTACTTCCTGCTAGATTCTGCAAGTAATAACATAGCTTATCATGCTTTATAAATTTAGCGGTCTAGCGTCAAATCCTGGAACTTTTGTTTCTTCAGAATGTCCCATGAAAGTTTTTGTTCATTTTCTATTTTAGTAAATCTTCATAAGAACAACTGGGTAAAGAAGACACGAGAATATTTGGTGCAAACAAGATATAATCGAGTATTTTAAGCATATGTAAAATAAGTACCATTTAAAGAAGCCAGCATATAGAAAATTTGTGAATGTTTTAACATTCTCCACACTCAAACAAATAAATAAAAGTAAAAAACCGGTTTGGAAATATGAATACAAAAATAGTCCTTCTAGATGGGAAATGATAGAAATTTCGGCTCTATCATCCATGAACTCTCAATACCCTCATTAGAAACCTGTCAGTTATATGAATGACAGTAATGAATTACCTCAAAATTCAGGACGATACCTCAAAAGTTAAATCGGAAGGAAAAAGCGATCACCTTTCTCTGAAGTTATTGAAAAAGGAAGACACATTTTCGCATAAATCAACTTCAGCTTCATTATTCATTAAATAATTTTCAAATAAAACTTCTTTAATTCGAATTAAAAATTTACTGCTGTAATATGTTCCGTTATACAAGCTATGAGTTTCACTGAAATTTTAAAAAGCAAAACATGCATTTTTGGGCGAAGTAGTCATTTTTGAGCTTAATTCTTTTGGAACGCAGTTGAAGGGAGGGCAGCTCTAAACACATTTAATTTTGTAAACCAACAGATTTGCATGTTTATTTTGAACATGGAAATTAAATACAACATATATAATGTAATTTAAGTCAAGTAACAATTAGATAGTTGCTTTATCTTATCTTAAATGAAGGATTAAAATCCGTCTTTGATTTTTGTTGATTATTTTTATGGCTGGTTGCCCCGGATACACAGATTAATGATGGTCAAGTCGTTCTTACGCCTTACATACGTTGCAATAGTAGTTAAGATCGATGTCTACAGTGTCATTTACATGTCATTAAACTTGCTTTTGAAATTTAATAATCCATTGTGTGTGTTTGCTTGTTATAACAATACCACCTTTGGCACTCTCTGGTGTCTTTGCATTTTAATTCTGATCATGCACTCTTTGATGAAAGTTGTTCTTTTGGATATGTACACCGACCTCTTAAGGTTTCTCCTATCTTTTATGGAACGATCTGTATAAAGATAGTATTTAAGTAGCTTAAAGGAAGAAGTATCCACTCATGAAAGTGGAAAAACTGTGACCATTCTCATACAGAAGGAATTTTTTCAGCTTGTCATGACAATAATTATAAATTAAAAAATTGAAAAAAAAATGATCAAATAAATGTATTTTATCGGAATCTGTTTCCCATAATTTTCTATGACTGACAACATTGATTTTATTAAAAACATATTAAAACAATGCGTATTTTCTAGCGTATATGAAAAAACATACTATTCAAATGAAACATTAGATTCATAAAACGGAAATGGCCCCTTTCCATAGAACTTTCACTGTAAGACTACTGTATAAAGATTGTTTCCCTCTCGTTCTGAAATTCCTTTTTATTTGAGCGGCAGTTGGTAGAGATGAATGAAAAAAAAGAGAGTAAAATATATCTAGAGCAAAGGGAGAACGTTTGATGACTGTATTGGCAATCAGGCAGCTAATGAGCGAGCAACTCCCTGCCTTGTTGAATAGGAATCGCCGACTCTGCGTTTCTGGGGCTCATCCCTCGCTTCTTTTCAAATCTGGCATCGCATACCTGATGGGGCTTGTTTGCCAGCCACCGCTTTGAACCACATTTCAGGAAGATATGTCGTTAGTCAAAATTTCCGCTCCAGTCAGGAAATATAGGAGTCGAATTTATGGTTGCAGCTTCAGGAATGTATGCTCGAGCGATTGGATTTTTTAAAAACTGAGTACCTGTGTTTTAATTATAAAACAACGTGTTTGTGTGGGTTTGAATGTATGCTCGTGTTGTGTACGTGTGCATATGTGTAAGCGTGTATGTACAGATATGTGTATGCACTGATGTATGCGTATGTGTGCATATTTATACGAATATATATACACGCATACATACAGGGTTTTTAAAAAATTATAGGTACGGGGATCAAGGTGATTCAGTATCACATAGCAATGTGTGGCTGCAAACGTTGTTTTCATATACCCTGTACATTAATAACTTGTGAATTAATTTATTCAATAAACGAAAGTTCAATTTTAACATATCAATAGTTTTAGTTATCTTACTTCTTGTTTATCTAAGAGAGTTTATCATCGTTACATGATCAGTAACCAACCACCGTCATAGGATAAAAAAATTTATATTTAGAAGAAATGAAAGGTTTTAAATATAAAATTCTATCTAATTAAGCTAAAGAAACACTATCCAATAAGAATCAATAATTTTGCATTAAAGGTAGGTAATAAATATATACATTAGAAAGATATTTTTTAATAAAAGTTCATTATCATGAAATAAATGCATTTTAAAATAATTTTTTGAATTATGCCATTTACCATCTGCTTGATTTCAGCACCGATATTGTGACTTTTGTCACGTAAATGTTGATTTGAGTTTTTATTGGGTATTTAAAAATGTTTTTAAATTCTTTTTCTACATGTTCAACCTAGCAAAGGTTGTATTTTCTAAGTAGGTGATTAAGGATATTGTTTCTATGAATTGATTTATGGCGTCGGAATTAAAAGGGAAAACACATTAAAATAGCAATCAATCCTCTTATGGTAAATATCAAGGTACGCTAATTCTTCAATTAATAAATAATTTAGGAAATTAAAAGAATTAAGCCAAGCAGAAGTTTATAAATTATTGTTCATTGGGATTGGAAGTAAGAGACCCTCTCACCTCTAATTTATATATCCAAGTAAAACTTTATTGAATGTTGATGCTGAATGCTGATTAGTGTGATATAACTAAAAGGTAACTTAATGACCTCGACCAAAAATCCCAAGTAATTGATATTTTTGAATACACTTTTTCTCAAGTCTGACATCATTAGTCTTCTGAGAGGCCATTCTGATCACATTCTTATTCATTTTAGGAACACATTTAACGTATTACCCATTGTATGTGCATACATGAGGGAGAGAATAAATACATAAAATGTATTTTATATCCTGCATAATCTACACACTTTCTCCCTTGATTTCGTAATATGCTATTGACACGCCATTTATATTTTTGCCTTGAAATCTGGATGTTCTTTGAGAATTTTTTACTATATAACAGAGGAATGTTTTACTTAAAACACTTTTCGTTTCGGTCGTGCAGGAGACCAAATATCCGCTCTTAGCTCTTTTACCTTGAGCGTGAAATGTAAGGTCACATATTTTAACACTCAATTACTTTTAGTTTTCTCATTTGTGCAAATTTAATCGGTTTTTATATAGTTATTTCCACTTTATCCTTTCCGTTCGAACATTTTCTTAAGGCGGTTTTTGAAATTTTCGATTTTAGAAAAGTACTCCACTCCTCGCACATCGCAGTCCCTCAGCTTAGCATTGTAATGCTACAAATTAAGAATTAAAAATAATGTAAGATTATCATATCAAAAACAAATACACTTAAAAAATTGATATTGTGAAATTTAAACATGCCAATTACTTTCAATCTAAAGCACATACGCTATACTATATCTATGATAAAAGGGCGATTGCAATAAATGATATATATTTCCACAAAAACATTTAGCATTTGTTTTTGTTCTATTTATATCTAACTCAAATGTAGCAGGATAATAAAAATTTGTGAAATATAGGTTTTTGTTTCGTCCAAAAACTGAAACCTCACTATTTCCATTACAATACTTTGGATATGAATACATGAAAATTTAAAGTCACCCCATCCCCCTTAAATAACGTCGTAAAGGATGTTCACCTCTCACGTGTAGGATAACTCCGGGACAGATGCCGCACCTCTTGTATTTCTTGTAATTGTCGATAGATAGTAGTCAGACGTTCAGTATATGTGTGCAGTGAGTTTCCTTAACCAGTGTATAGCATGAATCCCTTTCAATGTTTTACCTGCAGCAACAGTATTAGCCCGAATATCACGCGATGTTTTTTCGACTGATCATTTCCCCTAAAAAACCTGACTCGCGCTAAATTCGAGGCCTTAATATAAGATTTTTCTAATTATCTTGATGGAAAATTTCGGCATCGAGTTATATTGAGGCAAATACGGTATGCAATCTTCATTTTGAGATAAGCGCATGCTTTCACTATCTAAACTTTTTTCACGTTATTCTTAAATACTTTTTTTTTACGCTAATTACTGAATACATGCATTTGGATAAACATTTAAAGAAAAAACGGATATGTTTTGGAATAAAAATGTGAATGAATGAGGTTAATTTTTAAACGTCCATGACAATTTGCTCTTTGCATGTTCCTCTCACGCCAACCCTGCAAACGTTCTACGCACCCCACCGGTTGGAAACCTCTGGTGTATGCTGTTTGTTTGTTGACGCTGATGTTTTGAAAAATTCGATAAGGATTGTTTTTTTACATCATTTAATTGATTCTGCATTGGTTCTGATTGGTTGATTTATTTTACATAAATCTGATATTTGATAACAACTCTTACGGGTATTATTTAAAATTAATGAATCAGATTCTATATCACATTTGAAACGCATACTGCCTTCTTTTCTGCTAAGTAACGTTTTCGGACAAAACCAGGTACTTATATAAAGTAAATAAAAAACGTTGTAAAAAACACACATAAGATGTTATTGGCAAGAAGAAGTTCTTCTTACCTATAACACCTTATGTGTGTTTTTTATAAAGTTTTTTTATTTACTTTATCGTTTAACACCAGTAATTTGAGTGTTTTTTCCCAGGTACTTGTATATTTAAAAAAATTATTTATACTCTAAAATACACTTGTTATACATTAAAAAATAGTTATTTGGAAACCAAAGGTTACATGCATTAAGGCATGTCACATGCATAAAGGGGTGCATTATTTGAGGTGGCATCCTTGTGCATTCAAAGCCATCATACTTTCAAGTTAAATTTGAGGCAAAATAAAAAATGAAGATTTTACATTCAGAGTTGCTTTGGTCAGCTTTTTCTATGTGAATATTGTTTTAATTATAAGAGGAAGGGATTCGAATATGCGAGAAGGAGCACGGAAAATGCCCTTTTCGAGCTAGGTTTCAGAATATCTTCTGGTAATTTTCGTTTTTTAACCCACGTTCTGTTACAAAACAGAAAAAATCCTCTTATTTATCAATAAGAGAGATTCTTCCATTAAAATCAGATTGATATTGTCTGTGAAATTCAGATTTTTTATAATAGCTTTGAGCTGTCCCGACAAGGACATTTCCGAAGAACCGAGGATTAAATTAACACCAAAATATGTCTTGTTGTCTCTTTGTGTACGGCAGTAGGTTTTCTTAATGTTGGTGATATTTTTTCAAGAAAGTGAGAAAGTATTCTTTCTTCCATTGCAATGAATAGAAAAATGTCGAAACGGACAGAAAAAAGCATATCTCAAATTATTTAATTGTTCTGCAGATTTATAGACAGCTGCATTCAAAATTTGCTGTTTTGAAGGTATTTAAAAGATATTTACTGTTTTTTTATTAAAAACTATTTTATCTGTAAATGGCAATATTTTTAGAGACAGATAGGTCTACAGGTAAGCTTTATCAAAATTTAAAGTGTTAAGTAAAAAAAGTAAAGTTATCAAAATTTATTAAAAATTTAGTCTTTGTAAAATAGTACACTACGAAACTGCGTGAAAAAAAGGATTACTTGTATTTATTTTGAAGAAGGTTATTTATAAATTCTTTTTTTACTAAAACATTGAAACTCAAATTTCAAGGGGGATTTTAATAGTTTGTACCAAAGTCACTAAACAACCTGCAGAGAGTTCTACAAATTCTTAATTAACATAATTGATTGAAATAGTTTTTGACAACTAATCATGTTTTGAATTTTTATCATAAATTAGGTATGATGAAAATGTAAAAAATTAAATTTTGATTGTGTTGGATTATTTTAAAAATAAGGAAGAATAAAAATATCTGAAAGTTTTTGTAATCACAATATAAAGTTGGCTATTCTTGATATTCTCGTCAATTAAATATATTTTCTTAAAATTAGGTTTTTTTAAGTACGTCATAAGGAAAAATATTATCATCCAATAGCATTACTTTCCAATTAAAATAAGGAATGCCATGATTTATGCAATGAGATCCACCATCTGATATAAAAATCTGAAAATTTAACTCTTGTGGAACAGAAAAATGTTTAAACCCGATGCAATAATCAACGTCATATAAATTGCTATATGGATTATAAACAACTCTGAAAGAATACAATTTTGCTTAAAATTGAAAAAGCATTCCAATAATTTCTTCTACATTATTGCACAAATTAAATCCAAACTTACGCTTTTAAAACATATTTCCAAAGAGAGAAATTGGTTTTGAAAATATAGAATTTTTTGAGTTGCGAACAGTTTACAGATTTTAAAAAACATATGTTGACGGAAGTTTTAAAATGAATGGGCGAGAACAGAATCTTGTACAAGACCTTCTGTGTAAGAGATAACAGTGATAACCCAAAAGCCTTAGGCAAAGATTACGTCGCTTTTGATACATTTTGAAAATAAATGTATGCTATCTTGTAATTATAAGCATTTAGTTTACAGCGTCTTTGTGATTTAATCTCATTTATTTTGAAGAATATACCAGGGGACAAAAATAAAATATTAATCAAGTAATTTATTTGCCGTGCAAAGACAAAAAAGATCGATAGTTTAGGTTATATTTCCCCAAAAATATTGCGGATTGTTTTTAAATAATTAATTACATTATTAAATTTAAACTACTTACAGTTTAAAGAATATATCTTACAGTTAAAACCATTTAAGGTCACATAAAAATAATTTCCAAATGCCAAAATAAATAATTGGAAAAAACGGGATATTAAGATTTGGGCTGATGTGCTCCAAGATTACACCCCCTAAGCAATTTATATAAGAGTAATACACAAGCTAGCGAATTCCCTTTATGAAATTCTCTAATGCATTTTAGTTTTATAATAGCCATTTAATATTTTAAAAAGAAAATTCATAGATGCATAATTTGCTACTATGAGCAAGAATTCATTCTTAACAAATTTCTCATTTAGTCTTTGAATAATTCATGAATGAAAAATTAAATGTCTTTACTTTGATGAATTTTCCCTTATTTCAGCTCTTTAGAGTGTTTGTTCAAAGCAGTGTTTACACATATGCTTTAAACTGTTTTCATAAGTAAAGATTAAAGCACATGGTTTTAAAATAGGGATTTTTATCAAAAGCCTCGGTGCGTAGTTGAGAAAATTTTAAGTTAGCTGATTGTGAGTAACCATACATTAGCACAATATAGATAAGTGGGATATTTTTCTGACGCAATCCATAAAATTAAAACATTATAAATTTTGTGATAAATTGTCATGAAAGAATAAGTATCTAAAACAATGAAATATAAGACCCATAATGGTTTCATTTAACATACCTCTACTTTTGTATGGTGAATAAGTACAACAGCTGTAAAAAGAAATCCTTATAAATCTTCATTTTCTAGATCTGTCATAGTCGTATACTTCCAATTAAACAAAAATATTTTCAAAGAAAAAAGTAATTCTTCATGGTATTACACTTTCATAAAACCAATTGTAGTTTTGAAAAATTATAAAAATACGTTGAAGATTGGAATTTCTAGTCTGGCAATCCTATATTTGCCACTTAGAAAAACTCTACATGTTTTATTATATTATTGCATTTGCTATCCAATCATCATTATATTTTCTGAAAAAAATAAATTTCACTATGCATCACATTGAATCGTTTTTGAGTTGAAGTTCTAGCATTGTTAACTGAAGTAAAAAGTACTAGTCGAACTTAAAAAAATTTTTGAATTACTGTGAGAAATTCAAATCAGATAATATTATAAATTCGGGAAAATAAAAGTAATCTCAGCCAGTATCAAATGTCAACAAACATAAATTTCATGTTTGAATTAAACAAAGAGAGAATCAGAAGAGTTTTTTTTTAATTTTAAAATGCGTTTTTATTTTCTTTCGGGAATGCCAAATGTGTTTTTTAAACTAAATATCAGAATTATCAGTCGTAAAATGTCAAATAATATTATATGGTTTATTTGAGTAATGCAGATTGGTTTAAAGGATCTTCCTGAGAATGCTTATATTACGTTGAAACTTCTCAGAGTCTCAAATGCAAATTAACATGCCTAATTTTAAAAAATCTGTATAGAAACGAAATTGACTGTCAAAGAGAGCAGATACATATGGATGAAATGCAACCACATTCAAATTTCATTAATATTAAAGCTCTTTTTTTAACAATAAGAAAAAGAACGATAGATTACAGTAAAAAGATTAAAGTAAAGAAAAATATGAGCTTGTTGCCCAAAGTTGTGGTTATTTTTCAACGTAACTGCCATAATTCAGGCATTTGTAATATGAATGGACGAAATTTCGGATGCTTTCATTAAAAAACGTTGCTGCCACTGATGTATGATGAAATTGAACGTTATTTCGAATCTCCTAATTAGTCTGGAAGCTCTCTACTTTTAGCTAGTTCAGGGAAAAGATGAAAATGGTGCTATCACCGAAAAATTAGGAACCATGGAGTAGCTTTGAAAACAACACTAATGGGAGATGAGCCTGAGCTTTGTGGTCAGTAAAGTAACAATAAATAAATAATGTATAGCTAACCTCAAAACACTGGATGCGTTTTAAATGCATGATGGTAAACTGAACAAACCGAACTCTGAAAATATAAATTGATGAGAAGAATGTAGTAGTTACAAACGAATCATCTCTCTGTCCGGTACATAATTACTTTTAAAATATAACAATCTAAAAGCACACGTGCTTTCCAAAATTTAAATATTTTTTATCAATTTTCAGAGTCTTTGACCTAGTTATATCGCTAAATTAGAAATTTTGCTCATGCATGCATACAATTTCTGAGCAAATATACAGAAATTAAGAAAACTCTTTGTTTTCTTAATTTCTGTAATCTTAATCTCTTTTCTTAATCTTCAATGTCTTTGAGTTTTCGACAATTTTGAACTTTGGAAGAAGATATCTCTGACAGCATGAAACTAATCAGCTTGAAATTTCGCACAGATGTATAGGAAAATACTGAGATAAAAATGTAGTTTACTTTTCTTTCTTCTTTCGTATCTTAGGTACAAAAACAATACTCATTAAAGAAAATTAATTATTAATGTAACTTATTAATATAACTAGAATATTGTTTTCTTTAAAAGAAGAACAGGGTGATTATAAAAAAAAACTTCCCCGCTGTATGGATCGCTAGCCGCCGTTCCGTTCAACGAATCGAGATGAGATTTCACATACAGTTATTATGAGGTATGCACTCGAGTTTGGGATCAGTGTATTGAAAAATCGAAAATGGCGTTGAAACGATACAAGTATGATGAAAATTGACGGCGTAAAACATTTACAAAGAAGAGCATTGCAAAGAAACAAAGTCAACACAGAAAGTGCATAAACACAACTCGCATTAATTCACTGGAATAGATCGTAGAAAAAACTATGTTAAACTAACAGTGAGACACTTGGAAACTTTTAATTCCAATTAAATCAATTATCCTCTCCTCCTGTTGACGATTCGTTGTATGCTCTTCTTTCCAAATGTTTTGCGCCAACAATTTTCGTCATATGTGCACAGTTCCAATGTCATTTATGGTTTTTAATGAGCTGATAAATTTTCGCAGTAAAATTGTGTATGTTGTGATTGAAAAATTTTGAAATTTTTTCAATGTAACCATAATCAGCAGAGCTTTATTGTACACTTGTTTGGATGAATATTGTTTCAGAACTACTCTGAATACAGTATACATTTATATGTCTTTCAGTCCACAACAAAAGGTACCAGTTATAATCTTTTCTTGTGAGAAAACACTGATATTTTATTAACTAGTGTTTGTAAGGCCAATTGGAGTCTACAATAACGATAAATGAAAAAAGTAAGAATAAAAGGTATTGGTAAACACAAGTAACGTATTGGTAAACACAATCGGGACGGAATAAGATGTCTTCGTAGCCTTACACGATAATCATTTAAGACTAGTAAATGAGCAATTTTAAAATCTAAGAAAAAGAAATGTTTGTTAAAAAAAAAAAACGCGGCCAGTTAAATAAACTATAAATTTGCATCGATAAAATTTTCAAGATAATTGGCAGTTATGTACTGTTGTTAAAATGTTATTAAAAATCAATAATCCTTAGTAAAAATATTAAAATCATCAGACTAACTTTGGTAAAGTTTAATTTACTATCATAAGTGAGATAAGAAAGGATTTTATACGTATTCCGTATAATACTAAAAAAAAAAATATGAATTTTAAACCACTATTTTCATCAGAAGATACGAGATACAATAGTTAATATTAATGATAGATGCATTTTACCTGATAATCTGTAGTGAAGTGCATTTGTGGCAGTTAGAGTACAGGTAGGCTGAAAGACAGATAAAACCAAAGTGAGAAAGTATGTTCTAACTTCGATGGAAATTATTGAAAGAGGCTGAAATACGTAAAATAGATTCCGCGTGTGGATTTTAGAAAGCTTGAATGGAATTGCAAAACATTTAGTTAGTGCAACAATTATTAATTACACTGCACCCAGTAAGATAAAAACGAAAAAGAGTACGTATTAAAAAATAAGTAAACGCGTCTTCACATTCAGTTTCTACAGAAAGCTCTCTTATACAAAGATATCTCTATGAATAAAATGTAATTGCAAGTTACTGAAGGAAAAAATCTGATTTAACTACTATATAAATGTTGCATTTACTAAATACTGAGTAACATGGGAAAGAGCTACATCATTTCTTTTAAAGATACAAAATTTTGAAGAATTGAAACATTTTAGGATTCTGTAAATTTTACTTTCCACCAAGTTGAGTAGGCCAAGCACGTTCAGACAATTTATTTGAAGAATTTTCTGCATTTACATTGAATTACTTCGTTCTGAGCAATGGCTATTTTCCAAATATCCCAAATATTTTGTTTAACTTAGAACTAAGAGAAGCAGTTATCGATTCCATACTGTACAGATATTGATGGCATTCTTTGAAGACAGAAGCAACAATGTTCTAAAAACAGAAGAATGTTGCGAAAAGTGGCTGCAAACAGTTTAAGCTAAGTAAATTCTTTTGATGGTGAAAATAGAACTTTTACAACTAACTCTTCGCGGCAAACATCGACTAAAAAAATAACAACTTTGCAACAGTTTATTAAATATTGTTACTCTAGAATTAACTGAGTACGGATTTGGAATACATCTGGATAATGGACATTTTCAGGATTTACGTTTCGTTATGTTTTGAAGGAACGCTGAAACGTCTATTTTTGTGAAAAACAGCTCACTGTGCTTCAATCGAAAACGAGATTGAAGTAATTAATGACTTATGTGTGTTCAGAGTTAATCAGTTAACTTAGGTTGTATTCCAGTGAGGCTTAAACTATATTACAAAGATTTACAATTGTTGATTGCGAGCTATGACAGGATAAAAATCAATCCAATAAAATGGTACGCTTAACCAACCTAATGACATTTCGTGAAACTCATGATTTAACTACAATGTGTTGAGCAATCATTTTCCGAAGACTAAAAATGATGTTTGCATTTGGGCCACAGCTTTTGAATTTGAAAAATGATTTTAAAAGTTATAACAAACTGTTGATATTTTGCGGCTACCGATTTTATATTATACAGGGTGTTCCAAAGAGGTGGGAACACGCTTCAAATCTTTATCCATTAAAGATTTATCAAATTCTTCATCCATATTTCTATATAAAATTGATAAAAATGTTCATAGTAAGGTAGAAAAAAGACTACGTCAGGAAAAATTCTCATCAATAAAAAAAAAAAATCAGTTATAAAATTTTTATATAGTTCTCGCAAGAAAAAATTCCCAGATAGTAAAATGTTCTCCATACATTAGTGAGGTGATGTACAAAATGTGAGAATTATATCTGAAAAGTGTTAGAGATATCAAAATAAGTATGTGCTGACTTAAAACACTTTTCAATGGCTCTCGAAGGGAAAAAAAAAATCACGTTGGACGATCGCTTTCCAAGGGTGGTACAGAAATTGTGAATGAAAATAATTTTTGAACTTTAGCAATAAATTTTTATATTCAAATTCATGTATAATCCTTGACCATCTTTTTTAAAAGATATCTCGGAAAAGTTTTTCGATGAAAAGCGGGGGGGGGGGGGTTCTTAACGGGGGTTTCTTAAACAAATTTAAAAAGCGTTACTTTTTAAAAATAAACGAGAGGAATTCTTTATTGCAGTCTTTTTTTTACATTAATTTGTAATTGTTTTAAAAAATTTACATCGTCTACTTATGCCTAGTGGATAATGAATAAAACTTATTACCTTATTTTTGGGTCCCCCTGCATTTTAATTTATTAGCAAAGCCTTTGTCAGTTTTTTGTACCTGGAATATGAAAAAAAAAAAAAAAACCGCTTTACTGTGTGCGAAGAAGAGGTACATAGATAGAACTGGAAACATTTGATGACTCTGTTCAAAATTTGTCCATAGTTTGCGTTAACATAATATACTCAATTTAATTGTATTTTATAGTGGCTTATGTTAAAGTTTTTGGTACTCTCTTTACTGAAATATCTTTAAAAATAATTCCGTATTATTTTTTGCTTTGTTATAATTTGATATATATATACATGTCTTTAAAAAGCAGTTTTCAGTAATTTAAAGATATTGAACCTGATAATATTATAATATACAATATTTTATAGAAATAGTATATTGCACACATACATACAGTGTGTGTCGGAACCTCGTGTACAAACTTAAAGAGAAGGTAGACAACTTCGTTAGCAACCATAATTACGTAGGAAAGCATCGGTAGAAATCAATAGGTGGTATTGTACACAAGCTCTCAAGGTTGGCACGTGTGGATTCCTCATTGTCATATCTGCCGAACAACAGCCGAGTGGATAAGACACTGAACATGGTAGATGGTCGGAGTGGGAAAGTCTCGGGTTCGGGTCTGTTGCGCTGCTGTCCACCTAACGGTCTGGAGTTTTGGTCGGTATTCTCCAGATCTAATATGAATACGCGTTGGAACCCTTAAAAGGTCCTTCCCCCAAGGCACTCCCCCTAGGCAGTTGCCCATCATGTCGGCTTGTCATGATTCAAAACAAATAAAAAATGGAAATGTAGGTTACGGCCAATCATCTATTCTTGCGATCTAGGCCGGGGGTGGGATTGCTCTCTTTAGGGGATTTTCTAAGGGGTCCTAACCCGTATTTACGCAAAGTTTCGGACTAAACCACGGAAAAGTCCAAACGGTTAGGTCAGCGGACGCGACATGACGTCACCTTCCGTCTCCCAGTTCAAAGCGCTAGCGCTATGCCACTGGTGGGGCACAAAACAAAACAAACATATCTGCCAACTTTTACGGTTTTTCCGGAAGATTATCGACCACAAATTTCAAATAGTTTATTTTACATATAAAATGTGGATTATTCAAATATCAAATTCTAAAAAAAGAATTAGAGGTAGATAATCTTCCGAAGAAAACGGTGGAATTTAGCAGATATGACCATGAGGCAGCCACGCGTGCCGATATTGAGAATTCGTGCGACCTATCGATTTCTGGACACCCTTTCCTATATAATTATGGTCCCTAACGATGTTGTCTGCCTCTCCTGCAAGTTTGTACACGAAGTTTAAGGACACCCTGTATAGAGGTTACAGTTTGAAATTAATTCTTATAATTTGTGGCCATTGTAGTTTGAAAATATATTTTAAAGTCACATTTGATGTTTAAATGAAACTTTTCCGATTTTAGCATAAAGTAATTTTTGTGAATCAATTTTATGCTGAAATCCATAAAGGAATTGGGAGTTACTGGAACACGTTTCAGTTTGGTTGAAAGATTTACCCAGGCAGCACAAGAATGTTCTATGAACGTCTAGTAACGTTCAGAATAGTAAGAAAAGCGTTTAGGTGAAGTTTGTACGTTCTGTATAACGTTCTAAAATTGTACTAAGCTATCTTTTGCCAAAAACTGTGAATAAATAACGTCTTATTGGACGTGCAACAGGTGCTTTTTGATACCGTTCTAAAGTAATGCCTAATAACTCGTTCTATTCGACGTGCAGCAGAAGTGCTGGTATTACCGTTCAAAAGCTATACCTAATAACACGTATTATTTGACGTATAACCGAAGTGTTGTTGATACCGTTCAAAAGTTATGCCTGATAAACCGTCCTACTTGACGTTCATCAGAAGTGCTGGTGAAACCGTTCAAAAGCAGTGCTCATAAATCGTCATACTCAACGCATAACAAAAATACTGGTTATAGCTTGTCTCGCTAATGCGTGTTGAATTCCAAAAACTTTTCTTAAAGTTTCTTGCAAAATTGAATAGTTGAGCTATCTCCTTTTTACAGAAAACCCTTCAATTTGCACGGTTACTCTATTTAATAGAAGCACTATATGTTTGCGAAAACGTTTATAGTTTTCAAAAGGATATTTAGAAAATAACAGCTGATACAAATGTACACACGTGCGCATTGAGAGACTGTGTTCTGTCATACTGTGATATTTGAAAAGCTGATTGTCGATGCGACATGTATTTGAAAAGGGATAATAGAAAAGTTTTGAAGAAGAATCTACTTCGAATTCATTTAACATAGGGTAGGTGCACCAGTAATTGACACTTTGGTAGGCAATTTATTATAGTAAGCTTTTATTTAAAAACTGTTATCGAATGGCGCACTTACTTAGACATTTGTCTTCAATTTTATGCAACTTTCTTTTACCTCCAGAAGGCTCTAAGAATCAGAACTTGCGATTTTAAACGCAGTGCTAAAAAAGCCCGATTCTCAATAGCTGGCTTAATTATGAAATTAAGATGAGTTCATAATCAACCTGTTTCTATTTGAAGCGTATTTCTTTTTAGAAATCAATCTAAACTGAGTTGTATGAGATAATAAAACATAAAATAAGTTTGTACAATTTAGTTTTAATAAATAAATTGTATATTTTTTTTAATATGGGGTCTCAATTAATGGATGAAAATAAACGGGTTTCACTAGTAATTGACACTTATGCTAGTTATGCCACTGTTACATTTACACTTATGCCAGTGTTCCATTCAAGTTCATGATACTTGCATGAAATTTCTAGGAAATGCAGTTAATAGTTATTCAGAAGGTTATCTGTACAGGGTGTCCCAAACAGGTGGTAAAACGCATTAATTCTTTATTTATTAGAGTTAAGTGGGCAATGTAACCTGAAAAAATAATCAGAACAAAGTAGAAAAAAGTCTAGGGGTTAGATGCAATAATAGTATTTTAATATTATGCCTCCAGAAAACTTCAACTAAAAACCTAAAAAATTAAATATATATTTAAAAAAAACGATGACGTTTTTAAAAATTAAATAGATTAAATAATAATTAACTTCGGACCTCTTAAAGAGATTCCATAAAAATTCAATTTTTAAAGAGTTTAAAAGTTTATTCAAATTTTAAAAAAAAATCTGCCATTTATTATTTTAGTCGTTCTTGATGATCATGTTCCTAATTTCATTCTATTTCTCTAAAGCCGTTTTTGAGGAATGCGAGAACAAACATTCATAAGATTTTCACAAAAGCTCAAAATATATAAAACAAATTTTTTCATGTACAGTTTATATTAATCTGTCATCTAACTCAATTCCAAATTTCATTCTTTTTCATTGCCAAACTTTAGAAATGGAACAAACATGCACTCAATCTTCACAAAATCTCAAAATCTATGAATATTTAAAGCAATTCAGGCATCTATAGTTTGCATAAACTTTTCACATAGTATAATTTCAAAATTCATCCCATTACCATTTCTCAGGAATGGAACAAACATTTTCTCAAATTTCAGAAAATCTCAAATTCTATAAAAAATTTGAAGAACTTTGACGTCTGCAGTTTAAGTTTTATTTCATTCCTTTCAATGTGATAGTTAATGTGCGATAGTTAATATATAAACACATATTTACATATTGAATAAATTTTTGCAAAATCTCAAAATCTGCTCAAATTAAAAATATTTGACGGCTATAGTTTAAGTTTCATGTTCACCTATTATGCCACGAAATTTCACTTCATTCGCCTTTGTCGTTATTACGTGATGCACAAACAAATATTTATAGAGTTTGAAACAATTTCCTCAAGATCTCAAAATTTGGCCGATTTTTTATTTTAAATTTGACCTTTCTAATTTAACTCAAGGCACCACCTATCATCTGATCAAGTTTCATTCCATTCGTTCTCGTCGTTATTACGTGATAAGCGAACAAAAATTTAAGCAGTTTGAAACAATTTTCGCAAAATTTAAGAAATTCAAGAAATTTAAAAAATTCAACTCCTTAAGAGGAGTCGAATTAGAGGAGTAAAATTTGAGAAATTCAACTCCTCTAGTTTTTGTTGAGTGAAAGTCTATCATGTCAGAAATTTCACTTAATTTGCTTGTGTCATTTTTACATCATTGCATTAAAAATGAATCTTCGCATTTTTTTTCTGCACATTTCTTAGGTGTTAATAACTGGAGCACGAAGTGTCAATCACTGGAGCAAAAACTTTTTTATTGGTGTCAATTACTGGTGTCGCTCCATTACAACAAATAAAATATGGAAAAAATAGAAATTTACAAAATATTCTATTTTGTAATAAATTACACCCTACATGAATTTTCAAAGTTTACTTAAGTTTTGAAAACCAAAAGTTTGTTTCTATATAGTTTTAGTAATTAGCAATTACTAGTTAACGGTTATTACTGCCCTTAAAGTGTCAATCACTGGTGAACTTACCTTAAAGTAAAACTTTCCAAAAGTGAAATTTGTATAAGAGGGTAATTTCATATTACAGTATGAAAAATCTTTTTTTTTCAGTAGCAACATCCTATTTTGATTTCTTTCAGCGGTTGTTGACTGTTAAATTACAATTAATATATTTTTTCTCTAAACATTCCATCATTATAACGGAGATAACGAATATTCTCTACAGCATGATTTTAAGTATCTGTTTTCAAAATAAAGGAGAAGTATGAGCTTCACAAATTGCTTGCGTTTCACCATACTTTCAGTTGTACAATGAATATATTTTTTTACTTTTTTAAACATTTATTTATTATCAATAAATGAAGAGTTTGACAATGTAAATTATTTAAACAATTATTTATTTTAAAAAAGAATGCTTAAAATATTCCAAATACTTATATTAATGCGTAACAACACAAACGTTTATAATTGTATTAAAATTGGACCTCAGATATAATTTTGAGAATAACGGTTTCTCAACAATATCAAGTTCAAATCAAGCAAACTATGCTTATTTTTGTTCCTCAATATTTCTTTCACAAATTAAAAATTTCAACTTTATTATGAGAAGAAATTTATATATTACTTAAGAAATTTATATATTACTTAAGAAATTTAAACATTTCTTCGCACTTTACTGTGGGATGAAAGGTATTTGAAAATGTTCTTTGAGTTTCCTTTATTTTATGAACTGTACAATCTTTCCAAAGCACATTGAAAAAAACCTGAAATACAATCTAGAAAATATAGAACTTGCTATATTCCAATTTATAAACTGTGTATTCCATTCTTAAGATGCAGAAAACTTCCTAGAAATTGTGTTCTGCCATATAAAAGGAGAGGTGCGATAAATTCTCCATGACATCCACAAATAAACTGATAGGCTCATCTACCGTCGGTTGTTTGTAACTTTATAAATTAGAAATGTAGATTGGTGAAACTAATTTATGAGAGGCTGTTACAGACTTTACCAGAAATTTACGAATGAAAGTACATATTGTTGTTCAACGTAATTTGAAAATATATTAGAGGATAGTTTTAAGAAAATCTATCGTAGACCAGTTACTTACGAAGACACTCGAGTAATAAATAATAAATTACACAGAAATTAGAAGACACAGGAATTTATCTCATAATAACAAAGGTCTACCTTGATAAAGGGGCGTTTTCAAATCTATGTTATTGGAAGTATAAACGCATTATTAAAGGCCGGATTCGTAATAAAAATAAGTAAATAAATAAAGCTAGATTATAATAATTTTGTTACGAAAAATTCAAACTTTCAGAAAACCCAATTCTGTTTTTAAAATCTCTTCTCCGAGTGTATTTTTATCTAGATAAAAATTAGATTTATAGGAATTTCTTCAACTGTCAGTACACACACAATAATAACACGGTATGAACTCATAAAAGAGTTTATAGTCTATTGTTTCGTAAATTTTGTGGAATATTTATTTAGGGCTTAAACTCTTCATTCACACATACAAAAAAAAAAACCTTTAGTAGGATTTTTACTTAGAACATCTCTATTTGCTAAATATTCAAACTTGACATCTGTGCTATGCTTTCATCTGAACGATATATCTATACGAATTATGAACTAAAATATTTTTAACCACATACTCGCAGTGTAAAATTTACTGAAGCACGGCACGGTTAGTAAAATATTAAATGTTTAAAATATCGAAAGAATTTTTATTATTCAAGTACGTTCATCGTTCACATAAGCTTACCGATATACTTCGAAATAAAACAGTGGTTCAAACTCAACTTAAACCCGTGGACCACTTTTCCACTTTCAGTTTGCCTACGGACCACTTAAAAAAATCCATCGGAGGGGGGGTGGGTGGGGGGGGGAGGATGTAATTAATATTAAAAAAACTTTTTGCACAAAATGTAATTATAAAATGAAAAATTAAAACAAGCACAGAGAATGTTATTTCCACTCACTCAGAGATGCTAATAATAGTTAATCAGCCCTTTTTAGATATACTAATAACCAAAGACAAAAGCTTGGTTGAGATGCTATAATATTTTATTGAATGATATTTAATCTTGTGCCTACCCGTATTTTCCCTATTGTGTAAGGATTGTGAAACACTTTTATTTTTCTTAAAACGGCGATTCTCTTAAAATGACAGCAAACAATTACGCCTTTTGCCTTTTTACCTCAAGAAGTAGTGATAACACAACATTTTTCAAACCTTCACTTGCTTCGCGGACCACTTTGAACTTGTTCGCGGAACATAAGTGCGGGTCCGCGGAGCACCAGTTGGGTACCACTTAAATAAAATATTCAATTCTTCCGTCTCGGTCATAATTTTCGCAGTTTTTAAATCGAAAATAATCACCTCTCTCCTGTTCAATTACAACCTCGAGAAAAAGAGAGAAGGAGAGAGAAAAGGAAGGAGAAAAAAAAGTTCCGTCGACTAAAACAAAATTTTTCGGTGGCGCACCATTTTAATATTACAGTACCAAAAGTTTTCTCGATTCAACAAAACGACTGTGTTAAAATAACCCCCAAAATTTTTGTTAGATTTTACAAAATAATTTCTTCAGTGTACAAACAACTCAAATAAATAAGTAAATGAAAAATCCCTATGTGTACAGAACATAGTCTCAGAAAAATTCAAGCACACTGAACCGCTTTCTTATTGTCATTTTTTTTTCACCAATAAAAAACGGCGAGAGATATCTTTCCCCGAGTCATTTTAACCAGGATCCACCGCGAGAGCAGTTGTCCGAGCGGCCGCAAACTTTGTTTCTCAAAAGTTGCGACCACCCTGGTGTAGGCACGACTTACGCGTGCGCGGAATTCCGTATAACAAAGCCAGTTGGTTCGCGACTCAAGTGAGTACTAACTCCGGTGTGAGAGACAGCGGACGGCGGAAAAATGCTGTCCTGCATTGCGGTGATCCTCTGCTTTTCCGGCACTATCCCACGGGTCAGGGCAGATCCTAACAGTGAGTGATTAATTTGTTTTAGATGAGGGAAAGGGTTAATATATATCTTTTTTATTTTCGTTTGAGCAGAATGGATGCATGCGGTCTGTGGTTCGGGCCGTTTGTGAATGTTTTGAACTTGTGTTTTGGGTTAGTAAACAGGTGTGTAAGGTACAGTTCTTGGAAAGAAAAGAATGAATGATATTTTCCTGATTTTCTACTATACATATGTGCGTGTTAATGATTTATGTGATTTTGAGTGGTAGACAAAGTGATTTTAAGTATATTTTGAACGCGTTTCATTATACCATTTAAATATTTTTCTGTACATAATATTTGCAGAATATGTAGTAAATGTTGCATGTAATAGTAATAATAATAATATATAATAATAATTATTATTATTGTTATTACTTGTATTTGAATTACATGAAAAATACTTAGATGACACGAGCAGCAAATTGCGTGTCAGATATAAAATGCATCTGCCTTATTTTTATTTTCAGAAGCTTTATAATTCTTAATGTTAATATATTTTTACTTCAAGTTAGATATTTTACCTATCCAATAATGTAATAATATTACAATAATGAAAGTAAATCGTCTTTCGTTTATTTCAATATTACTCTAAACATAAGTTTCTTATTCTAATAACGACAAATGTTGATTTTGTTTAGAAGCACACTTTTCTGCGAGAGTTAAAATTAATTGCAGTTTCATCGAAAAGTAATAGTTATATTTTGAGCTTTTAAAATTTACCTATAAATTTTGTATAATTAAATGTAATGTAATTTATAAATTAGTAAAAACTCCAAGATCTGTGGCAACGAGAAAAGTACTTCGTTATGCGGAATTCTCTGATTAGAATAATTTGTAAGTTACTCTTACTTGTAAATAAAAATACTCTATTTTCATGGCCGGAAATCTAGCTACATGAACGACTTACCCTTTCCGTTTAAAAAACAAGAATGTTACTTGAGGAACTAACGCAACATCTGTTAAATCTAAAAATATACAAATACTGAATAAAACTAATAAGATATAAATACTGATTACACTTCAGGATTTGTTGTCAATAGGAAAAAGTATTTCGTTCTGCGGTGAAGCTAAATATTACATTCAAAATGCAGATGAAATTAATAATAACAATATGATTTACATTTTAAACAAATGATTTAGAACTTTACTTAAATATTTTTTAAGCGTTAAATTTCTTGTCATTGAAAATTTCAGAAACATATAAATGTATGTTAATGAATTCAAATAAGAAGTTTTATGTATTTAAAATAGTGCTAAAACAATTATAATAGTAATAATACAATTTATATTATTATTAATAAAGCTACTCAAGAACAACAATGGTAAAATTAATAATATTATTATTTAGTATATATTATATCAGTTAAAGTGAACACTTTTATCTGATATTTTTGCATTCATATAAAATTTAGCATTTAATTAATATCATGTAAATTTTCAAAATTCAAATTTTAGTGATATGTATAAATGTTTTATAATTTGAAATTTTGGGATATCATAATAAAATTCCGAATTTATCTGAATAAATTATTTAAAAGTTTCAGCCTTATAAAGCACTTCTTAAATAGTACATAGAATATAGTTCATTCAAATACAGATCTTAACCAATTTTATTTAAATGACAGTTTACTGACTGCAGTAACGGTATTATTTCGTTTTGTGTTGATATTCAAAGAGAATTAGATGCTTTTCTCTGTAATTCAATTG
>JAWZYV010017264.1:0-54540 GCA_038373885.1 Cheiracanthium punctorium
GGTTTTTTTAGTTAAAAACGGACCACTGGTTGCCTAGTTTAGATAGCTGTACAACTAGGCTGCTGAATCCACTGAGGTTTTTTTAGTTAAAAACAGACCACTGGTTGCCTAGTTTAGATAGCTGTACAACTAGGTTGCTGAATCCACTGGGGTTTTTTTAGTTAAAAACGGACCACTGGTTGCCTAGAATGACTAGTAAACATGGCGACAGTCGCTGGAGCTTGGCGGTCGCCAAGCTCCAGCGACTGTCGCCATGTTTACATGGGGTGGGCACCGGCTTGTATGATTTTACCGATATTTTAAGCGATTCCAATTGTTTCTATACCGCTTTAAAATGTACTAACTTTTTAGACGATTTCCCCATTCTTTAAAAACACAATAACAATACACAAAATAAAGCGATTCTGCAAATCACAGTACACTTAAGTAAATAATAATATGACATAAGAATGCAAACCGAAAGACTTGTTTGACTACGAATAAAAAATAAACATCGACATTTCTCCCAAACACGGGCAAAACAACGCCTACGCGCAACAAACGTGAAACGAAACTAACTCTAAAGAGCATCAAACACGAAGCGAAAACCAATTAACTTTACATCTACAGGTCGACGGACCAAATAATTATGTTGAAAAATATTGCCAATATAAAGAGGGCCACTGAAAATAATTCCTTTCGAAGAAAAGATCGGGAATAAGTATTTACTTAAATTGAATAAAGAATTTCGAACGGTACTTACCCCAATCCAATACGCTTCCAGCCTGCAAATTTAAACCGATATCTGGACACAGGAATTACACAAATAACTAAAGAATAACATTAGCACCTTTTGGAAATGAATAGATGCAATGAATGAAAATTATATTTATTTGGAAATGAATAGATTTCGAAAACGTTTTAGTTATCACCGTCGAATTGAATAACAAATAGATACGCATTACAAGTGCGTAATAATCAGTGCGAATCTGCTTTTCGGAAGCAAAACAGAAACGAAACCTCTCGAGAGGGATTCTGGGTGAGAAGCAGAGTTGCCACTTCCCTTCTCACAAAACTCTCTTCTCGGAAGTGGTGTACATTTCACGTTGAATGAGAACCGTCTCTAAATGAATCGGCATATCTTTCCAAACACGAGGCATTACCGGAAAATTCGTGGGTTCGATTTCCACATCATCCACTAAGATAAACTCATATTTTCCGAATGCGTGGTATCCCTGGGTGGGTCAGTTCGGCCAGATTCCGCGTTACACGGGGATTTACCGGAAAATACATGGGTTCGATTCCCACATCATCCGCTAACTCAGGGGCGTAGCCAAGGGGGGGTTAGGGGAGTCATAACCCCCCATGAGAATTTTTTTGCCATACAAAATGTATATTCTTCACTACATTATCACACATATGTATACATATATATGAGTTGCAGTAGTCGTAACACCCCCATGAAAAATTTCTGGCTACGCCCCTGGCTAACTTAAACGCGTAGTTACCAAATGCATGGTTTCCCTGGGTGGGTCAGTTCGGTCAGATCTCCGTGTTACACCAGGCATTACCGGAAAATTGTTGGAGAGCAGATATTGTGTTGTACGGGATCAGAGATAGACTAACAGTCAGTGGAGGATTATGGGTTCGATTCCCACATAATCCGCAAGTGAACGGGCGTGGGTTCGATTCCGACATCATCCGCTAAGTTAAACGCGTAGTTACCAAATGCGTGGTTTCCCTGGGTGGGTCAGTTCGGTCAGATCCCGTATTACCCGCGGCTTTACTGGAAAATACGTGGGTTTGATTCACACATCATCCACTAACTTAAACGCGTAGTTAACAAATGCATGGTTTCCCTGGGTGGGTCAGTTCGGTCAGATCTCCGTGTTACACCAGCCATTACCGGAAAATTGTTGGAGAGCAGATATTGTGTTGTACGGGATCTCAGATAGTCTAACTGTCAGTTTACAGTCGTGGGTTCGACGCCCACATAACCCGCTACTGAACGGCCGTGGGTTCGATTCCCAAATATTCCGCTACCAATAAATGCTACATAATACAAAATGCGTGGTTTCCCTGGGTGGGTCAGTTCGGTCAGATCCCGTGTTACCCGAGGCTTTACCGGAAAATTTGTGGGTTCGATTCCCTATAATCGGCTAAGTTAAACGCTTAGTTACCTAATATGTGCCCTGGGTGGGTCAGTTCGGTCAGATCCCGTGTTACACGAGGAATTACCGAAAAATAGTTGGAGAGCACAAACTGTGTTGTACGGGATCAGAGATAGTCTAACATTCAGTGTACGGTAGTGGGTTCGATTCCCACATCATCCGCTAAATTAAACGCGTAGTTAAATATGCGTGGTTTCCCTGGATGGGTCAGTTCGGTGAGATCCCGTGTTACACGAGGCATTACCGGAAAATTCGTGGGTTCGATTTCCACATCATCCACTAAGATAAACTCATATTTTCCGAATGCGTGGTATCCCTGGGTGGGTCAGTTCGGCCAGATCCCGCGTTATACGAGGAATTACCGAAAAATAGTCGGAGAGCACAAACTGCGTTGTACGGGATCAGAGATAGTCTAACATTCAGTGTACGGTAGTGGGTTCGATTCCCACATCATCCGCTAAATTAAACGCGTAGTTAAAAAATACGTGGTTTCCCTGGATGGGTCAGTTCGGTGAGATCCCGTGTTACACGAGGCATTACCGGAAAATTCGTGGGTTCGATTTCCACATCATCCACTAAGATAAACTCATATTTTCCGAATGCGTGGTATCCCTGGGTGGGTCAGTTCGGCCAGATTCCGCGTTACACGGGGATTAACCGGAAAATACATGGGTTCGATTCCCACATCATCCGCTAACTCAGGGGCTTAGCCAAGGGGGGGTTAGGGGGGTCATAACCCCCCATGAGAATTTTTTGCCATACAAAATGTATATTCTTCACTACATTATCACAAATATGTATACATATATATGAGTTGCAGTAGTCGTAACACCCCCATGAAAATGTTCTGGCTACGCCCCTGGCTAACTTAAACGCGTAGTTACCAAATGCATGGTTTCCCAGGGTGGGTCATTTCGGTCAGATTTCCGTGTTACACCAGTCATTACCGGAAAAATGTTGGAGAGCAGATATTGTGTTGTACGGGATCACAGGTAGATCTAACTCTCAGTATACAGTCGTGGGTTAGATTCCCACATAATCCGCTACTGAACGGCCGTGGGTTCGATTCCCGCATATTCCGCTACCAATAAATGCTACATAATACAAAATGCGTGGTTTCCCTGGGTAGGTCAGTTCGGTCAGATCTCCGTGTAACCCGAGGCTTTACCGGAAAATTCGTAGGTTCGATTCCCACATCATCCGCTAACTTAAACGCGTAGTTACCAAATGCATTGTTTCCCTGGGTGGGTCAGTTCAGTCAGATCTCCGTGTTACACCACGCATTACCGGAAAATTGTTGGAGAGCAGATATTGTGTTGCACGGGATCAGAGTAGTCAACTGTCAGTGTCAGATCTGGGTTCGACTCCACATAACCGCAGTGAACGGCCGTTGGTTCGATTCCCACATCATCCTCTAAGATAAACTCATAGTTTCCAATTGCGTGATTTCCCTGGGTGGGTCAGTTCGGTCAGATCCCGTATTACCCGTGGCTTTACCGGAAAATACGTGGGTTTGATTCCCACATCAACCACTAAAACGCGTAGTTATCAAATGCATGGTTTCCCTGGGTGGGTCAGTTCGGTCAGATCTCCGTGTTACACCAGCCATTACCGGAAAATTGTTGGAGAGCAGATATTGTGTTGTACGGGATCAGAGATAGTCTAACAGTCAGTGTACGGTCATGGGTTTGATTCCCACATAATCCGCAAGTGAACGGCCTGGGTTCGATTCCGACATCATCCGCTAAGTTAAACGCGTAGTTACCAAATGCGTGGTTTCCCTGGGTGGGTCAGTTCGGTCAGATCCCGTGTTACCCGAGGCTTTACCGGAAAATTCGTGGGTTCGATTCCCACATCATCCGCTAAGTTAAACGCATAGTTTCCGAATGTGTGTCCCTGGGTGGGTCAGTTCCGTCAGATCCCGTCTTACACGAGGAATTACCGGAAAATATGTTGGAGAGCACAAACTGTGTTGTACGGGATCAGAGATAGTCTAACATTCAGTTTACGGTCGTGGGTTGGATTCCCACATCATCCGCTAAGTTAAACGTGTACATAACCATTTATAAGGATGTGCTAAAATACTTACCACCTACGGTCTATTAAATACAGAAATCAATTTTCATTAGTAAATTTTTTGTTTTTGTTCAGTTATATTGGATGTATATTTTTTCTATAGATCTACATTTTAAATTATGTTAGGCTTATGAACTTTTGTTGCCTTCGCAATTTTGAAGAAAGCCCGAATAATTACTCGAAAATTGAGTATAAGAATCATCGCTTTTAATTATATATTTTTGCGTTTTGTTTCGTGTAAAAGCAGCAGGTAGTTTTCCGACAATGATTTTGTGTACAATTAATGTAATCTCCTGCATAATTTCTATGTTTGTTTAATACTTGTTTCTCCAATTTACACGTGGGATATTACAGTTGAGGATAAAATATACGAATTAATGCTAAAAAATGGGCCAGAAACATTCCAAGTAATTTCGATTCTCTGCGCATACACTCGCCTTATAAAGGTTTAAACAATGCGTTCCGTGTTACACGAGGCTTTCCCGGAAAATTCGTGGGTTGAATTCCCCCATTATCCGCTATGTTAAACGCATAGTTACCGAATGCGTGGTTTCCTTGGGTGGGTCAGTTCGGTCAGATCCCGTGTTAGACGAGACATTACCGGAAAATAGTTGGAGAGCAGATACTGTGGTGTACGGGATCACAGAAAGTCAAGTAGTCAGTGTACGGTTTTGGGTTCGTTTCCCACATCATCCGCTAAGTTAAACGTGTAGTTAAAAAATGCGTGGTTTCCCTGGATGGGTCAGTTCTGGCATTACCGGATAATTCTTCGATTCATTCCCACATAATCCGCTAATGTTCGGTCGGGGATTCCATCCCCACATAATCCGCTGGTGTAGGGTGTGGGTTCGATTCCCACATAATCCACTAGTGTACGATCGTGGGTTCGATTCCCACATCATCCGCTAAGTTAACCGCATCGTTACCAAATCCGTAGTTTTCCTGGGTGGGTCAGTTCGGTCAGATCCCGTGTTAGATGAGACATTTCCGGAAATAGAAGGAGAGCAGATACTGTTTTGTACGGGATCAGAGATCGTCTAACAGTCAGTGTACGGTCGTGGGTTCTATTCCCAAATAATCCACAAGTGAACGGGCGTGGGTTCGATTCCTACATCTTCCGCTAAGTTAAATGAGTAGTTACCAAACGCGTGGTCTCCCTGGTGGGTCAGATCCCGTGTTACAGGAGGCTGTACCGGAAACTTTGTGGGTTCAATTCCCACATCATACGCTAAGTTAAACGCGCAGTTACCGAATGCGTGGGGTCCTTGGGTGGGTCAGTTCGGTCAGATCCCGTGTTAGATGAGACATTACCGGAAAAAAATTGGAGAGCAGATAATGGGGTGTACGGGATCACAGAAAGTGAAACATTCAGTGTATGGTCGTGGGTTCGATTCCCACATCATCCGCTAAGTTAAACGCGTATTTAACCATTTATAAGGCCGTGGTAAAATACTTACCACCTACGGTCTATTAAATACAGAAATCAATTTTCATTAGTAAATTTTCTGATTTTTCTTCAGTTATATTGAATGTATATTTTTCCATAGATTTAGATTCTAAATTAGGCTAATGCGTGGTTTCCCTGGATGGGTCAGTTCGGGCATTACCGGATAATTCGTGGGTTTGATTCCCACATAACCCGCTAAAGCTCGGTCGGGGGTTCCATTACCACATAATCTGCTAGTGAACGGTCATGGGTTCGATTCCCACATAGTCCCCGAATTAAACACGTAGTTACTAAATGCGTCGTTTCCCTGGGTGGGTCAGTTCGGTCAGATTCCGTGTTACACAAGAAATTACCGGAATATTCGTGAGTTCAATTCCCATAGCATCCGCTAAGTTAAACGCATATTTACCGAATGCGTGGTTTCCTTGGGTGGGCCAGTTCGGTCAGATGCCGTGTTAGACGAAACATTACCGGAAAATAGTTGGAGAGCAGATACTCTGTTGTACGGGATCAGAGAATGTGAAATAGTCAGTGTACGGTCGTGGGTTTATTTCCCACATCATCCGCCAAGTTAAACGCGTAGTTTCTCTGGGTGGGCTAGTTCGGTCAGATCCGTGGTACATATGCACAAAAAAGAATTCTTAATTGAAGGTCTTTATAAATGGTAGAAATCAGTCTTCAGTTGCAAAAAGTATTGCATTTCTGTCGATTACATTGGTATAGGGTTAAGTAGTTTTTCTAAGGCTTAACTTTGTTTGTTTTAATAACACTTATCGACTATTGTGATTACGTCTAAATGTTGAATACATGTAAAAAGACAGCATAGGGTGACAAAAATTTAAACTAATTGTTTTTCCTCAAACAAATTCTGATTACTCATTTATGTCCTAAACAGAATTTTATAGCTTTCTGAAAGGAAGTTCCGTGTATAAACAATCTTGAAATAGGTTCGTTTAATTATAGTCAACCTGTGTAGAATGTTTCCTCCCAGAAACCTTTAAAATATTTACTCATGAAGCGCGTCACAACTCTGTATTATCATATTCAAATGAAAACTGGGAAAATTTTATCACTAGCCTTAACCCCGAAGGCAGTTCAGTGTGGAAGGCACTGAAAAAACTAAAAAACCAAAAATCGCATATCCCTCCCCTCAAAGAAGGCGGCAGTTACGATAAAGCAAATACACTGGCTAGAACATATGAAAAGCAATTTACCCTCCACGAAAACATTGCAGTGGACGCAACTACGGATTCTCATATAAAGGAGATTGTCGAGATAATTTCCTTCTCACTCCTTGTACAACTGAAATCTCCCCCACAAAACCGACGGAGCTGGTTATGATAATTAAAAAACTGTTAATTAAAATGCCCTGGCAGCGACAAAATTAGTAACGTCATGCTAAGAAATATGCCTGCACTTACTCTCATTTTCCTGACCTCTTTGATTAACCACATACTCAAATTAAAATACTTCACAAAAGCCTGGAAAACATCAATCGTCTGTCCTGTACCCAGGCCAAATCAAAGCAGCACCTGACCTAGCTCGTACAGACTGATTAGTTTATTAAGCGCCGTAAGTAAATTAGCGGAGAGAGTCATACTCCACCGCATTCAAGAACACCTCACTCGAAACAATATTATTATCCCAGAACAATTTGGATTTAGAGAACAACACAGTACGACTCACCAACTCCTTAGAGTCACAGAACATATCGCTGAAGCAATGAAAGAAAAAGAGGAAGTCGGTATTCTCCTCCTAGATATATCAAATGCGTTTGATAAAGTATACCATATAGCCCTCATGTACAAGCTCATACAAAACGGCATGGCAAACTCCCTAATTCATTTAATTTATAATTATCTTTCTGACCGTACATTTATGGTTCGTGTAAACAATACTCATTCTAACAGCACTCCTATAAATAGTGCTGTTCCCCAAGGATCAATCCTGGGACCTACACTTTAATTTGTACGTCAACGATATCCCTAGAAATCCGTACACCACACTTGCTCTGTTCGCCGACGATACGGCTATTATTTGCAGAGCTCACCACCCCACAGTACTCTCAAGATGCATTCAAGCACATATTGACGCTCTCGAAACCTGGCTCGATACCTGGAAAATTAAACTAAACTCCGACAAATGCCAAGCAATTCATTTCTCAAGAAAACATAACCCTCCCCGCATATACGTAAACAACAATGTCGTCCAATGGAGAAACACTGCCACTTATCTGGAAATTACATTGGATAGGTCACTCACATGGAAACACACATTACTAAAATTAGAAACCGCATGGTGGCTGCCGCCAAAAAGATTGCTCCTATACTTTATTCTAAAAAACTCAGCAAGCAAAACAAAACGCTAATTTACAAAACAATGATCAGGCCTATCGCTACTTACGCAGACCCCGTATGCGCTTTTGCAGCTAAATCGCACATGAAATCCCTGCAAGCTAAACAAAGTGCGATACTTAGAAAAATCCGTAAAGGAAACCATTTCCTAAGAAACACTACGATTCAAAATTACCTGGCCATTGAGCCGATTAAGCACACAATCCACAGACTTGCCGGCAACTTTTACGATAATATATCCAGTATCAATAACGACATTCTTGCCGAATTTCCGAATAACGACTTTCGTGATCCATCTAACAGCAAAAGACCGAAGGCGGTTCTCGCCAAATGCTCTCCTTATCTTGACATATTTGATCCTCCACAATAACGTACTTCATACTGTGGCATTAAAAAAAATAAATAAATAAAATTAAATAAAAATAAAAAATAAAAAACCCTTTCCCTACTTAACATCTTTTTGGCCGGACTGTTCATACAGATCACTTCTTACTGTACTTGACTGATATTCATCTCAACCCGTCCTGTTTGGGGACTCATTACAGGACTGAAAATACCCTACAAAGATCTTACATACTGAAGTTAAGGGCCTAGTGCCCAGGGCACTCCTACAAGAACCTATCATCAGTCAGTCAGTTATCATATTCAGCCTTCACGGGCGGAGTAAATATTTTTCCGTGGAGCAAAAAGTTATTCGAGATTTTTTACTATATTAAATGTTATTAACATTAGTTTCAGGTTTCACGCGAGTCCTTTGGCTTAAGTCCCTGATTTTTGAAGAATTGTCCTTAATCTTTCTGCTATTTGAGATGGTCGAGATTATTCAGTATTTTATAAAAATAGGGCCATTTTGAAAATGGACCATTTTAGGAGAACATTTCAAACGTTTGAAATTTTAGTAAGTCCAGGATCCGTGCCAACTTTGATATTATATGTGACATTATTATCTTTTATATGCAGGATGGTTATAATTAAACTTCACCTATGAACCTGTACAGTACTCCTTATCGAAAACGGGCCAACGGATTGTAAGCACAATTGGTATATTGGCTATACATGATATGCACTCAAGGAAAAAATAATAGTTCAAAAAATGTCCTCTAGGAGGAGTTTTGCATAAAAATAGGCAAATTTAATGATGGAAATGTCTAATTCGAAATATAGAAAAAATTTAAAATTCATTCTATAGCTTTTGTGCAATTAGTGAATTTATTCACTAATTTGGGTAATATTTGAGCTGATTTCTGCAAGCTAAGTGCCATCTAGTGGACATTTTTTTAACTAAACGTTCTAATAAACTCGCCTGAGCACATCTCGTGAACAGTTCGTATGCCAAATTTGGTAGCCTTCTTCTCACTGGTTACAGCTGCAAAAAGCTCTTTATCGGGAAAGTTTAATTACAACCCCCTTTAGAAGTATGTTTTAAAGATTAAACTGGCGCAAGAAATTTGACTTAAACCTGAGTATTTTTTGAGAGGAATGTAATTAAGAAGCTTTAAAAATACTTCATTTGATTTAAAAATTATAACACAGGAACGACGGAGAGTTCAAAAACGAAATAAATTAGTATTTTAGCAGTTAATGAAATTATATCCCAATGATCTCAAATTGGACATCTATCATCACCCAGTCAATGATTCGTTTAAAAAATTAAGGCTGAATTGCAGTGGTAACGTACAGTTTAGGTCTTAACTTTAATAAATAACATACCGTTATTCATTAAAGGGGACTTAGTTCAGTTTGATGCAAGTTCTAAAGTCGTTAACCATATGCAAGTGCTAGAATTAAACTTAGAGAGATCAATTCTAGCAGTTGTGGTAAATTTAGAAACTGGTGAATGGAAAAGACATTGGATTGTGCAAACTTAGCAACAGTCATAATGACAATTTACAAAGTTCTTATTCAGATTCACACACAAACCTGCGTGAGAGGCCTCGACCCTGAGAGGGTTTTCTTACCTGCTACCACCAACAACCTGCGAAATGATATTGATCCCCTTAACCCGTGGTTTTAGGTTTCTCCTCTCTTCTGGTGATCTTGTGATATTCTGAAATTTTTAAGTTACATTTGTCTCTTGGCATGAAAAAGGATTCATAAATGGTTTAATCCAACTAAGCACAGAATTCCTAAAAATAAATGTTCCACGTACAGAAACTGCAACAGCAACATTTTCTGCTCTTGATTTCAAGAATTTGCTGGTAAATCCTCGCCTTTCAAGAAATTGCTGGTAAATCCTCATCAGATGAGTCGTCTTTAACTGATTCGAAATTGTTTTCTATACACTTTTCTTGAGCATGGATAGATTCTTCATCAGGAAAAAACTTTCTTTTCACTCAACACATCGAATGTGTCATTGTAAAATTCTGTGCCTATCATCATAGCTTCTTCGAATAGTGTGTCGTTGCAATTAAATTATTTTCCAGAAGTGAACTCTTGTAATACGCTACTCCACCTTTTAGCCACTGCTTAGAAACATCACTGTATGTAGAACTACTAGTAGTTGTTTCATCAGAACAATAAGAACTTGCTTCGCTTGATGAGATATTTTTAACTGTGTGTTTGTGTAATATAACTCTTATATATATAAAATAATTTTCAGTGGTTAAATATGTCAATTCGAAATTTTACATCATAAAAATATTAGACATGGAGAATATAATCTGATATTTTAAAGATGACAACCTATCAACAGATGACAGACGATTTAAAAAAAATAATGCTGTGTTCGTGGCATCACAAACGGGTGAAAATTAGAAAAAAAAAGCTGTCTTAGAATTGGCACAAAAAGAAATGTACCTTAAATAAATATTGATAAATAAATAATTCTTATATTATTGATAAATAAATATAGTTTCAAAATTGAATTATTTTGAATGTGTAAAAACTCTGATTCCAGAGTAAAGATTTTACAAGTAGAAATAAAATTTAAATAATAATGAAAAAAAAGATCAGTAAGTAGGTAGTAAATAAAAGATAAATTAATGGATAACTGAAAAATTAAATAAATATTTTCAAGACTAATGAAATAATTACCAGTATTGGTGTATTTAAAAAAGAGCGGAAAAATTTTTGCGCAACAAGAGGCATCCGCTACGCCTGAGTGGAAGTTCGCAGTATTACTGATTACGCCACGCCGCCCAACTTCTTCCATGTGTAACTTACATTTAAGGTTTCGGTGAAGAGGTTCGAAAATGAATATTAATTTTTCTCTACTGCATTTGGGTATTGCGCCTTAGTATTTTACATGTAGTATTATCACATGGTATACTACCACTATGCCGAAGATCTTTGAAATCCGTTTTCCTAAAGTCCTCCTCCTTGTAAGTCCACTCAATTGTTACTGTTCTAGGAACCTTCATTTTGTTACTCATGTGCGAAGGAACCGGTGGCTGAGGGTTAAGTTCGCGACCTCTCCTCCTTTAATCAGTTAAGCGTCAGGTCACAGGTTCGGTTTTCATGCATCCCCTGGTTGTCCTATGAATTACAATTTATTTGTTCTCTGTGCTAGAAAAAGCTGTCATTTTGTTAGGCAAGATACAAGCGTATTCTTGAATGCCCAAACACAACAAAACCGACAACAT
This sequence comes from Cheiracanthium punctorium, assembly GCA_038373885.1. Classification (NCBI taxonomy): domain Eukaryota; kingdom Metazoa; phylum Arthropoda; class Arachnida; order Araneae; family Cheiracanthiidae; genus Cheiracanthium; species Cheiracanthium punctorium. The sequence goes on from JAWZYV010017264.1 coordinate 11,609, forward strand.
CTTGCTTAATTTTGAAAAATACCGCAGACTTTAAATTTCCTTGATTTTTTTTTGCAGCTGAATTAGCTGCAAAATTGATTACTTTTAATCAAATTAATATTTTGTGTAAACTTTCTTTATTAACCTTCCGAGCGGCTGTGGTGTATAATCCCGCCCACTTCGTTCCAGTTTTCATTGCAATGCTTCTGTATCTTAAACTATTTATAACATTCAGTTATGATAAAATGTGTTTTGATATTAAAGTAGTAAAGTTTAAGTGTGTAGTTAAAGTATATGTAGTTTAAGAGCTTATATTTTGAAAATTACAAATCCTTCTATTCAAAATTTATTTTTTAATAATTTGAATGGTGCATGAAAATTTAGCGTGAAAAAAAAACAAAAAACTCTACATTATTTACCCTTTTCCAAGAAGCTCTTAGTGTTAAATTGTTATCCCGGAATCTCATCTCATAAATACACGAAAATAAACATTTTTTGAGAATATGTTTCTTTATATGTTAAGAAAATTCAGACTATTTAGTACGGTATACGTTACAGTTATAAAACAGAACTTCAGGAACCTAGCTAAAACCTCAGGTTACGGATCTTCATCCGCAGCTATTTCCTATAGGTTGTTTTCTCAGACAATTGCGAGAAAGACCTAAAAATTAAAGTATTTAGTTCACAAAGTAGAGGATAAACGTGATTATTCAAATTAAATTCAATCTAGATAATGATATATCGCAAATCGTAAAATTACTTAACTTATCAACATGTGGCTGTTATACGATTACATTTAAATGGTCAGTAGATAAATATCCTTAGAGTACTACTTACTTTAAAGCTGTTAAACGAAAAAGTTTCTGAGAAGTAATCACGAATCATAAAGTAAGGAATTTTTATGTGATAAATATTAATCATAAAACTTTGAGGAAAGATCGAAAGAATTTTCATTCTATCATAACTAGATTTTCACAGGACATTTGAAATTAAGCCACTCGAAACGTACTTATTTCCTATTTAATTTATGTGCGTTTCTAACAAAGAACATCTTGTATATTAAATAAGGAATTCATTAATCTTTTTTATTAATTTCATAATTTGACGTATTTCACATTTTTGGGGCTGGCTACAGGGACAGGTAACATCCTCCCTCTTTGGATTCAAAGAGTGCCCACTGCATATAAAAATCGACCAATTTTTAAAACTATATATGTTCTGAATGAATGTGATCTTATTAAGCGGCGAGTAGTACAGGTATTTTTTTCTTTCCTAGGTCGTTCACTTGCCGTGTAGATATCTGCGTTTTTAAAGGTTCAAAATCCTTTCTTATTCATTATTTTTACCAGTTAGACGATATGAAGTTAGTTACTAGTTACACGCTATGAAACGGCTACCGATTTAAAATGTCAGCTTCACAAGATAATGAGCTGTGGGCTGCATACTTAAAGAAGAATAACGAAATAATCAATCAAAGTATATCCTTACTATTGCAATAAAACCTTTTACAGTGCTAAAGGGATTCAGAATTTAAATTAAAAAATATTCAGTTCATAAAAAAAAGAGTGAAAACTCTTTTTAAAACAAAATATTATGAATAGACATAAATTGCATCCTGCCACATACAGAAATTCTTTTACTGTTTACCTTAATTGAAATTGAACGTGTGAAAAATATATTGATACCTGGCTTGGTTTAGTTTTGATACCCATTAATTTATATTTGAATTTGAAAAAAAAATAATTTTGATACTCATTTCTTTAAAATTTAATTTATAAAAAGAAAAAAAATCATTTTCTAGCCTACATTTATTTTTAGATTTCAAATTTTGAAAGTCGTAGAAAAAATATTATATATATATATATATATATATATATATATATATAGAGAGAGAGAGAGAGAGAGAGAGAGAGAGAGAAAGAGAGAGAGAGAGAGAGAACTTACAAGAGTACTTACAAACGCACAATATGTTGAACTATTGTAAGCTGTTTTCGTATTGTATTTACACTGGACTCCAAAAGTTAAGGAACAACATGTTTTTCGAAGCACACCATAAAAAAATAACACTAACGATATAATTTACAGTTTTTATGAATGTTTAAAATAAACTGATTGGGGAGATTTAAGAGAGTTTGACTTTTGAGAGTTTGAGATTGGAGTTTCCGCAGAAACTCGTTGATAATATCAGGACGTTTATCGGTCTGAACGTACTAATATGTAATTAATATTACGCATTTTCTTTTGTTAACCCTTTAACGCGCAGTGATCACGCTATGGGAACACCCAATTCTGACATTTTGACTGCTGCCAGTCACGAAGAATAGATTTGATTTCTATAAAAATAGTTGCGGGTGACATAGCTCCGAGAGAATCCTTTACTTTTTAGCGCGTCCTTTCCCGTAAAAAAATTGTCACGATTCTTTTTAACAGCACTGACATCTGCTGAAAAATGGAAGAATGCGAGAACAGCCGGATAGATTGACCAATGCTGAAAAAAGGGCAGCCGTTACCATCGCTCGACTTCACTACCAGCAAGATGGCGGACGATCGAGACGTTCATCGCGTGCCACAGATCTAGAAACTCTTTTTTTTACGACAGCTGGCTCTGCCCGCGCACAGCCAGCTGTCGTCAAAAAAGGGTCTCTAGAGGTGTGGCACGCGATGAACGTCTCGATCGTCCGCCATCTTGCTGGTAGTGAAGTCGAGCGAAGGTAACGGCTGCCCTTTTTTTCAGCATTGGGAAAGGGTTGCGCCTCAAAGGGTTAAAACCACAGTGACTGGTATTTGACACGAACAGTGTCTCATTTACTTTAAGACTTCTTACTTATTTTAAAACTCGCATAAATCGTCACGATACTACTTAGCTGTGCTGGTGTGTAAACCCACCAGGTATGGCACAGCCAACACCGACCAATAACACCTCTACAGTGGACCTCGGTCCATTGATGCTGTATGCAAGCACCTTCAACCAGAGATACAATGAATGCTACAAACTGTGACAACTACCAATTACTTATGGGCTATCTGAACTTCCTGGACGAGAAGAGGAAAGCACAAGACCCCATACTTGCGGAGGTAAGTGATCTGCATGATTCAGTTACCAGCCTCATTCAATCCCCTTTACTTGAAAACATAACAGAAACGCAAGGTTTCCGATATTATTATAGTACTTGTAAGAAAACAGTCGACAAAATCTTGAGCAAGACTGGAATTAGCTTAAACATTAAAAGTTTTCGTACCGGTAATAAGCGTAAAACTACTAACAACAATGATCTCCCGTCTGCTAAATGCGCCATAATAGAAATTAGTCATACAGCTGAAACTCATGACAATCATGATTTATCTGAAAACTTACGCACCAGTGATATGGACGACGTCCAATCTAACATTGAAGTCGAGAGTCATGCTCAAGAAAGTAGCGTAACTCAGAACAGTCTCACTAAAAAGAATGCGAACATCGTAGTCTTTGTGAAATTAAAACAAACATTATCGAACAATTGGGTAAAATAAACGATCTCCTAAAAACCGACCTTGACGCTAAAATAGCCGGGGAGTACGTTAAAATAACCCTTAAGGACCCTAACAAATTTCGCTCTCTCCAAACATACCTCAGTGAAAATAATATCGGATTCCAGTCAATGGATCCTAGAGAGCTTAGACCACGCAAAATCATCATAAAAGGCATCAAATCAAATACACCTTCCCAGGATATCAACGACTATCTGCGGGAACACAAATTTGAACCCTTAAGTATAACATACTTAACAAACAGGAAAACCAAAAAACCCGTTGACATATTTCTCATCTCACTTAAACCCACGCCAAACCACGCGGATATCTATAATCTTAGAAAATACTACTGGCTTGATATTATTTTTGAAGACTACCGAAAGCCAAAAATACGTCAGTGTTATAACTGCCAAGCCTATGGACACTCGTCCATGACATGTTCCCTAACCCCCAAGTGTCTAAAATGTGGGGAGCCCCATTTGGTCCCTAGCTGTCCTACCCGAGGGCAGGAGTACTTTAAATGTGCTAACTGTACTGGCACCCACCCTGCAAATTATCGGGGATGTCCAAAAAATCCTGCAAACAGAAATAAACACCCAGGCGCTGTTAGCGAAATCAAAACCAAACAAAACGTCCAAAGAAACATACTAAATAACCTACAAACATTTATGCCTGCCCCCACCCCTAAAGTGTCAGCGTGGGAGAAACCACCATTAACCAAACCCCAGGAAGAAGATCACTGCTACGCTCTACAAAACCTGGCAAGTACATCCAGCAATAATAACGTAGAACCTCCACCTACTACTCAAATCATATCCGCCGATGAATTCAGTGAGTTGTCGGAGGACGAAGAACCTTCTACAAAACCCGTACACAAACCTAACAAACCTAAAAAGCGACCTTGGAAACACCAAAGAGAAGCTAAAAAACAGCTTCCAGAAAAACCGCAACCGAACACAACGAAAGCTCCTGAAACGCACACATACTTTACAAACTTTATGGATATCACGAAATCTATCAAAGAGATATCTAAGATCATAGACATAACTAAAATCGTTAACTACTTTAAAGAGCTTTCTTCTAAAATTACCAAACATACTGAGCCCATTGAACAACTTTGTATTATTATGGAGCTCACTCAAAAGTACTTTATCCAATCTATCAATGGCTACCACAACCAAAAACTTCTTGCGCGTTCTATACTGGAACGCAAATAGTCTTCACCAAAAAATTAGTGAGTTAAGAAACTTCTTATCGTACGGTGAGTACGATGTTATTTTATTGCAAAAAACCAAACTAAAAAAACACATAAGGTATAACATCCCTAATTACATACTGTAGAGAAACGACCGCCAATGTAGTCGTACAAATGGTGGCACTGCCATCTACGTAAAAAATGACATACCACACTATCCAGTAACTGACTTAACTCACGAAATACTGGAAGCAAACTCCATTATTATTACTGGTGACCCTCAAAAACATATAATGCTGACATCTGCATACGTCAGGCACGGACATCCTTTCCCGACTAAAGACATTCACAACATATTCAATTACTGCGAAGCAAATGTTATTGCTGGTGACTTTAACGCTCACCATTTCGCATGGGACTCCAAATACAACTGCCCCTTCGGCACATCCCTACTAAAATTTATGATCAATAACAACATACGTATGGCTGTTCCACCCCTTCCTACTAATTACGCCACTAACGGATCATCGTCCATAATAGACCTTGCTATATACAAAAACATGAATCAAACAATCCAAAGCTCTGTGCTACAGCGGTTTGACTCCGATCATCTCCCAGTGCAATTTGACATTAATTTAAACATTGCACGGCATCCTCAGAATGTTCACTTAAAAACAAACTGGATAGACTACACGAACCGACTGCTAAGCGCACCTATTTGCCTTCCTGATATCCACAATACTGAAGACATTGAACGCGAGACTACTCGCATCACGGATATAATAACGTCCGCTTACTACAACTCATCTGAACCGGTCAAAAACAACGGAGCTATCAAACTCCCTCCTCACATTAAAGAAAAAATTAGGCAGCGTAATACTGCCAGGAAATTATACCAACGCACTCGTAGTCCCATAGAAAGGCAAAACTATCACAAAATAAGAGCTGAAACTAGAGTACTACTACGAGCCCATTCAAATGAAAACTGGGAAAATTTTATCACTAGCCTTAACCCCGAAGACAGTTCAGTGTGGAAGGCACTGAAAAAACTAAAAAAACAAAAATCGCATATCCCTCCCCTCAAAGAAAACAGCAGTTACGCCTTAACCGACTACGATAAAGCAAATACACTGTCTAGAACATATGAAAAGCAATTTAGCCTCCACGAAAACATTGCAGTGGACCCAACTACGGATTACCATATAAAGGAGACTGTCGATAATTTCCTTCGAACTCCTTGTACAACTGAAATCTCCCCCACAAAACCGACGGAGCTGGTTATGATAATTAAAAAACTGTTAATTAAAAAATGTCCTGGAAGCGACAAAATTAGTAACGTCATGCTAAGAAATATGCCTGCACGTACCCTCATTTTCCTGACCTCGTTGATTAACCACATACTCAAATTAAAATACTTCCCAAAAGCCTGGAAAACATCAATCGACTGTCCTATACCCAAGCCAAATCAAAGCAGCACCTCACCTAGCTCGTACAGACCGATTAGTTTATTAAGCGCCTTAAGTAAATTAGCGGAGAGAGTCATACTCCACCGCATTCAAGAACACCTCACTCGAAACAACATTATTATTCCCGAACAATTTGGATTTAGAGAACAACACAGTACGACTCACCAACTCCTTAGAGTCACAGAACATATCGCTGAAGCAATGAAAGAAAAAAAGGAAGTCGGTATTCTCCTCCTAGACATATCAAAAGCGTTTGACATAGTATATCATACAGGCCTCATGTACAAGCTCATACAAATCGGCATGCCAGACTCTCTAATTCATTTAATTCATAATTACCTTTCTGACCGTACATTTATGGTTCGTGTAAACGATACTCATTCTAACCGCACTCCTATAAATAGTGGTGTTCCCCAAGGATCAATCCTGGGACCTACACTGTTTAACGTGTACGTCAACGATATCCCTAGAAATCCGTACACCACACTTGCTCTGTTCGCCGACGATACGGCGATTATTTGCAGAGCTCACCACCCCACAGTACCCTCAAGATGCATTCAAGCACATATTGACGCTCTCGAAACCTGGCTCGATACCTGGAAAATTAAACTAAACTCCGACAAATGCCAAGCAATTCACTTCTCAAGAAAACATAACCCTCCCCGCATATATGTAAACAACAATGTCGTCCCATGGAGTAACACTGCCACTTATCTGGGAATTGCATTGGACAGGTCACTCACATGGAAACCACACATTACTAAAATTAGAAAACGCATGGCGGCTGCCGCCAAAAAGATTGCTCCTATACTTTATTCTAAAAAACTCAGCAAGCAAAACAAAACGCTCAATTCACAAAACAATGATCAGGCCTATCTCTACTTACGCAGCCCCCGTATGGGCTTTTGCAGCTAAATCGCACATGAAATCCCTGCAAGCTAAACAAAGTGCAATACTTAGAAAAATCCGTAAAGGAAACCACTTCCTAAGATTTACTACGATTAAAAATGACCTGGCCGTTGAGCCGATTAAGCACACAATCCACAGACTTGCCGTAAACTTTTACGATAATATATCCAGTATCAATAACGACATTCTTGTCGAATTTCCGGATTACGACTTTCGTGATCCATCTAACAGCAAAAGACCGAAGGTGGTTCTCGCCAAATGCTCTCCATATCTTCACATACTTGATCCTCCACAATAACGTACTTCACACTGCGGCATTAAAAAAAAATATTAAATAAAAAACCCTTTCCCTTCTAACATCCTTTTGGCCGGGCTGTTCATGCAGATCACTTCTTACTCTAGTTGACTGATATTCATCTCAACCCGTCCTGTTTGGGGACTCATTACAAGACTAAAAATACCCGACTGAAAAGATCTTACATACTGGAGTTAAAGGCCTAGTGCCCAGGGCACTCTTACAAGAACCTATCATCAGTCAGTCAGTCAGTAAAATAAACTTTATGCAAATTTATGGTACGATAATTACGACTTTTTTATGGAAAAGAACAGACATATAGAAGTGAGAGGAAAATATGGAAATATCAGGCTTTCGTAAATATGAGTAGGGTAGTGTAGATGAGTAGGTGTAACTTTTGTTGAGTTACAATTTTTGTTCGCAGATTCATTGACAACAGGCAGTAGGGCCCCGCAATGTCTGAGAGAAGCCGTTCGCCGGATTCGCTAAGGCTGCGGTCTGTCGGATAGATGGAAATGGAGTTGTCACAGGCTGATGATGCTGGTCGTCTTAATGTGTCTCGCAGTGTGGTCCACCATCTCTGGAATCTATAGCGAACTGAAGCTTCTGTGTCCAGAAGATATGTTCGTCATAGCTGCCAACTGCTCCGAAATATAATTAACATCTTTTTTTTTAGAATAGGATTTTTTGGCTTAGAATACTGCAAAAGTTTTATTTTATTCGATTGCCTTGTTTAGTACTTTCATAAAATATTTATAAAAATATATACCGTTACATAGCTGCCAACTACCCTGGAATATCATTAACCACTTTTTGCGAACAGTAAATTATTATAAGTATTTTTTTTCAAAACAGTGACTAACTCTCCCGCCAGCTTGAAAATGTCTGCTATATTTTAAGGCCAATCCTCCTGTTAAAAAAAAAGTGGTTAATGATATTCCGTTGGCAGCTGTGCCTTAGAAAAAGTGGTTAAATTATATTCCGGAGCAGTTGGCAGCCATGTGTTCTACGTCAAGCACTTGCTACAGCACCTGCAGAACACTGTTTTCTAGCTCTTTCTGCCCGAAGGAGAAGTATTTCTGTTGCACAACTTGTTGTAGAACCCTCTGTAGCATCAGGAACGAAAATATACGCTAATACACCGCGAAGACGTCTTCACGATGCAGGTCTCTATACAAGGCGACCATTTGTGTGCGTCCTCCTCAACGGACCACTCAGAAGGGGCCGTTTATCTTGGACTAGAGAACGCGCTTCCTTGATGGGCATTTGTACTCTCTATGGACGAGTCCAGATTAACCCTGGAGAGAGATTCAGGACGTCTGCCGATCTGGAAGGCACAAAGCACCAGAAGTGCCCCAGAGGTCCCCCGATCTCAATCCTTGTGGACCTCACCATGGCACAGTGGTTATGCCACTGAAAATGGTAGACGGCCGAGGTGTGAAGGTCCCGGGTTCGGGTCCCATCGCGCGGCTGTCGATCTAACGGTCTGGAGTTTTGGTAGGTTTTCTCCAGATGTAACGTGAATACGCGTTAGAAACCCTTAGAAAGTCCTCCTACAAAGGCACCCCCATCCTAGGCAGATACCCCGCGTGCAGGTTTGCCTTAATACACACACACTCAATCCTTGTGATTTTTGGTTGTGGAGATTTCTTAAAAGTGTTGTTTATCAAGGACATGTCTCCGATATCGCAACGTTAAAGGATCGAATAACGTTACACGTGAGGCAAATCAACTCTGATATGCTGCGAGCGGCAGTAGAAAATGTCGTGCATCGTATGCAGTTCTTGGAATTTACCAATGGTGCACATATTGAACTAAATTTGTAAGTAAAATTGATGTTTGCTGTATTGTTTGTCAATTAACCATTCAATATTTACGCTAATACACTTTTGTAGCGCCAAAATTGCCCCAGTGGCAAATTTTGGAACTTTTTTTTTTGAAATCAAAATCCCATGGTCTACTATGCATGCTCATCTAATTTGGTTAGGTTTCGTCCAAGACTTTACTCGCTAGAGGGCTTTGAACACCGCACGTTAATTAATAACCACCCTGTAAGTATATTCAATGGCTATCTGTAAACACCACAAAACGTATAAAGGTTTACATAAAAAGGATTTCCTTAGAAGGTTGAATGCTGATCTAATTGAAAATAATCATCTTTCTCAAGATAAACGGCCATTATATGGTCCTCCAATATCGTTACTATCATGAACCAAATCAAGTCGAAAGTGCTTCGTGGTCATGACTGATCCTGAAAAATTATGAAAAATCCGACGAACCTCCTGATCTCCAAAGTGTTAAGAAAATGAACATAACAAATCCTTTCGCTGAATTTTTAGATGATTTACTCGAATTTACCATTTTTTTCCTTGAACAGAGAAATTTGCTATTTGTCGTGTATGCGTTGTATGCGCTGAAACAAGCTGAATATTATCATATCTTTTCAGATGCACAGAAAATAATTTCTAATGCAAGGTCAAAAAATACCAAAAATCAGTCTTCAATTGCGATAAACAGTGTAGTTCTGATGATTGCATTTTAAGTGGGTCTTCTGAAAGGGAATTTGTTAATCAAAAATTAAAAAAAAAAAAATACTTGTAATGGCTCGTGATTTGAAATTTTTGAGTAGTTGTGTACTTTTTGTGATTCTGTTAGCTTAATTAGAGTTTTAGCTATGAAAATAAATTAAAATGAAATCCATTTAATAATTTGATTTTTTAAAATTGCACTTGAATGTCAAATTTTAGGCTATTCAAGAAAAAAATTGAAAAATTCAATATTCTAGAAAACTATTGATTTTCTGGAAAAATTGTAGCATTTTGGCTCCCCCATCACGTATTAAAGAAATGCATCGCGTTAACACTAACCCTGAATATTTATTCACATATTTGTTACAAGTGTATAATATTTTCAACTATCATAAACTAACCGTTTTCTTATTGTATTTATTTATTGTGTGTACCATTTGTAATTCAAGGAATTGCGATGCAAAATTTCCCTAAAAGTTATTAGAACCTGCAGTTCTGTTGGGCCCGGGGCTTACCAGGACAGTAGGACACTTCACTGACAGTAGCATGCTTTAAACGATTTAGGTAGGCCGCCCTTGAAGGTATAATATTCTTAAATATCGTTGCTAATGATATATGCTGACCGCGGTGCTGACATTTTTTTTGCATCCATTTGCACCCGAAGAATTAAGTGACACAGAATATGTGGCCATTTTACTTAGGCTATAACATATTAAGATGGGCAGACCCCAAGATCACATGATTCTTTGCGTGCAAAGGGCTGTGACTAAAATGAAAGTGCCATAGCTTGTACTTCACGTCAGCCACGCTTAAGTATCCTCTTTATTTTACCCCCAAAGAATGAAGGAAAGAATTAACAACCAAGCCCACTTCGGGAGTCGAAACCGATCCCACAATTGTATTTGTATAGAGCTGTGCACTAGCCATTGTAGAACCTCGGACGTCTAATGAAAATTATAAATTGCTCTAAATGTATTGGCGATTCCCTCAAAATGTAAAATTTAATATGATATAAAAGTATATTCAATGCCGATCTGCAAACATCAGAAAACGTATTAAAGCCTTTATACAATCTTTACCTTTGAAACTTAAAGCTGTTGACATGACAAACAAAGAGGTTCTTATGTCATAATAAACGGCAATTGGATAGACCGTGTAATATCGTTATTACCACTAAGTATGTCAGTTTCTCATTGCTGGTATTCCGATGCAAGTCCGTTATGATAACAAATGACACTGAAAAATCTTGGAAAGTACTGTGAACCTCCTGATCTGCAAAGTGTTAATGAGAAAGAAACATAAGAAATCCTTTGAGAGAAATTTCAGATGATTCACCGAAAATTACCATTTTTTTTCTTAATCGGAGAAATTCGTTATTTCTTTCTTAATAGTTTAGCTATTGCTGGAACAAGCTTCATAGCCTCATAGCTTTTCAGATACCCAAAACAGACTTTGTTATTGAAGGTCTGTATAAATAAAAAAGAATCAGTCTTCAGTTGCGGAAAACATTAAAATTTTGACGATTAGATTTGAAATGGATTACAAAAAGTGTAATTATTCGTATTAATTTCAGTCTGCCTAGATTCATTACATTCACACTCAGAAGTTTCATTGTCACTTATATCATCAACAATAAGATTATCTTTAAATACTTGTAAATCATTGAAGCAAGGGGCAATTCAAGTTGCCAACTCTTCACCAGTACCTTTGTTAAAAATTCTTAAAATATTAGCTGATGTAAACGAGTTATTAACTGCAAAATGATCTTGCGTTTTCACTATTTTATGTTTCAATTCCTCAATGTCTGGTGGAAAAGCAAAGCCAGAGAACAATGTAATCTGTCCCCTGAATTTTTTCGATACTCACCCGTTTCAAATAATAAATTCATTAAACAGTTTAGTTTTAGCTGCTTTTCCTGTGTTGATGGCAACCGTCAATTTTAACAAAATATAGAATTCGCTATCCTCATGATATGTTATTTGAACGGCTTTTTGTGTGTGTTAAACCGATATAGAACTTTGTAAATAATACACGCAGAAGAATATGATTGGTTTTGCAGAGAAAGGTTACGGCATTATAACGCGCCATTCACCAATGTCCAAATTTACACAACTGCTATATTTGAGCTTAATAAGTTTAATTCTAGCGATTGCATATGATTAACGGTATAAGAATTTGTGTCAAAGTGAAGTAACGCCCTTTTAATAAATAACTATACACCCACTGAAAAAAGAATTCGAGTATAATCGAATTTTCCTGTTATCGATTTGGGAATATTTAATTAGTTTTTATAAAAACACAGCACGACTGAAATATCGAAAATTGTAATTATGCATAACCGTCTTGATATTTTCTTATAAATAATTTGCATACCCAACTTAGAAAGTTTGAGTTTTACCCGAATACTATTGTGAGAGAGTGTATGTTATCACAGTTGCCGAGGGATCCGAAACATAATTGATAAATATTTATAAACGACAATTTTTGCTGAAATTATAGCAAAGTTTCACAGTTAAACGTGCCGGGTGGTTACCATTTTGAAAGAGTGTTTTTTAAAAATTACTTTTTACAAAAAGTGATTTGTTATATACCGGAGCAGCTGGCCAACTCGAATTTTATTTGTTAAAGTGCTAAGCTGTATGTTACCACTGCATAACTGCCAACTGTTGCAATTTTATCGGAATTATTTCCATTACATTTTTGCAGTTCTATTTTGCATCTAAAATTTAGACTTATTTTAAGTTTAAGGGGACAGTTTAACCTTTCAATAATTTTTGTTTCATTTAAAAATAAAAATGGTACATATGATGAACTGAAAGCATTGCAATGCTTAACTAAAAGTACATTTTGAAAAAATATATCTTGCGAGCAACTGCATATTTTGTTACTTACGCTTAAATATTCTCTATATTACTACCAACTAAGAAGGAAGGAATGACTTAACAACAAAGCCTGCATCGGGAGTCGAAACCGAGCCCACAGTTGTTTAGATATGTTATAATCATTATAGAACCTCGGACATCTAATTAAAATTATAAATTGCTCTGAATATATAGAAGATACCTTAAAAATGTAAAATTGTAATATAATATAAAAGTACATTCAATAGTTATCTGCAAACACCAGAAACCGTATAAAATTTTATATAAGCCTTTTACTGTAGGAGCTTCAAGTTTCGCGGGGAAGCCAAATAAGACTTTGTGGATCGAGACATACGTCAATTGAATTAGCTGTCCAATATCGTAATTACCATGAAGTAAATCGAGCTTTCCGTGGTTCAAAGTATATCAGTGTAAGAACGTCATGTTCATGGATGATCCTGAAAGCTTGTGAAGAGTAAGATGAACCGTTTGAGCTCCAAGAGTTAATTCAAAGGAAATATAAGAAATCATTTGTGATAGGTTTTAGATAATTCACCGAAAAATTGCCATTTTTTTCTGAATCAGAGAAATCGCTATTTGTTACATGCACGTGTACGAGTGTGTGATTGTACGAGCAAATTAACAACCAAACCGCAATCCAGAGTCTGAGCCGAGTCCACTCTAGTAGTGATCTAGCCACTATACAACCTGGGATACCTATTAAAACTATAAATTACTCTAAATACATGGGAGATACCTTAAACTGTGAAATAGGAATATGATATAGTATAATAAAAGTGTATTCAATAGCTATCCGTAAACACCAGCTAAATGTATACAGGATTAGGTATAAAAATTACTCTAGAAACTAGAAGGCAGCTGAGCATGTGATGCTGGTTCGGTTTCAAGGTAAACGTTATTTAGATAATTTGCCCGATGTCCTATTTACTGTAAAGTTAGTCAAATCGCTTTCGCTGTAAGTATTTCGACTCGAGTGCATCCTGATCATGAACGTCTCTGAAAAATCTGAAAAGTACGAAAACACCCCTTACCTCAAAGTAATTATGAAAACGAATATAAATAAATTCTTTAGAGAAATTTTAAGTGATTTTAAGTGTGACTTACTTTACTTAAAAAAGAAACGTGCAGTTTGTTGATTTATGAGTTGAATAATTCCTGAAACAACATTGATTTTCAGATGCACGAAAAATAATTTTTAATTGAACGTCTGCATAAACAACAAAAATCAATTTTCAGTTGTGAAAAACACTGCAGTTCTGACGATCACATTTGAAGAGGGTTAGAAAAAGTGTAATTTTTGCCCACACATTAATTTCAGTGTGACTGGATTCCTTACTTCACTCAGAAAGTCAATTGCCCCTTATATCATCAACATCAAGATTATCTTTAAGTACTTATTAATCATTTAAGCAAGAGACAAATCGAGTGGATAGCTCATCACCCGTACCTTTGCTAGAAATTTGTACAATACAGCGTGCTTTATAAACGACCTATTTTTGAAAATTAATAACTCGGTAACGATGAAGATAGAAGCTTTAATCTTGTTGTATGTTTATTAAGACAACCCGGAAAATCTCATACAGAAATCACAAAATTTAGTTACAAATCGTGCCAATAGATGGCGTTGCATGAGACGTGATGGATTCCTTATAGAGCTCAGGGGGCCAGATCAGCTCAGGGGGCAAAATCTCCGATCAGTCGTCGATTTCGCCGCTGGAACATAACCGCTAATAGTATATGGTGAAATATATACCGGAAGCGATGTATTCCGTGGAGGAACATATATTTATTGTCTTGGAGTACCACCGATGAAATCACAGCACTACTGCCAAAAGGGGAAGTTTTCAAAAGCGATTTAAAGTCAGGAAAGCCCCAGATATGAAACAATTCGTGACCAGCTCAAAAAAATTTAGAAGACAGGCAACGTGGCGCATGCGTTAGTCGGAAATGTAGGTCCCACCCACTCCGTCGTAACACCTGAAAGTGCAGCGTCACTTGCTGCAGTTCCTCAGCGACATCTGACTACATCTGTCCGCAAACTCGCAGCTGAGTACGGAATCACACCATCTAGTACGTACAGAATCCTGCGGAAGATTGAAGAATTCTTGCACAAGTCAACCGAAATCAGAATCAGAAGAACAGTAGGTTCGAAGAATGCTCGCCGCATAGAAAAATCAACCGCTTTTTAAAATTAATTGAGTTCTTTAGGAATGTGATCTTACTAAACGGCGGTTAGTGAAATAGCACAGCTGCCATCTACTCTGGAATATATTTAACCACATTTTTAAAACAGGATTTTACAGCTTAGACTAGAGCAAAATTTTCGAGTTAGGCGGTTGACGGGGAATTATTTCGAAAAGATTTCTATAAAAGTATACTTTTTAGAAAAAGTGGTTGATTATATTCCGGAGAAGTTGGCAGCTATGCTTGCGGTATAGGTGTAATTGCCGCTTGAGAGGCTCGAAAACCTTGAATTTTTAGAGTTTCACTAATTGCAAATTATGAAACCACTACAGATTTAAAAAAAATTATAATTAAAACATTATGATCAGTGGGCTGCATACAAGTACATGGCTGCGAACTGCTCCGGAATACAATACCAGATTTTTCTAAACGGTACATTTTTCTAAATATTTTATCGAAGTAGTAACGAAGTCACTCGTCGAACGAAAAAGTTTTGCTGCATTTAAAAATTCTGTTTTAAAAAATTAGTTAATTGTATTCCGGAGCAGTTGGCAGCTATGCATATAGAAGAATTACCAAATAAACCAACAAAGTATTTTTATCTGATCGCAACAAGACCTCTTAATAAAACTAAGGAATTCAGAATTAAACAAAATCCGGTTTATAATAAAATGAGTGAGAAGTGTATTTATATGATATATATCATCATTTGTAATTCAAGAAATTATGATGTAAAGTTCTATAAAAATCAGTAGAACCTGCTATTCGGCTGGCCCGGGGCTTAGCAGGAGAGTAGGACACTTGAGGGATTGTAACAGGCTTTAACACTCTCGACAACCTGAACCTCATATGAGGCTCCTATTTAAAATACCAATATCTAGAGAGAAAACAATTGAATTTAGTATTTTTTTCTTTCAGTGATATCGATATCATTAATTCATGTAGAAAGTATATGAGGCTTTTAACTAGATGCATAAATCATGCCTAGATTGCAGTACTAGTCAATTTAGATCATTTTTTACAGTTTTCGCTTCATTGTTTCAGGAGAAAAATTAAGAAAATATTTACGCTGCTTTTTTACCGTTTTTTTTTTCTTTTTAAGGTAAGTATAGTTTTTTTCTTATTCCTCAACCTTTACCTAACATGTGCATGCTTTTAAATTAATTTTAGCATAACAAAATGCTTCGAAAATGCAGAAATTATTATTAGAAAAATTATTATTATCGACATTAATCGACAAATATTAATCGATATTAGAAAAAAATATTTTTGATTGATTTATAATAGTATTTCAGATGCATTAAATGCTAGACAGATTTTTTTTTCTCTGATTTTTCCTAATTCGGTGACGAGAGGTTTAATTAAAATGGTAGATCGTGCTGGAAAATGCTATCAATTTTCCTCTTTATTATCTCCTCCTTTGAAGGAACGAGCTAATTAACAAGGAAGTCCAGATCGTGGGTCGAAATCGAACCCAGAGTTTTAGAGAGCTGTGTTCTAGCCATTACACAACCTGAGACGTCTAGTCAGTTTATAAATTGAATACATAAGAGATACTTTAAAAATGTAAAAATGGAATATGATATAAAAGTATAGTCAGTGTTTATCTACAAACACCAGAAAATGTATAAAGATTTGCATAAATAAAAATTACTTTAGCAGTACTCTTATGAAGTTTCCCTCCCTCCTCCGTACACTACGGGAGGCTATTATAGCAGCTCAAGAATATGATGACCAACTGGATAAGGCCTTTGCCCTACTCCAAATCATTGCTGACAAACTAGACCCAAAATATAAAGAGACACCAAATGAATCTTAGAATCATCCTGTGGAACGCCCAAGGGCTCCACAGGAAAATCTCTGACCTACGGGACTTTCTTTGCCATAACGACGCTGACCTCATACTCATTCAGGAAACCATGTTCCATCCAAATTATAAATACAATATACTTAACTATACTCTTTACCGTACAGATCGGACGGTCTCTAATGGGCGTACATCTGGCGGTACTGCCATCTACATAAAAAACTCCATACCTCATTCTTTTATTCGAATACCTCTTAAATCACTTGAGTCTACTACTGTCATTATACACACCATGCAAGGTGATCTTATGGTCACCTCTGCATATATCAAACGCAAGACTGACTTTTCGGAAAGTGATTTCTGAATTCTTCTATCTCGTTGCCCCCCTAATATCATTGCGTGTGACTTCAACGCCCACCACTATGCGTGGAATGGAAGATATAATTGCAAAAGTGGCACTGCCTTAAATTTCTAATTGATACGCACTCTAAACTGGCATATCCACCTACTCCCACACACTTTTTTACTACTGGATCTTCCATCATAGACCTTGTTTTACATCAAGGCTTGCACCAACAAGTAAACTGTATGACTCTTCAACATTTTACATCTGACCATCTTCCGGTGCAATTTGATCTCGATATTAACCTCACACTTAAAGACACCACGAGGGTCTCCACCAACTGGAACAGATTTACTGAAACGCTCCTTGACGTTCCTTATACTGTTCCTACCCTCACTAACTCCCAACAAATAGACTCTGAGGTGACTCGTATCACCACCCTTATTAGTGACGCTTATGCAAACTCTTCCAAAGCTGTAAGCCACAGCGGAAATGCCAAGCTCCCCATTTTCATACGGACACTCATTAACCAACGGAACGCTGCCCGCGTATCCTTCCAACAATCCAGACACCCCGAGGACCGGGCCTTATATAATCGCCTTAGGGCAAAAGTCCGAAAACTCATTTTACAACATTCTCGTCAAAATTGGACGAACTATATTGAGGACCTATCTGCTACTGATGGTTCTATTTGGAGAGCCATTAGAAAAATCACCAACAAAAAGACCACCTTACCTCCCCTCATGGTCAATACCAGTACCTATGTTACTGACACTGACAAGGCAAATTGCCTGGCCCGATCTTATTCCAAGAAATTCTCTAATGACAACTTTGACAATGACCTTACTGCCCACCAACAAAATGTTGATGACACATTAACTGACTTTTTATCTCGTCCTCCTTCATTTAACATTCCACCTGTTATTCCTTCGGAAGTCGCAAAGGTTATAAACAAACTTAACATCAGGAAATGCCCTGGTCAAGATAAAATATCAAATATGATGTTAAAAAACATCCCTG
Source organism: Cheiracanthium punctorium (assembly GCA_038373885.1). Taxonomy (NCBI): domain Eukaryota; kingdom Metazoa; phylum Arthropoda; class Arachnida; order Araneae; family Cheiracanthiidae; genus Cheiracanthium; species Cheiracanthium punctorium. Next base: position 29,727 of record JAWZYV010017264.1, read on the forward strand.
CGAAAATTCTCCTCCTTATTACTTTCCTTACCAACGCCTTATTTTAGACACATTACTTTCCAACGTTCTGGAAAATTGCCATTGTCTGTCCCATACCAAAGCCGGGACAAGACATGACTAACCCTTCATCATATAGGCCCATTAGTCTGCTCAGCTCATTAAGATTACTGAACGCTTATTCCTAAACCGTCTTCACGATTACATCTCAAATCGCAACTTACAACTACCTGAGCAATTTGGCTTTCGTGCGGGCCACAGTACAATTCACCAATTACTCAGAGTTGTAGAAACCGCTTTCGAAGCTATACAAGACAAACAGACAGGGCCGCCCCTTACGGTTGTGCAGGTTGTGCGTCGCACAAGGGCGCCTTGGTGCTAGGGGCGACAAACGGAGGCAAGACAGACAAGAAATTTTGTAAATGAAGCTAATATTGTTAAGGTGCGATTTTAGTGATTCTGTTTTCATATCACCAAAAGTGGGACTTTAAGTCCTATAAAGAATTATTTTTAGCAGGGCCGTAGCTAAAGGTTTGGCGGGACTCAGGGGCGGCCCGACACGGTAAGCGAGGTAAGCATAGTTTCGGACGCCATATTCGAAGGGACACCATTTCGAACTCAAAAACGGGAGAAGAACTTGATCAAGAGAATAAAACGGGGCGCCTTTTTTACTTTTGCAGGGGGTCGACACGTACCCTAGGGCCACCCTTGGCGACACAAGATCAGCTGGATCACAAAAATTGTAGGCAGAGTTTCACTGTTTTATGTTTTATTTGCTTTTTTTCAAAATAGCACATCTGTAAGAAGAATAGGTAGGATTTTGTTAAGTACAATAATTATGAGGGAATTAAAATTTATTATTAAGTTGTTCAAGAAGTAGTGGAAGGGGGCGCAATTTGGAGTGTTCTGCCAGAGATGCAAAACCACCTATCTACTCTCCTAGTTTTTATCCCTGAAAAAGACTGTTTTCTATATTATTCTCGACCAGTGTCGCAACTGGAGATTGTGTCAAACGGGACAAACCTCAATTTTACACCCTCTTCTTACAATTTTCGTGCTCCCGGCGTCCGGGGCATGTGCCCCTTTTGCCATACCTGGATTTGAATACCATCCTCCTTGGAAATTATTCTGCCGAAGATCATGGGCTCTGAGCATGAATTATTTTATTTTAATGAAATGAAGTACTGCACCATTTTTTTTTCTATTGGGCGAGGGGGGGGGGCGAAGTAAAATGTGTAAACTGGAAAGAACACTTTACAAAGGACAGGCCTAGAAGGCGCAAACCTGTTAGAGATATAAGTTCATGTATACAAGGCACATTCAAAAATTTACAGACAAAGTTTTTTCATGGAACTTCCCAGTCTACCTACCTCAAATTATTGCAAAGCTGCTTTCATTACTGGATCACATATAGTTTTACTAATAGTACTGGTCAAGGTTTATGTGATTTCATACAGACATACCTTAATTCACTGAACATCAATATTTTAGATTTAAGGGGCCAAGCCTATGACAACGGTGCAAATATGAAAGGAAAGCATAAAGGACTACAACAAAAACAAAGAAATAAATCCACGGGCTTTTTTTATTCCATGCGCTGCCCATACATTAAACCTGGTTGTTAATGATGCAGACAAAGTGACATTTGAAACAGTAAACTTTTTTAGCGTAATATAAGAACTGTATAGTAATTATTTTTCAAGCTTTGTTAAACGATGGGCTATAATCAAAATATGTTAGAAATTTAAATTTAAAGCCACTGTTCACAACTAGATGGGAAAGTAGAATAGAGGCAATTAAACCTCTTAAGAATAACCTCAAAGAAATTTAACAAGCTCTTTTAGAGATAGCGGAAGATAACTCCAAAGACATCGAAAGTAGGGTACAAGCAGATAATTTAATAACGAAATTATTTTCATTTAAATTTATTTGTTCAATTAACATATGGTACGAAATTTTAAGCCATATTAATGTAATAAGCAAGATGACGCAAGATCCCACATATTGCATTCAAACCGTCATACAAAGTCTTGATTCTATTTTACAGTATTTCAAAGAACAACGGAGTGATGAAATGTTTGAAAATTTCATATCGTCTTCAATGAAAATAGCAACTGACCTAAATGTTGAAAGCTCTTTTCCCGAAATTCGAAGAAGAAATAGGAAAAGAATGTTTGAATATGAAGCACCAGATGAAACTATTAACGATGGAAAAGAAAATTTTAAAGTGAATTTCTTTTTCACAATTTTAGATACCGCAATTGCATCAATTACAGAAAGGTTCCTATTGATCAAAGTATACAATGACGATTTTAAACTCATTCACAATATAAATAAGCTTAATGAATTTGAAGATTTATTAAATATTTGTCAGAGTTTGCATCTGTGACGAAAAAAATTCTGAAAGCGATATTGATGTGAAAACCTTGTTTGAAGAACTGAAATTGCTTCAACGATATTAAAGACAATATGACTCCAACTTATGTACTTGATTATTTATATAAGCATGTTTTAACAGAAACCTTTCCAAATGTCACTGTGGTACTGAGAATTTATTTGACGTTACCAGAATCTGTAGCCTCAGGGGAAAGAATTTTTTCGAAATTAAAAATAATAAAAAACTATTTACGCTCAACTATGTCTGAAGAACGACTTACAGACTTATCAAAGACTTCGATTGAAAACGAAATTTTGAATAAATTAGATATAAAAAACTTAATTAAGAATTTTGTTGCAATGAAAGCACGAAAAGCAAAAATTTAGTTTTAACACCAGTTTTTTATGATATTAGTGAAAAATTTATTTAATTTTAATGTGCTTCTTTTTTAAGTACTTGATAATTTTAATGTGATAGGTAACATGTTACATGTAATGCTACGAATATTTGTTTTTGTTTTCTATTTATTGATAGTATAAGCAAATGTTACTTACGTTATAGGCATATATACGGAAATTTTAGCTATACATTTATATGAAAATTTAAAACAAATCTTAATTTTAGGAGACGGGGGGGGGCGCCAAAAAAGTAGTTGCACAAAGGCGCAATCCACCCTAGGAGCGGCCCTGCAAACAGAAGGCTGCCATATTCCTACTCGACTTGCAAAAAGCATCAAAAAGCATCTGCTCCGTTATCAAAAAGCATCTGCTCCGTTATTCCAAAGTATGGCATAACGGACTTCTATTCAAACTAACACAGCTTAACATCCCTAACGCTTATATACATGTCCAGAGCTGCCAAGTCTCCGGCTTTTTCCGGGAGATTTCTCGCCACAATTTTTTGAAAGTTTTATTTTGCATTAAATATTTGGACTTATTTTAAGCATAAATTTGTAAGTAAAAATTAGTGGTGGGAAATCTCCCGAAACAAGCCGGAGCAGCTCTGCATGTCATTAAAAGCTATCTACTTAACAGAAGCTTTGTTGTCCGTGTTAACGACACAACTTCTGATACATATCCCATTTCTAGTGGTGTCCCTCAGGGCTCGATCCTGGGGCCCACATTATTCAATTTATATGTCAATGACATCCCAAGATCTCTTGATAATACTCTCGCTTTATTTGCAGACGACACTGCTATTATTGGCCACTCACCCTACAACTCTGTGCTTGCCTATTCTATGCAGACACATATAGAGAAAATTGTCGACTGGATGCGAAAATGGCGCATTAACATCAACCCGAATAAGTGCCAAGCACTGAGTTTTACACATTGCCGCCCTCCTTCACGCCTATTTGTTTGTGGCACTCCAATTGAATGGAGTTCCAAAGTAGTGTATCTTGGTGTTACCATTGATAAATCGCTGTGCTGGCGGCACCACATCAAAAATGCTACATACAAGATGGTAGCCTCTTTTTCGAAACTTTCTCCCTTCTTCTTTAACTCCAAGATTGGGATACATAATAAAACACTACTATACAAAACATTTGTCCGACCTTCAGCTACATATGCAGCGCCTGTATGGGCGTCTGCAGCCAAGTCTAATATAAACGCATTAGAGTCAAAACAAAGCTCTATACTCAGGAAGATCAGACATGGACATCATTTCCTCTCCAACATCAACATTAGAAATGACCTGAAAATACCAACTATGAGAAAACATCTCATGGACCTTACGACGCACTTCTTTGACAACTTACACAAACTGCCAAATGAAATCCTGGCTGAAATCCCCGACTATGATTACCGCGATCCACAACATCGCAAACGCCCTCGGACTGCCTTGGCGTCCCCGGACATCACCTAGATTCTCACTTTACCTTGCTCGAACATTGTCCCTGTACATATTTGAACATAGATATTTTTGATTTGAATTTCATTCGTCTAGTACTTACTCTCACTGTTGCATCTTATACATCTTATACATTTTCTCACTATATTCACCTGTGTTTTTGTACATATTGTATATATTGATTTTTACACTGTTTTCATGGTTCTAATTTGTCTCACTGCTTTCATTTTTGATCCTCACACTGTACTCCATTTCATGAAACTCATGGTCTTACTGAGCAACCCGCCCTATGAAGTCCGTGTTTATACACGGGGGGAGAGTGGGTCAGTCTCCATCATCTTCCAACTTTCTTGTTCCTTTCACGGTTTTCCGCACCCTTGCCTTGCCACGGCTCATTTGTAGGTTTGACAGACTGTTCTTTAATGACATGGACATGCTTATGGCCCTGTCTCTTGGGCTTATTTCATGATTTCGCAAAACTCTCATTTATCATTACACACTGGAGATAAGCGTACCATACGTTAGGTGCTCCTGTAAAATCGAACTTCATGTCATGTCTTACGAAGTCATTTCTTCGAAAATAAAGGGTCACGATAACGGCATTGAATGTTTCGTCCGATGTCGTGTTTACTAAGAAAGTTAAGTTATGCAGTTAAAGTAATACAACATACGTGCCTGAATGCTCGTGAATAAAAATGTAGCATACGACAAATGAAAACGAAACATATGGAATCATTAACAATAATGTATTGATGATTCACCGGATATGTACCATTTACAAATTATAAAAGAGGAATGACGGAGTATTCCCACGCAACATTAATTTATATTTTTACGATTAAAAAATATGTTCGAGTGATCTCAATTCCGAAACCTGTCATCATCGGGTCATCGGCTTGATTTCAAAAATTTAGCCTGAAGTGCAGTGACAACGTATAGTTTAGGTATTACCTTTAATGAATATGTACAGTTATATATTAAAGGGGGCTTTACTTCATTTTAATACTAATTCTAAAGTCATTAATCATATGCAAACACTAGAATTAAACTTAGCGAGCTCAATTCTAGCAGTTGTGTAAATTTAGAAACGGTTGAATGGAAAAAACGCAAATTTTCTCTGAAAAACCAATTAGACTCATCTGTGTGTGTTATTTACAAGGTTCATTATTAGTTTAACATTCAAACTTGCGTGGGCATTTGGAGGGAGGGGTGGGGGATATGGAACCTGAGACGGTCTGCTTACCTGCTGCCGCTAACAGCGAGCTGATTTGAATTCCCTTCACCATAGCTGCCGACACTTTTAGTTTTATCAGACTTCCCACCATAATTTCATAAAAGTCTCCTTTACATTAGAAATTTTGACGTCTACCCCGTGTGTATAGCTAAGTAAGAATTAGTGGTGGGAAATGCAGTATAGGTGTAATTGCCGCTTGAGAGGCTCGAAAAAATTGAATTTTTAGAGTTTCACTAATTGCAATTTATGAAACCACCACAGATTAAAAAAATTAAAATTAAAAAATTGTGATCAGTGGGCTGCATACGCGTACGTGCACCATCTCCTAGACGTAGAAGGCCTGAGAACAGAAGCTTTTACTTCATCACTAGGTCTTCTAAGATGACATCATCACAGTTTTCGTTTCACGAAGTAAAAGTATTTAAATTTTCTGGTGGGTGATACAAATTTGCGAAAATATCTTAAGTTAAGGATAAAAATTAAAATACCTTTCTGATAAAAAAAATTATTTATTATGATCTATTTCTGTATCATCATGTTATATAATTAGTGATAGTTAAAATTTCCTATTTGTCATGTAATTAAATTTTCAATCTTAACTCATTAAAATGTTTTATGCGGCAGTAAATTCACCACAAACTTTGAATAGTTTTATTTTGTGAAAGTAAATGTGTGATGACGTCATTTTATGGACCTAGTGATGACGTAAAAGTTTCTGTTCTCGGGCCTTCTATATCTAGGAGGTGGTCTTTACATGGCTGCGAACTGCTCCGGAATACAATACCCACTTTTTCTAAACGAAATATTTTTATCAAAGTAGTAACCAGGTCACTCGTGGAACGAAAAAGTTTTGCTGCATTTTAAGTCGAAAAATATTGTTTTAAAAATTTGGTTAATTATATTCCGGAGCAGTTGACAGCTATGTATATAGGAGAATTACCAAATAAACCAACAATGTATGTTTATATGATTGCAACAAGACTTCTTAATAAAACTAAGGAATTCAGAATTAAACAAAATCCAGTTTATAATAAAATGAGTGAGAAGTGTATTTATATGATATATATCATCATTTGTAATTCAAGAAATTATGATGTAAAGTTCTATAAAAATCAGTAGAACCTGCTATTCGGCTTTCCCGGGGCTTAGCGGGAGAGTAGGACACTTTAGGGATTGTAACAGGCTTTAATTCAAATTGGTAGATCGTGCTGGAAAATACTATCAATTTTCTTCTTTATTATCTCCTCCTTTGAAGGAACGAGCGAATTAACAAGGAAGCCCAGATCGGAGGTCGAAATCGAACCCAGAGTTTTAGAGAGCTGTGTTCTAGCTATTACACAACCTGAGACGTCTAGTCAATTTATAAATTGAATACATAAGAAATACTTTAAAAATGTAAAATTGGAATATGATATAAAAGTATAGTCAGTGTTTATCTACAAACACCAGAAAATGTATAAAGATTTGCATATATAAAAATTACCTTAGCTGTACTCTTACGAAGTCAAATTCTTCCTAATAAAGGGTCACGATAGCTGCATTGAATGTTTCGTCCGATGTCGTGTTTACTAAGAAAGTTAAGTTTTGAAGTTAAAGTAATACAACATACGTGCCTGAATGCTCGTGAATAAAAATGTAGTATGCGACAAATGAAAACTAAACATAAGGAATCATTAACAGTAATGTATAGATTATTCACCGGATATGTACCATTTACAAATTATAAAACAGGAATGATGGAGTATTCCCACGCAACATTAATTTATACTTTTACGATTAAAAAATACGTACTAGTGTTCTCAATTCTGAAACCTGTCATTATCGGGTTATCGGCTTGATTTCAAAAATTTAACCTGAAGTGCAGTGACAACATATAGTTTAGGTCTTATCTTAAATGAAAATGTACAATTATTTATTAAAGGGGGGGGAGTTACTTCATTTTAATACAAATTCTAAAGCCATTAATCATATGCAAGCACCAGAATCAAACTTAGTGAGCTCAATTCTAGGAGTTGTGTAAATTTAGAAACTGGTGAATGGAAAAGACGCATTTTTTTCTCTGAAAAACCAATTAGATTCATCTGTGTGTGCTTTTTACAAGGTTCATTATCAGTTTAACATTCAAGCTTTTGTCGGCAGAGGGAGGGGGGGGGGTATCGAGCCTGAGATGTTCTGCTTACTTGCTGCCTCCAATGGCTTGCGGATTTGAGTTCTCTTCACCATAGCTGCAGACTCTTTCAGTTTTATCAGAAGATTTTCCACCACAATCTCCGAAAGGTTTCCTTTATATTAAACAATTGGACGGATGTAGTGTTTGGGTAGCTAAGAATTAGTGGAGGTAAATGCTGCGGTAAAATCGAAAGAGCTGGCATCTATTCCTTAGCTCATGGTTGTATGTTTTTTCATCTCTCGTGCTTTTGTTGCCATGTTATGTAACTTTTAACTTGTATTCGTCTCTAGGAATTAACTATATTCCTGGATATTCTGGTTTGGCAATGTATGCGGTGGTAGCTGTCTGTAAGATTGTAGCTAAAAACCGTAGATGAAACTGTCATCAACCAGCAAAACCGTCTTGATCCTCAAAGATAAGTAAAAGAAAGCAATTCCGTGGCGGAGGAGAAAGTCAGGCAGCGGTGCTGTCATTTGTTCATACCCATTTTACTCTCGACGAGTCATGTGACTTAGGAAGAGTGTTGGGGACTATCTTGATCCGAGATAGCCAGAGAGATAAGAGCACATCCCGTAGGTCCCATGACACTTCGGGGGTAAAAGGAGTTCCACCAAATGTCATCACTACAGCCTGTCTTTCTCGTCTGTCACGAATAGTCCTTTCATATTACAAAGGATTTTCCTTTAACAAAATGTAATTTATTTTTAATTTGCTTGAAAAACTAGAACTTTTCGAGAGAGAAAGACTGAAATCTTTTTTCTCTGAATAGCTGCAGCATTGCTTGCTTTCAATCAAAATATTATTAGTATATATATATATATATATATATATATATATATATGTATATATATATATATATATATATATATATATATATATATATATATATATATATATATATATATATACATATATATGCATATATATATATATATTCAATCAAAATAAAACTTTTTTTTACTAAATTGCTATCCCAGTACTTCATAAATGCATGAAATTATTTTATTCACATTTTTCCTCAAAAAAGTTCATATCAATCAGTTGTATCAAATTGTCTCCAATTAAATTTTTGTTCATTTGATTAAATTCAAAACATTCCGAACAATCCTTAAAGATATATTCATCATACATTTTGCAAGAAAATAGGACATATTGGAAATAATCTTTATAAATTGATAAGTATAAATTTTATCCAGCAGCAGCACGCGGGTTATTATTGTCTTGCACGCTGGTTATTATTAAAAAATCTATGAATATTTAAAAAATCATAACTTACTTTTTGTGATATTGAACGAAAAATGTTCAATGAATGCAGAGTATGGTGTACTAGACTGCTTCATATGACAAATGTTACTTTTAATATGTTAATCTCATTAACTTTTGAAATTTTCCAATTAGAATTATCGTAGCTGCCAACTAGAGGTCTACGCCGCACAGAAATTCGTGGCGGCGGAGCGAGACAACGTGGGAAAATTTTTGTAAAAGATCATAATGAAAATGGTTGTATGCGTACACACACACACACGCACACACACACACATATGTATAAATGGGAATGGAATGAGATTTTAATAGGAATAGAATTTTTATTAAAATTAGTATTTAGTATGATAATGTTGTGCGATTACTGTCAATACGGATGGACGCGAGACGTAAAATAGCGGTATCGCAAAACAGCCTGAAAGGTTTGTCTCGTCTCACAAAATCCCTATTTGTAATGTTAAAATTGTTTGTCTCGTCTTTCAAAAAAGCTATAAATCGCTGTCTTGTCTGGCAAAAAATCGTCCAGCTATACGTGGGATCTAGGACGAGGAGGTGGGGTGTAGAGATTACGATTGTTTTCGGGCTCGGGTGGGCCCGAGTCTATGTCTTTAATTTGAACAAACTGCAATATTTATCATATTCTATCACTGAAGAAATCGACTTTTATTTATCTATAAGGCGAAATTACAGGCTCGAGCTCCAACTTAAATAATATCGGTCTGGCGAACTCGAATTAAAAGTCCTCGAGCTCGGGCTTTAAAAATAGCCCGAACTCATCTCCAGAGGAGTGCCCTTAATGGGGGTGTCTTCCTAAGGGGTCCTAACCATATCTACGCTAAGTTTCGGAGAAAATTACTGAAAATTACGAAAAGTTAGGTTGGCGGACGCTACCTCGCTCTGAACCAGACACCTTCCGTCTCCCAGTTCAGAGCGCTATGCAGTCGGCCACTGGTGGGGCTCCAGAGTATGAGCTTGTCTTTGTGGTACGCTTTTAGAATATTTCTACTGCAAAACTGAAATAATAGATTTTATCAAAATCGGATAGGTTTACATTGTACTAGCGGCGTGGCTCGGCGTTGCCCGTGCAATGGAAGTGGCAATCTATATTTAAGCCCATCTTACAATCTATTTTTAAGCCCATTAATCTTAAATATAGATTGTAAAGGGAAGGAATGTGAATCGTCCCGCTGCAATGATAAAAAAAAAGAACACGGGACTTCCCGCTGTAACGAAAAAAAAAAAAAACCGAACACGGCACCTGATAGAATACAGAGGTTGCCAGGAATTGGACGTTGCTAAGCTGGAATGAGAATCCTTCCGCTGCAATGATAAAAAAAAGGACAATGGACTTCCCGTTGCAAAAAACAAAGCGCCTGATAGCGTAGAAGATATCGGGAATTGGACGTGGCTAGGCTTCTCCTCTTCTACCTGTATGTATTCTAACAGTAATTTATGGTTAAAACCTACGCAACTACTAAAAACAAATAGAGACCAGCCGGCGGTATGAAATTGTAAAGGGAAAGAATGTGAATCCTCCGGCTGCAACGATAATAAAAAGGACATGGGGCTCCCCGCTGAACCGAGAAAAACAATAAATATGGCATCTGTTAGCTTACAGAGGTTACCGGAAATTGGACGTGGGTAGGCTGGAATGAGAATCCTCCCGCTACAATGATTAAAAATGGACATGGAATTTCCCGCTGCAACGAGGAAAAAATGAACCCAGGACTTGCGATCGAACCGAGTTACCGGGAATTTGACATGGCTAGGCTTCTTCCCTTCCCCTTTCTGAGTTCTGATATGTAGTCTTTTATCAATAAGATCTATGCACCAACGGAAAACAAATAAAGAGTTTCCAGTCATCAATATAATAGCCAATCTGCCTGAATTTCGCGTAGTCGGGGCGCGAAGAGAAGGGGGATTAGATTAGCTTGGTGGCCGACCCATCTCTCTTTCCCCCTCCACCTCTCTTCCATCCCCCACCCACCCACCCCGTCTCTCTATCGCTCTGCCTGACGTCAGAAGAAAATTCCGACCTTGAAAATGAAGAAGCGAGTTGGGGAAGTTTGTTACCTTCGTTCCGGAACTTGCATTCTGGAGAGAATTTTAATGTGATGTTTTCAGAAAAAAATCATATAAAAAAATCTAATAAACATTTCCACACGGTTCAAAATTTAAAAGAGGGAGAAATAAATGTTCAATCAGCGGTAAAAAGATGGAAAATTTTTGCCCATTAGGTTTTTCGATGTGACAGTTTAAAAATAGCATATTTTTAAAAGCAGTGCATTTTCTTCGAAACAGGATTTCATTAAAAAAAATTCCCCAAAATCTGCAAATGTAAGAGCGATTTTGTAACAAATTTTGTATGAAAACAAAACTCTGTAGTTTCCGATGATATAAAAAATTTAGTGTTCGGACGAAAATTTAGCTCGTGATGACGTAAAATGCCAGAAAAATGCGAGAAAAATGGCCAAAAACCTTACAAAACATAAAATAACTCTAAAACCATTAATCTGATTAATTTCATTTTTATGGCATTAGCTTTCTCTTGTCCTATTTAGTCAGTGTACCAAATTTGGTCCAGATCCGTCAAAGGGTCTGGACGCGTATAGCGAACAAACAAACAGACTTTCCTCTTTTATATATATAGATATATAGCGCATTCACGATACATTTAGTTATCGATATACATCATTTTCTTTTAAGTAGTTTTTTTTTTCCACAGCCTTCTTATGAACCATTCAAAACTTCTAATGTACTTTTGAGGTATAATGCCATGTTTAAACAGCTTTTAAAGTAATAAAATTACGCCGTTGACTCAAAAAATTTAAAATGTATCTTCACAAGTTACTAGCGTTAAGAAGTATCCATAAAAAAAAAATCAGCTGAAAGTTTTGGTACAATTTTTTAAAAAGTTTTGAGGACGATTGCACGCCGCAGTGTAAAATCAGGTTCCTTCGCCGACGTGCCGGCCCTGACCTCGGGCGCGGCGGCGGCATGGTACAAATGCCCGGCGCAGCGGTGCAGGCCTCTACTGCCAACTGCTACGGAATATAGTTAACCATTTTTCATAAACAATAATTTACTTCTTAACATATAACATTCTTTAACTATTCGCGCTCGCTGATTGCTATTTCGAAAAAATGCTAAAAATATATATTGATTACAAAAAGTGGGTAATTATATTCCGTAGTAGTTGGCTCTGTGAAAACTATTAAAATCGGTTATATTTCTGATCTCTGAACATGTAGGATAATTTTAAAGTCGGTTGAATAATTTAGGGAATTACGTTGACTTAGCAGGTGATTTGTTATGCTTGTATTTTTATTTATAATTCTTATTTAAATATGTAATACAAGAATTATTCTTCCGATAAAATGTAATCTATTAGAAATTTAAGAAAGAATCTGTGAAAGGAAGTTTTGATTATTTCCTAAGACAAATATTAACCCATTTATGCCTAGTGTCCCTTTTTTGGGACGGCATTTTCGCTGTCAGTCGAAAACGTTATTTATTTTTCCCAGCCTTTATTCATGAGTATTGAGCCTCAACTCTACAAAATATTTTAACATGACCAAGTAGGATGTTGATATTTCGATTTTTATCAATAATGATTTTAAAAGAAATCATCCCTTGGTCAAGAAGTTGACATCATAAATTTATCAATTATTTCTGTTATCAGTAAAAATCGAAGAAAGTCGCAAAAATATCCAGGCACAAATGGGTTAAAGATGTAAAATCAAACTTTAGGAATCCAGCTAAATTCTCAGATTTCTGATAGCGAACCACAAATATTTCCGTAAATGTTGTTTTCTCAGTCAGTGACGGAAGCGACGTAAAAATTATGGAAACCACACATTACTAAAATTAGAAACCGCATGGCGGCTGCCGCCAAAAAGATTGCTCCTATAATTAATTCTAAAAAACTCGGCAAGCAAAACAAAACGCTCATATACAAAACAATGATCAGTCCTATCGCTACTTACGCAGCCCCCGCATGGGCTTTTGCAGCTAAATCGCACATGAAATCCCTGCAAGCTAAACAAAGTGCAATACTTAGAAAAATCCGTAAAGAAAACCACTTCCTAAGAAACACTACGATTCAAAATGACCTGGCCATTGAGCCGATTAAGAACACAATCCACAGGCTTGCCGTCAACTTTCACGATAATATATCCAGTATCAATAACGACATTCTTGCCGAACTTGGATTATGACAGATTACGACTTTCGTGATCCATCTAACAGCAAAAGACCGAAGGCGGTTCTCGCCAAATACTCTCCTTATCTTGACATATTTGATCCTCCACAATAACGTACTTCATACTGCGGCATAAAAAAAAAAAAACCTTCCCCTACTTAACACTTTTTTGGCCGGACTGTTCATGCAGATCACTTCTTACTGTACTTAACTGATATTCATCTCAACCCGTCCTGTTTGGGGACTCATTGCAAAGATCTTAAATACTGGAGTTAAAGGCCTAGTGCCCAAAATACTCCTACAAGAATCTATCATCAGTCAGTCAGTCGTAAAAATTAAAGCATTTAGTTTTCAAAGTAACGGATAATAATGATTATTCAAATGAAAGTTAATCTAGATTATGATAGATCACAAATCGTAAAATTACTTAATTGGGGTGTGATCATGGAATGCCTTTATTTAAGATTACTTTTAAATGATTAGTAAATGAATACCCTTAGAGTACACCCTACTTTAAAAATGTTGGATGAAAAAACGTGGGAGTGAAGTAATCAACAAACATGAAGTAAAGAAACTTATGTGGCAGATATTAATATTACATAAAACATTGAGAAAAGATCGAAAAAATTTTCATTTCACAATTAGTAGATTTTCAAGAACATTCAAGATACATTAAAGCGATAAAATAAATTTACTTTTTCTTTGATGTGCCAGTTTGTGTATCATGATTCAGCTTACATATTCCCTTTTATGAAAATAAAAATATGTACTTTAATTTACCAAATATTTCACAATTCTATTAAATGAAAATTACACAACTTGAAGAGAATTCCAGAGTAGGTAATCGCTTCTCATCTATTAAAAAATTCAAAGTATTCAACATTAATATCTGATTTAGAACATTGAGGAGCTTCTGAAAAATATTCCAAGAAATATTTTTAAAACATCCTTTGCATGTATGTGTAACTTGAGAGAAGTTTACATTGCTTCCAGTGAAATAATCAAAACTTTCAAATTTCAGAAAACTCGGTAACAGAAGAAAAATAATTTTTTCAAGACTTACGAAGTGTTTAAAACTATTTAATTGAGATTTATTTAAATTTTCATGGAATGTTTTTTTTATGATTGTGTTTCCTAATGAGTGTAGAATAATTTCCCCAGGGAAGTTACTTTGAAGTAATGAGTGAGAAACGCGCTTGAATGAAACAATAAACATAAAGTTCGACTAAAAAGTTATGTAACATGACAGTGTATAGGTATATTAAAGACTCAGAAATTATATTTTATGATGTGTAAATTTTAAATCATATTTGAAAGAACTTTTTTTCTTTTATTTGATCTCACGTACCGATGTTCAAATGTTTATTTTCGCTATAAATTCGACGAAGTAAGAACTTAAAAGTACTGTAGTTTGTAATATTTTATTTACCAACAAAAAGTATAAAATTTAATGAAATTTATAGACTATTTAAAAAAATATTTAGAATAACGTCTGATAGAAATAGTCATTCTTCAAATACGTTTGTTATCATGTAATAAAACACATAAATATTCTCCAAATTTATTTTATTAATAAACTTGGTATATCTTGGTATTATAAGGCATTTTTATAGACATATTTACTGCTTGATGCAGTTACTTTTCCTTCTTTCCTGAAACTTTTTACAGAACTCAACAAAACACATTAGATAATTTACATCAGTTATGGTTGGTATCTATTTTTAGAGTTTAATACTACTGAAATACAACGAAAACAGTCGTTTCTAATTTGACAGTAAAACTGCAAATGCTGATACGGATATGAATTGATGCCTAGATTATTCTAGTGGCTTTCACATTAAAAGAATCTACACTTCCAATCCCTTTATTGTACAGCGAGCACATGATGACACACAAGGCAGCATTTTACACTGCTACCAATAAGTATTTGGACACCTATGCAAATGATGATATCTGCGGTCCTGAGGTACGTCACGGCCTTCGCCGGTATATATCATGTAGGAAACAGCATCGGCATTAGTCGCATGCAAGATGCCGCGCAGTTCGGAGCTCTCTGATTTCGAGAAAAGTATAATTATCGGGTATCCCAAATGTGGCCGATCCTAAAGGGACATATCTAGCGATCTGAAGTAGCCAAAATCGACAGTGGCTTATGTGATTAAGAAGTGGAAGGTGAGTGGTGATTCTCGGAATGTGTCCCAAGTCGGCAGACCAAGGAAACTGGGAGATAGAGACCGACGGGTACTGTCCAGAGAAATTCGGAAGAATCGCACCCATCCGATAGCCCTCATCCACGAGGAGTTTCAACAGGCATCCGGGAGCTTTGTTTCAATGAATACCATCCGTAAGGAAGCACATCTGCTTGGTTTTCATTTAGTCCAAGAGCTAGTAACACGTTTTCCATGAAGTGTTTGATGCACTTTGAAATTTTTCAATTTTATTATGTACGGAATAAAAGGTGGGAATACCTGTGTTTGCTCGAACCAACCCGGTACACCAGATACTGCGCATAATAGAAAGGTGTAATAAAATATAACCCAAAATAATTGCTTGATTCAGAGACAAACAAACATAAATTAAAAGTTCAGATAATTTAAAATATAAAATTAAATAAGGCAGACAGTTTTGAGGGGGGTTCACATTCAATGAATCCTCCCCAAAGTTTTTTTTTTTTAAATGCAATTTGAACTGTTTTATTTACTCTGAAATTTTGATAGCGTATTAATTAAATATTGAAAAAATTAATAACAAAAAGCCAGACACTTTGTCTGGGGTTTAATTACCGGCAGACATGAAAATGAATCTGTTGGAGAACGGCGCTATTAAGATAAGAAGGAAATCTAGTGCTTAAATTTTAAGATAGGAAAGAAGAAAATTCTATTGATTTTAATATCAATGAACCTATGCAAGTTCGACCAACGGATTTCAACAAGGATTTGAAGAATATAAAATTTAAACAGGCTTTAGTAACGTTTTTAATTGAACATTGGCGTGATCCTGAAATGGTGCCTTTTATTGGTCAAACAATAATCAATTTAAATTACGACTTTTGCTATTCATACAAACGTGAGAATAATAAAATTGCACAAACAATAAATAATGATTTATATTGTGAAAATCACGAAGAAACCGATACCAAATTGGTCTATCACACTTATCAACTGGAAAATGAGTCTGCTACCACTGTTCTTATTAAATCATGTGACACTGATGTTCTGATCATAATGCTTGGCAATATGGATAATTTGAAAAGCAAAAGGTTAAATATTTACATGGAATATGGAGCTGCTAATAAGAGGCGAAATCTAAATGTGACACAGCTTCACATTGAATTAGGGCTAACAGTATGTGCAAGCTTACCCGGATTTCATGCTATCACGGGATGTGATTACAACCCTTCATTTTTTAAGAAGGGCAAAAAAAGACCATTTCAAATTGTTCAAAACAATTTGTATTATCAAAAAGCGCTAACTGACCTTGGGAAATCTGATGCACTGCTGCGGAAAAAAAAAGTCCCACTTGCTCTTTATTTCGCCGTCGTTCTTCGTACAGTAAAGTTATATATACCATTCGTTTGCAAATAACGCGTACTTTAATTTACTATTAATTTAATTTGCATCAGGGGCCGTCTTCATATTTAACTCTGCATCAACTTCGTTTTTCTATATGGCAACCCCATATTTTGACTTTATTAAACGAAAGAAAACCTTCAAATTACCCTAAATATAAATTTTCACCAATTTTCTACGAATGCTTGATTAAGTATGGGGAGGAAAAAAGACCTAATGTTTCCGAAAATAAAAAAGGTCACATTCACGCCTGGAAAGTTAAGGATGTTAGTTTTTCAGAAATAGGACGTTGTATTAGAAGACACACATCTGCTGTATCTAATTCTATAGCTGGAAAATATTTTATTTGGGGGTATATGGTAGCGGACGCAACAATAGACGCTTTATAGAATCCCTATCAAACTGTAAAAACCTCTAATTTATTTGCTTCAGAATTTGATATTTTTAATACTGGTATCTTTTACTGTGTTTTTGCACAAAATAAATCGAATTTACGTTTATTGTATGCAATTTTCAAAAAATTTTCACTTAATAAATTTATATATGGTCCCTTAACTCATGAAAATAACACATTTTATTTAATATAAATTAAACTACTGAAAGTAAAAATTTGAAATTTTGCACAGCCATGTAATATTAATTTCTGCATCTATTTCCATGGAAATTTGGCTAGGTCACTATTCATAATTTTTTGAATATTAATTTAATAATTCATAATTCATATTAATAATTTATTAAAAATCATAATTACAATAAATTATGTTTGGGTCGTTTAGTTCTAATAGTACGAATAAAAATCAGCATCTTACTACCAATATTATAAGAGATATGAATTGAAGTATGAAATAATATTTTAACATAGGGGGAGGGGGATTTTGGGTGCTCATAACTCACTCATTTTCTGTCCAAATTTATTGAAAATTGGTGTCCGGGGTTAAAATGAGCTAAATTTTTGAAATGTGAAGTGAATTATAGTGGTTGCTATTGTGAAAGAAAAAGTTGGTGCGAATTTTAATATGTAGATGGCCCCTTCTGCAATTTTTATGCATAGCAAATTAAAGTGTACGTCAATCGTAAACAATTGGTATCTGTAACTTTAACGACGAACGACGGCCGAAAAAAGTACAAGTGGGACTTTTTTCCGCAGCTGTACCTGGATTGCAATGTGAAACTTTTGCAACGCTTGAATAATTTTGTCTGTGAATTATATGTCTACAAGAACGTAGCAGATATTAATAATGCGCGATTCCAGAAGTTTTGTTCAACGTACAAATCTAAAAGTACAGATGAACCTTTTCAAAAAGACTTGCTAAATATGACGCGTCAAATTTACCACCGTGTAAAGCAGAATTACACCAACATCTTTGCGGACTCAATATATTACAAGTATTTGGCGAAACGCTCATCTATGTACTCCAACATTTCTGTTGCCTGGAAGACATGGTTGGACTATAAAAGACGACAGACACGAGTTTAAATGTTTTCAGGGTGATTGTATGCCACGAACTGTTTTAGATGAGATTAAGACCGGTTCTACTACCGAGCACAATCCTAACAACGAAGGTTTGTATTTTCTACTAATTTTCTTCTTTCACATATCTTGTCATCATGTTAATTATGCTTTATTTTTTTCAGATAAAGAACCAACTTTTTATGTGATCAAGACATGTTTTCGAGTGAGGATTCTACAGAAGACCAATCAGAGGACAGTGGTGATGAGGACGAAAATTAAAGATACCTTTCAAAATATTTTATGGAAATTACTTATAACAAATATTTTTTATAATAATAAACCTATAAAATTGACTATACATAGTAATCGTGGAATTTTCAATGATAACCTCACAGTTTTTTTTTTTTTTTTTTTTTATTCGATAAGATTTCAATTCAAATATTTCATTGTCACTTAATTGCACATTCTTCTATCTTGAGGAATTACAATTTAAAAAAAAAGTCTAAATAATTGTAATTTTTTTCTTCTACTCAAAAATATGATTTTTAAATGTACAGCTGGTAAAAGACATGCGACCAACAACGAATGAGAAAGTAGCTATTGGGGTGATCGGTGCTTTCACTCACATCGCCAACCACTTGCAGTCCATCTCTTTCTATTGTAAATAAGATTCATTTTCATGTCTGCCGATAATTAAACCCCAGACAAAGTGTCTGGCTTTTTGTTATTAATTTTTTCAATATTTAATTAAGACGCTATTAAAATTTCAGAGTAAATAAAACAGTTCAAATTGTATTTAAAAAACACAACTTTGGGGAGGATTCATTGAATGTGAACCCCCTCAAAACTGTCTGCCTTATTTAATTTTATATTTTAAATTATCTTAACTTTTAATTTATGTTTGTTTGCCTCTGAATCAAGCACTTATTTTATGTTATATTTTATTACACCTTTCTATAATGCACAGTACCTGGTGTCCCGGGTTGGGTCGAGCAAACACAGGTATTCCCACCTTTTATTCCGTACATAATAAAATTGAAAAATTTCAAAATGCATCAAACACTTCATGGAAAACGTGTTACTAGCTCTTGGACGAATGGTCGTGCTGCTGTCCATAAGCCTTAGATCACAAAGTCCAACCGCGCTGCTCGGATAATGTGGTGCAAAGCACATCGAAATTGGACCGTAGATCAGTGGAAACGGGTTCTTTGGAGCGACGAATCAAGGTTCACTCTTTACAGTTCGGATGACGGGGTCTGGGTCTGGCGTCTGCCTGGAGAACGTCTCCTGTCCGAATGTAATGTACCAACAGACATGTTCGTCGGTGGTGGAATTATGGTCGGGGGTGTTTCTCCTCGTATGGACTGGCACCCTTGGTCCCCATTCACGGCAAGCTCAACGCCGATGCCTACTGCACTATTTTGGATGACAATGTGCTTCCTACGTTGTGGCAGTTTTACGGGTTGGACCCCTGTTACCTTCAGGACGCCAATGCCAGTTGTCATGTTTCGAGGTTAGCCAAGGCTTGGTATGGTGCCAATGGAGTTCATCGAATGGACTGGCCTGCCCAGAGCCCAGACCTGAACCCTATCGAGAACTTATGGGACGAGTTGGATCGCCGAATTAAGGGGTGCACTACCCGTCCAAAATCGGTGAAGGAACTTCTATGTCTACTCCAAGCCGAGTGGAAGATAATACCTCTAGCTGTAATACAAAGACTTGTGGAAAGTATGCCCCGGAGGGTTCACGCTGTAATTGCCTCTCGTGGAGGCTCTACCAACTATTGATTTTGAATAAATTTAGTTTTTCTTTTCTATCACAGGTGTCCAAATACTTATTGGTAGACAGTGTAATGCAGACACAGATAACGAACACCTAAGGGTAGTTCTTAACATTAACAAACGATGTTTTCTTTATACCCTTCTATATTGTGTACGGTCAAAAAGTTCGCTCGTTTTAAAAGTTTTAAATGTCCCAATGTTTGGAATCATAGGAGTTTAAAACTAATAATGAGGGTAATGAGTTTTTTTGTTTTTGTGCTATATATCCGCATACTGTAAAGCAGTGGTTCCTAACCTTTTTTTAATCGCGGCCCCTTTTAGATTTTTCAAAACTTTCGCGACACCCCCCATCTGCCATGTTTGACCAATCAAAAAAATTAATAATGAAAAATACATCTTGAGATTTAAAATTGATATCTTTTTAGTACGTACTGATTTTTAATAGGATGATGAGGCTGAATTTGACTGACAAGTTTGGCTATTCTTGGCTGAATATTGATCAAAGTCAACTGCATGCCATCTTAGACATCTAATTTATTACTGGCTTCTGTCTTCTTCTGCAAAAGAGTTGGAAATCCAATTTCACGCAGATAAGTGTGGATGGAAATGGCGTTAACATTTGACACGAAAAATTATCGGATATGAGCAACGCACAGCACACCAAAATTGAGTTAACAGTTTTTCTTCGTATAAATCACTTGCGGAGGAGTCATTTTGCAAATTCAAAAATTCACCCTGCACTTCATCAGAAGGATCGGCGACATCTAAAGATGTGTGAAATGGATTTCGCACGATTCAGATTGAAGGGCTTCAAGGTGGCTACTAATTACCCTGTGGTGGCGCTAGTAATGCTACCACAAAAAGAACTTTAACTTTAACTTCAACCTTAAGCAGGAGACATCTCAACTCTGTTCTAGAGATTTACTCTCTCACGTTTTTTCACCGACCTGTTACAGGGTGGCTACAGAAACTGAGAAAAATGTTCCCTGATTTCCCTGACTATCTTTATCAAATTTCCAGAACTAATTACATACATACCATAATCTTTCATGGAAATCACCATTGTGTATCATGCACCAACAGGTGAATGCTTCATATAGGTAAATAAATAATAGAAAACCACAAAAATGCTTAATATTAATAAAATTGTAGTTCAGTTTCAGAAATCCAAATATAAAATTTAGTTGAACACTAAAAGACAATATATAGCAGAAAGTTTCCTCGTTTTATAAAGATAGTATTCAATTTTAAGCGTAAGGATGACTGATCAAAATAAAATGGCCACCTAGTCAACTTATTTTATTTCAATCAATGTATCGTTTCAAATTTTAAAAAATATGTAAAAAGGCTTAAAAATGAGCACTATCTATAAAAAATAATAGTCTTGCGTGGGAGCTTAGCTGGCATCACTCAAATGTCCCATCACTTTAAAAAACACAATGGCGCAGTAGAAGACTAAATCATCTTTTACCATTCATTTTACCTATGACTTTATTCAGGAAGCAATTCACATGCGAAATTGATTCACATGCCGATATGATTCGCACATCCGGTTTCTTGTATGATCCACATCTTAGAACGAGTCCGAATACATGCACTTTTTCGGATTCGTATAGTGATAGAGCTTACATCACTTGAGTCTCGGATTCATATTTCTATGTTCTCTTATGATCTGTATTCTGATTTCGGATTCGTAAAATCTCTGTATCTGTGCATCAGTTGAGTATCGTGTGATCCATAACGGAGCCGCGCATCAGATTGACAATTAAAAATGATCTAGTTCACTAGGCAAAAACGAAAGTTCCCCGATTAATAAATTTTTTTTGCAAAATTCCCTGATATTTCCATGATTTTTCCAGATTGATAAAGTACCCTCATTTTCCCATGATTTCCCTGATCTGTCGCCTCTGAGCAGGCCAAATTAAAACAAGTTTTATGTAACTCCTATTTCATCTTTGCTTAAATAAATTTATTGTTTAACTTGCTGATTTACAATACAAGTCAGCATAGTGGTGACCCGCAGCATACCCCCTTTAAATTAATTGCAATTCCTATTTCTGATTCTTCTGCCTTAATGCATGGGTTCTCAAGCATTGATTAACACTCCTAGATTCACCGACGTCAGTTTTTGTAGCTTTGATACAAAAGCCCTGACGAGAATAAGGATTTTTTCTTTCCAAAGGAAAAAAGGAGAAATGGTGTCTCATGGCAAAGAAACGTGAAAATAGCTTACTATTAATTTCCTACAAAAGCGGTCTGCGGCGACCCCGAAAAAAGGCATGGCGACCCACTTGGGAGTCGCGACCCCCCGGTAGGAAACCACTGCTGTAAAGCATATAGTGCTGAAAATAATCTTCTTTATATTTACACCTTTGAAAATGACCGCCCCTTCTGAACGCTCACCGTACATGATGGCAGACAGTAATTAACAGTCGTGTCAGAATTTAGCAGATTATTTACAATAAAATTGTTAATCTTGAAAATTCCAATAAAACATTTGAATAAGTATGAGCAGTATTAAAATTTTATAAATCGAAAGAAACAATTCATATCGGTGAAAATGGCTTTCCTTGTGAGCCATGAAAACTAGCGTTACAGCCTGCGTAACTAGGGTTACATGGATATAAATAACCGTAAAATTACTTATTTTATATGCATGAAACCTTATTATATGAAATTAACTCATAATTAGAAAAAGTAAAGGATTATAAAAAAAAAAAAAACGTTAGGGAGAGAGAAAAGGAATAATTGCGTCCTCTTTACTTTACGGAATGGTCAAAATGACCTCTTTTGTGTTGCTAGTGTTAAATACTAGCTTCCTGTTACCGTAGACAAATGTTTTAAGTGCTTGGTAAAGTTTTGAAAAGATATCAATGCTCAGATATTTAGTTAATATGCATTTCTCTTACTTTTGATAGTGAGTTACCGCACCAAAATCTCTATTTTTACGCAGGCTCGTATCGTATGCACGTCAAATCCCTTGAGTAAGCGTTACTTCTCGATAAATTTCTTTCCCTTTATTGTTATTTTTACCGTTCGTTTATCATTTGTATCACGTAAAGTAAAAATTGTTCAACAAAAATTATCTTTAGTTATCTCTAATATATTTGAGTATAGAAAATATTTATGAAGCGAAGAAAATATCCTTCCGAAATACCATCATTTTAACATTAAATTCATTATTAAATTTTTCACGATGCTGTCAAATATTTTTTGTCATGTATCGTTAATGTAAGAAGAAAAACATCATAATGTTAAATAGCAGGATTTCTCTTTGAAATTTTCTTTTTAGCTAAGCAAACTTAAGTTTTATTACTTGTTGTAATGTTTCTCTGCAGACCTTGATACTACTTCAAGGAATTCTACAATGTTTTATTAAAAGTTTGCCTGTTGATGCTCCTAAAGACATTATCACATTTTCCCCCTTTTTAGGCAAAGATTAAGTCTAGAATAGCTTAAATCACGCCACAAATCTTGCATTTAAATAAAGTTAGTGTCGGCACGAGTTCTTTAATGCAGTGGTTTAATGCAGTGGTTCTTTAATGCAGAATGGTTTAATGATGTTCTTTAGAGATTGGTGACTGACATTTTAAGAGATTTTCCTTGTTTATAAGGAAGTTTAACAATTTGCTGTGATTTTTTTTTCGTCAAAATATAATTTCCCGTCTATTCCATGTTTTTTTTTTAGATTTTCCGTGTACCGTGGTTACTCTGCATGCGTCCAAAAACGTCCTAGTACTCCGAAATAATAGCATCATCATTATCCGCATCCACATTTCCATGAAAATATGCAAATAGGTTTCATGGCTCACAATTTAACTGTCGACATATTCATTTGACTGTAATAATGTTAACTTTTATTTTGCCGGCGTTGCACATTCAATTCTGCACAAGAAAGGAAAAAGAAAATGTGTAAATAGAAAAAAACGTTCTCGTTATACAATTCTTTCACATATATAAAATTTAGAATGGCCATTGTAAGCCAAAATACCCTTGGAAATTTAAGTTCGTTACCGAGGTGCGGAAAAAGTAAGCTACACATCTCACTGGCTAATGTAATTAATTTTTCAAGAGTTCAATCCTGCAGCTACACATATTTGAGAGATTTAAAAAGAAACCTTTAATGTTTAAATAGGTAGGCAAAACATACATTTTGGCCCATTCGCATATCGAATTGCAGTTGATCCATGTCTTTCGCAGATGAAATTGGGTACCACCTATCTTGACAGCGGAGTTCTGTCTTTTCCGTAACACAAATTATATTTCTTATATGCATAAAATAATGCTTTTTCATGATGCATTTTTGCAGTGTATGTTTTAAAAAAATAAATTACTTGCTTGATGGGATATGTCAACATGTAAGAAAAATTTATTTTACTGTTATGTATGCTTCATGTTTTTATATCGAAGACGGAAACTCAAAACTAAATGAATATACTATGCACCGGCCACGTATATCTGCATTTTTCTTGAATTAAGCATCGAGCGTTAGGTGGTAAAATTTCCGCCTTCATAATGAAAATTAACGCACACAGTAAAACAATTTTTTCTAATATGTCAGCAATAAACATGCAGAATTAAATATAGTCAGAACAGTTTATTGACATAAAAAATTAAAAAAAATGACAGTTCAAGCAGTTTGTTCCAAGATACAAAGTTTATATGCGTGTTTTAAGGAGCAAAAGAGCAGCAACTTTCAAGGTTGGCGGACAAATTATGGCAATTCTGGTTACTCTTTGCACAGATGTTGCCGGCACATAGGATTTTTTCTCCAAAATACATGAAATAAAATAAACTTGAAGTGCGTTTAAATTAGCAGAACTAAAATTTATAATATACTAACCTCTAGTGATTCTAAAACTGACATCTTAAAAAAATCGCTGAAATTTCAAATATACAGATATGGCGTCATAAATAT